>JBAMMX010000003.1:9412880-9840380 GCA_037126225.1 Dillenia turbinata | reverse complement strand
GATGAGCTGCATGGTATTTGTGTGCTTTCCAAGATGACCTTAAGAGTGAGTATAATCAAATACAACTGAAAGAAGGAGATGAGTGAAAGATTGTATTTAAAACAAAATGCGGATTACATGAGTGGTTAGTCATGTCAATACTCCTAGTACTTTCATGCGTTTAATGAATCATATTTTACGTGCTTTTATCGGTAAATTTGTAGTTGTTTATTTTGATAATATTTTAGTATATAACAAAAGTTTATATGATCATTTCTCCTATTTGCATTCAGTTTTTGATGTACTTAGAAATGAGAAGTATATGCTAACTTTAAAAAGTATACTTTTTGCACGATAAACTTGTTTTCCTAGATTTTGTAATGAGTGATAAATGTATTAAGGTTGATAAAGAAAATATCAAAACCATCCAAAATTGGCCAACCCCCTCCAGTATTAGTGATGTTAAAAGTTTTCACAGGTTTGTTAGTTTTTACAGAAGGTTCGTAAAAAAATTTAGTACCATCGTTATACCGCTTACACAAATTATTAAGAAAAACGTTGCCTATCATTATACCGCTTACACAAATTATCAAGAAAAACGTTACATTCCAATGAGATGAAAAATAAGAGAATGCGTTTCAATTTATTAAACATAAATTTACTCTTACTTCTTTACTTGTTTTACCTAACTTTTCTAAAATATTCGAAATTTAATATGATACTTCTAGTGTATGTGTAGGCATTATTCTTATGCAGGATGGAAAACCATTTACGTATTTTAGTGAGAAACTAAGTGGGGTTGCACTTAATTACCCTACTTATGAAAAAAAATTGTACGTCTTAGTTCGAGGTTTGGAGATTTGGCAACACTATTTATGGTCGAATGAATTTGTGATTCGTAGGGATCATAAATCCTTAAAACATTTGAAAAGTCAACACAAACTGAATAAGAGACATGCTCGATAGATAGAATTTATTGAGACTTTTTCCTATATCATTCGATACAAATAAGGTAAGAAAAATGTGGTTACGGATGCATTTTTATGTAGTTATGTCTTAATCTCTACTCTTGATGCTAAGTTTCTTGATTTTAAACATATTAAGAAATTTTATCACGATGACAATGACTTTGGAGAGATTTATAGAGTTTGTGAAAAATCTGTAGGGGGTAAGTTTTATAGGTATGATGATTTCTTATTTAGAGAAAATAAGTTGTGTGTGCTTAATTGTTTGTTAAGAGACTTGTTAGTTCGAAAATCCCATGGTGGAGGGTTAATGGAACATTTTGGAATCGTTAAAATTTTGACAATTTTACAAGAGCACTTTTATTGACCATATATGAAGCGAGATATTGAGATATTTTGTGGTAGATGTATTATCTGTAGACAAACTAAATCGAAAGCTCAACCTAATAGTTTTTACACACCCATACCTATTCCTAATTCTCCTTGAATTGATATTTCAATAGATTTTATTTTTGATTTGCCTAGAAGTGGATATGGACGAGATTCGATCTTTTTGATTATAGATCGATTTTCTAAGATAATTCATTTTACTAATTGTCATAAGTCTGATGATATTTTTCATATTGTAGATTTATTCTTTAGGGAGGTTATGAGGTTACATGGTATGTCCGTTGAGCACGTAACAACCGTCGCATTATCCCAAAACACATGTGAACTCAATTCTGTGTCCCGTGGTACCGCAAGATATTTGGATATCTAACAATTTTTCAAAATCATTTAACCATTCAAATAAACAAACATGCATACGTTTCACAATCAAAGGACTAACCCGATCTATCCCTGTTCAAGCATACATGTAATTTGGCCAACCCAACCTTTCAAACAGTTCCTAAATATTCTCATAAATTTACAAATTCAAAATATTTCTAAAAAATTCACAATAAAACCCAAATGTCCTAAATAGAAGAAATAGCTTAACAAAGAAATTTCTTAGAATCAATAAATAAAGTTCATCATCAGAAAAGTAATGATTTGTCTAATACTTGCTTAGAGAGAGATCGAGCAAGTATTTATCAAATCTAAATATCACGTAATGTACAAAACTTGAGTGGTTTCAAGTAGCAAAACTTCTACTAATGTTCATAGGGCTTATACCTACCAAAATTTACCCAAGAAGTCCTTTCCACTGACGATAGTTGCAGTCTAAGTTAAGTCTCCAATTTATGCTTCATCTGAAAAATTTAAAAAGAGACGTGAGTATTAAAAATACTCGACATGATGAATATGAATGAGGGGTTAGGATGGTGGTGCCAAATGTACATGTTAAATATAGTACAATGCAATGTTGAAACTATTTGCATAAAACAATTCGTTTCAAACTACCATGACTCAGATATACAAATCAAACAATTTAAACTTTCATTTTCATAATTTGGGATTTGTCAAACTCACTTTCCTACCAATGGTCGTTGGTAAGATCCATCAATGAGTATTTCGCAATTTTCATAAAATCCCTTTTGCTTGGCATTGGCGTGGAATTGTTTTCGTGGGGTGCCACCACGTTATTCGGCCGACTTGAGTGGCTCTCCATCCTGCCTCCTCCAAACCTTTAATTTTAATCAATTCAGCTTTAACCACGCCACCCCGATGGGTCGGTCCATGACAAGACTTAGACTATAGTCTTTTTCTCAGCACCATATTACCGAATTCAATTTATCATACCAATCATACTCATTTAAAAATAGAGTATTATTCACATTTCACAATAAATACTCAAATGTAACATGATACAAATAATTCAATATTCAAGTTTAATAGTCATGAATTTATCATAATTTCATTTCAGATACACCACAATCACAAAATAATATAAAACCATTTCAAATTCATTTGAAAATTCAATTTATAAATCATAATTGAAATCATTTTTCTCACTCATATGCAATATAGTTATCCACTCACCTCTTGGGAGGATGCTTGTTCACTCCCAATTTCGCAATCCACCACTGAAATCTCCTTTCGGGTCCAAATAAATGTTCCTAAACCAATAACCAAAACTTTAATATTAAATCCCCTCAAATTTTAGGGTTTACAAATTTTCCCCTAATTGTAACACAAACTCTAATTTTTTTCAATTTCATGGAGGCCTGTTCTAATTTCACAATTTTCATGTCATTCACACCTATATGATTTTTCATTCATAAATTTTCCCTCAATTCACTATTCACAATTTCTAGGGTTTTGACTTTCAATTGAAATTTTATCAAATCTCAATAATACAATTTAATCTAGTAATAAGGAAGTTAAACCCAAAATTAGGGAGGAAAAATTATCTTAATTTTGGGGTTGAATTGAGTTTTGGAGGTTGTGTTTCAAAAATCCTAACTTTCCCTTCGTAGAGCAACCCTAAATTATTCTCATATTTCTCTTTAATCCTTGAGTTACTTGGAGTAGTTGGAAGTCTGTTTGGAGGGATTTAATAAAGATAAAATTGATTGCTAGAGAAAGAAATCAAGAGTGAGGCAGAGAGAGTGAGAACGCAGAGAAGAAGGGAGAGTGAGTGTCGAGAGAGAAATGAAAGGAGAAAATTAAATGAATTGGGGTTAGTTCATCTCTATTAATTATAGAGTTAAAATTACTATTTTACCCCGCATGATTTTTAAGTTTTATTTGTGTTTGGAGGGCATTTTAGTCATTTTATAGTTTCATCGAGTGCACAAGTCGATTCCATACCCTACAAATTGATTCATGTGTGTAGGAGTTCAAGGGGTCAAGTCGATTGGCAATTGAAGCAAATCGACTCACAATTGCCAAACCGAATCGACTCACCCCCTTTCCAAGTCGATTTCCCTAACTCCAGCCTCAGACATGTGTTCTGTAATCTTAGGCAAATCGATTTGCCCTAGACACAAATAGACTTGCCTTGTTCAAGCCTCAAACTCATGTCTGCAAAGCAATCAAATTGACTCATCCCTTGACAAATCGATTTCCCTTCTTTTACTTCTTTACACAAATCGATTTGTGCTCTTCATGAGTCGATTTGTTATGCTCAGTCCTCAGAGCCTTGTTTCTACATACTAAGAAATCGATTCTCTTTGATTGTGAGTCGATTTCTCCCCCTTTTTTTCTCACATGAATCGACTTCTCTCCTTTCTTCCTTAAGTCGATTTTCTCCTTTCTTCCATTCATTTCACATGAATTGATTCATCTAATTTAATAATCAATTCACTACTCACAATTCCATTTAATTTGCCAAGCATGAATCGACTTGGGGCTTTACCAATTTGTGGTTGCTTGGGTTTGATCTCATGCTCTCCAACTTGTTCAAAAAGATTAATACTATTAGGCCAATTCATAATTTATTTATCCACTTGCAAATTATATTGGAATTATACAATAGATCAAAATTTGACAAGTTTCAACACTTGGCATTTAAGTGAGATGGAAAAATCAAAACATTAATTTTTTCAGTGTTACATTCAAACTTTAGATTCAATTACAATCCGATTTCTCTTGATATTTTATAAAGAAAAATTAATAATTAATTAAAAATTTTCTAACACTGAATTTTCGATATTACATGGTATATCTAGGATAATCGTTTCAGATCGGGATGCTAAGTTCTTAAATTACTTTTGGAAGACATTATGGAGAAAATTAGGAACGAAACTTTTGTTTTCCACCACTTGTCATTTTCAAACTGATGGCCAAATAGAAGTAGTTAATAGATTTTTATCCACTTTGTTGAGAGTTGTCATTAGTAAGAACATTAAGACTTTGAAGGATTATTTACCACATGTTGAGTTTGTTTATAATCGTACTATTCATTTTGCTACTAAGTTTTTATTGTTCGAAATTGTTTATAATTTTAAATCTTTTTACTCCTTTAAATTTATCACATTTACCTGTTTCTGAGCAAGTGAATTTAGATGGTAAAAAAAAAAACAGAATTTGTGAATTTATCACATGTTGAGTTTGTTTATAATCGTACTATTCATTTTGCTACTAAGTTTTTTTTTTTGTAATTGTTTTTTATTTTTTTTTTTCAACTCCTTTAGATATCACATTTACTTATTCAACAAGTGAATTTAGAGGTAAAAAAAAGATTTTGAGCACTCCATGAGAAGATGCAATTCAACGTAAGTGAGAGGAGCAAGCAAGCCAATAAGAGACGTCAAAATCTGATTTTTGAGTTCGGTGATTGGATTTGGTTACACGTGAGAAAAAAAATTTTCGACACAAAAACGTTCTAAGTAACTACTCCAAGGAGATGGTCATTTTCAAGTGTTAAAACGGATCAACGATAATACTTATGGACTTGACTTATTAAGTGAGTACAATGTTAGTGTCACTTTCAATGTTGCTGACTTAAGTCCTTTTGATGTAGGTGACAATTTGATGACAAATTCTTCTCAAGAGGGGGAATGATGAGGATATCAAGATTGTAGAAAATTCGCTTGATCCAATTAAAGTTTCAATTGGGCTGGTGACAACAGTTCGAATTAAAAGGTTCAAAAAAGTAGCGAATAACTTAATTTAGAGGATTTTACAATAAAAAATTAGAATCCAAGTGAATGAAGAACCAAATTAGCTCTTAATTATGCTCATTCAAGCCTAATTGAAAAAATAATAGAACCAAAACTATCCAAAACTAAGGAAAGACGTGAATAAAGAAAAATAGTAGCAAGGAATCATTCTATGGAAAAATTTTGTTCAAATATGTTTTGACATATTTTTTTAGCAGTTTCTTTGTCTAGATCAAAATATGGAAAGAATTGATGAAAATAGTTTACTTTTATTTAGTTTCTTTTTTTTTTTAGGAAGTTATCTAAATTGTAGTTGTTATTTTATGTGCTATTTCTAGTTTATAAATAGATCATTAAGCATTATATAAAATATAATTTTAAGAGAATTAATATTATTGTGAGATTTTTTTTCACATAAATCTTGTTCTTTGAAAACTCTTAAACTTATTCAAGATATGTGTCACGTTTAATTTTTTGACCTATCAATCTAGATTTTTAAACTACTGGAATTATGGTGTCATTCAATCTATCATTATATGAAGATTTTTGTTTCAATGAAAAATGAATATAAGGTCATATATCTTAAATTCTTTTTCAATTAGAGCAATGGGTTGAAGTCTTATTCTTACCGATTCAAAATTCATTGGTTGGATCTTGGACAATATTTACTTCTTCATGTGTTTTAGGTTTTCTATATTGAAAGAGTTCACATCACCAACCTTTCGTTATCGCTTCCATCTCTTCTACCTGCAAAACTATAAAACTCATTTCCAAATCCATCACCTCCCTCAGATTCTCCGACGCTTCCAGATCCTTCGAGAACTTTCCCATCCCTTTCATCAGCTTCGTCGATCACCACCCTACGCCTACTTCCTCTACACTCCTCAGCTCACTGCTTCTCCTTCTCTTCGACAGTCTTGGGGTTCAATTTCAAACCCGACCCCATTCCCTCGGCCCGAATTTGCGGATTTGGTGTTGTTTCAGTCTGGCTGTCACTGTGAATGCAGTGTTGAAGCAGAGTTCCCGTGTTGGAACTAGGAATCTGTTGAGTTGATAGCCGAGTGCGGACCGAGTTGCCGTTGTGGATGGCTGTGTAGGAATCGTTTGACTCAGAGGTGTCAATTCGCCTGAAAATCGTGATGGTATGGAGAAAGGGTTGGTGTTTGTTTGCCGAGGAACTGATTCAGAAAGGCCAGTTTGTATGTGAATATGCTGGTTTGTTCTAAAAAATCGGTTGTCCATCCAATGCCAATAATATTTTTGCTTTTTCTTTCTTTCATTTTTTTTTTAATAACTCCATGTTTGAATCTGAACTCTGGTGCACAATTTGCTCTTGCAGGAGAAGTTCTGACTACCCCAGAAGTTAGAAGACGGCAAATAATGTATGATGAACTAGCATTAGTTGGTCATTTTTCTTCTGGTCTTTTGGTTGTTAGAGAGTACCTTCCATCATGAAAAGCATGTTCGAGGATCAATATTGATGCCACAAGAATTGGGAATGTGGCGCGGTTCATCTACCATTCATGTGATGGAGGCAACCTGCTGACAAAAGTAGTCAGAATTGCAGGAGCTTTACTGCATCGTCTTTGCTTCTTTGCTTCCAAGAATATAGAAAAGGATGAAGAACTTTCTTTTAGTTATGGGGACACAACGCTTAAACCAAATGGCTTCCCATGCTTCTGTGGAAGCTCTTGTTGTTCCGGCACATTGCCTTCGGAAAATACTTGATAACAGCAAGGGAAAGCACTATTTTTGTTATGACACTGTTTTCTCCTATAGAAAAAACTGTTGTTTGTTGCCCTTTCTTTTTCCTGCAAGCCATCAAGCTGATCAAGTTCATTGACGTAGTATATTGTCACCTAACACCAGAGCTAACTCCAATGACTATCGTTGTTATGTGTTTTCGAATGTGCACATGCAGCAGGGTTTTAGTTTTTTGATGGAGATGTACCATGATGCCACTTTGAAATTAAGCATATTTTGGCCAATAAGAGCAGCTCATGAGAGATCCAAGTCAGTCGCTTAGGGCCTTAGCATACGGACACTATTATTTTTCAAAGGACTCAGGGTATATATAATTCAATTGGGCAAAATTTAAAAGGATGATCTGAGGAGTTAGGCCATTAAGGTCTTTTGGTTCTTTTTGTGAACAACTGAAATTCTCAGGGAATATGAATTGACTTAGGTACTGGTTTTGTATTCAAAGAAGTTCTACCAGGATTTTTAATTGAGGAATCATAGGTTAACTGGAACTTAACAAGGAGAGTAAAGAGGAAATTATTTGTTTTTGGACTACCATGAAGCCCAGGTTTGAGGAAAGCCACTGAACTTGTGCTGGTGCTTGTGTTAGATCGAGTAATGTTGAGAGAATTTAGGAAGCTCGACATGAATTTTGAATAGAAAATTGTCAAACTTATTTGAGGGTTTTATTTTCACTCATCTTACTCAATTTATTTGAACGTTTCCTTTCTGTTTGGTCACCAAGTTTACAGTTGAAAATGTTTAAAGAAGGTTGTTTTGGTTGTTTCAGAGGTTGTACAACTTTATTTTGATTGCTTGGACCCTTTTCTTCCATTAGCAGTCTTTGTGTGTGCGTGTGGTGTGTGTGAATCATTAATTTAACTTAATTAATATATAGAGAAATTAAATTGAACATTAATATATAGCATATGAAATGGGAAAAAAACCCTTAAAACTTTCGTAAAACTTGTATAATTAAATTGAACATTAAATAAGCTAGCTAGAAATCCAAACAAGCCGGGTTTTAAAAATATTCAAACTTGACTCATGCATCAAATAAGCTTCATACTACACTAACTGTACTCTTATCTACAAAATAAATGAGCTCGATCGAAGCTTTTATCAAGTCTAGTGTGAACTTGTTCACAGATGACTAAACCATGCGCAATCCTAGTCTTAAGTGACCTGCCCACTTGCAGGTGGTGGTTGTTTTTGTTTAATACTATTAATTTCATGCTTCAATTTGATATTTAGTTTTGCTGCAGAGTTATGTTTGTATTTTGCAACCAAGAGTAGTTATGCCAGAAAAGACTGATAACTGACTGTGAATCTGTGAACTCTGAATTTGTAGATCCAATCAGGCATCTTGCAAATTGGACATGGGTGAATCCGAAGGTGATATCTCCGGATGAAGACAATTCTTTGAAGGTCAAAAACTGGTGCACTTATAATTATTTGTCATCTCAACTCTCAAGGGAAGTCACAATCTTCCTTTGACTTATATGGACAAGAATGCATACAAGGTTCTCAGAGAACCCGAAGAGAAAGTGTAGAGAGTGAGATCTATGTGAGATAACATGTAACAGTGAGATATCTTTATCTTCTTTGAAGTATAGGGTTGGCAAAGGAGACCAGATTCCGACTCTCTTCTTCATCATCCTCATCCTCATGCGATGGCCTGGAAAGTTGAAAGGGCTCCAAGTCCAAGCTGTGGGAAGAGGGTGCAGTTTCTGTGGTAATGTCGAAGTTAGAAGTGAAGCTGCTTATGTTGACAAGATTGTTAGAGGCTGATGAGTTGTTGTTCGAGTATGCTGGTTGTAGCAATGCCGCATGTTGCTGCTGCTGTTGCTGCTGTTGCTGCTGCTGCTGTTGTTGATGCTGCTGTTGTTGCTGCTGTTGCGAGCTTTGAAGTGCATTTGCTACTGCAAACCTGCTGTTTATTAGCTGCGTTTGTACTATAGCAAGCTCTGCTTGAAGTGATACCACCTGATTACAAAACATCATCCACAAAATAGTATTTTACAAGAGATCGAAGAGATGCCCACTAGAGCATTATTGGGCCAGTAATGGAATGAAAATGTCAGCGTTTGTGCAAAGTGTAGCTAGCTCCTACGGTTAGTAAGATAAATATGTGAATGAAATAGCCACCAAGGTTGGAGCTTGCACATTGTTCCTAGTTTGTAAACTATTGTGTCCGTGCGCAAGTGGTTTTGTAGGACACACTCAAAGGGTATTGCATATTTTATTCCCATGCCATGAAGTGTCCTCTTTTCATGTTACCCCTCAATCAAAGCACAAGTTCAGCTCTGTTTTAATTAATGTGATTGGTACAAATTGAAGCTGCCAGTGTGGAAAAATATGCCCGCTTCATAGTTGACATCTTTTCAAGAGGTGCTAAGCAGCACGACTAATTTAAAGAAAAACGAGAATATGGGCAATCAAGTATTCTCTTTCGGGGTCCTTCGAAGGTGATTGCTTAAATTGAAACAACAAATATTTTATGTTTTGAATTTGGAACTCATTTGTGAAAAAAGGGCTTATAGGAGGATGAAAGGTCTTCTGACTATTTGATGAATTTCAGACATAAAAAGTTATCGTTTAGATTGATATTTTTCAAAGTAAAGAGTTTTTTTATGGTGATGTTCAGAGAAAACTGCAATACTAGGATTTCCTCACATTTTTTGTCTACCTAGGGAGAAAAAAAAAAAAAAAATTGCATGGAGTGTCTCAAAGCTAAAGATGGCTATTTGCAACTTCTCTGTGTTGCTTATTTGCACATTTAAAGAAATAAAATAAAACAAATGGAGAAAAGAGAATTTGTGTTTTGACTGATCTTTATAATGGTAAAGAATAAAAGCAGTAGCCTTTTAATGTAAAAATCTAGTTGAGAGTGAGATTACAGTAAGTTGAGTTCATACTGAATTAAAAATAATAATAATAATTAGAGAATAACAACAATAATATAAAAGAACAGAATGTAAAATGCAGAAAACCTGTTGTTGCAAAGCAAGAATTGTGGAGACACAGCCATAAACAGGATCAGACAACCTAGCCTGAGCTTCGTACGATATTGTAACCACGGCATCCTGGCGGCGATTCACTGGAATATGGGACAAAAGCTTCGACACATTGCTCGCACCAAACACTTTGTGCACGGCAGCGAAGCGCGCAGCACCTTGGTCAGAGCCAAAGTGAGGTGCAAAGATGCAGGCACTTAAGCACTTCCTTCTCAGGAATTTGCAAGCCCCACATGGAGCTGATGAGGAAGACGATGTTGCACTTGCCATTGCATCTGCAGCTACGGATGCATGGGGAGTAGTAGTAGCACGCTTTCCAGTTCCTTTGCGCTGACCATTTGGTACAGCATCACCTCTTTGTGACTCCGCCATGTGGGGTTGGAAGTTTTTGAGAGAGAGAGAGAGAGGCGGAAGAGGATTGGTGGTAGGACTAGGGGTAGTGTTTATATTGAGGAGGGAAGGGGCACGTTAGTCTCGTGAGGGGGGTGGGGGAGTCTTGGGCCTTGGCAAAGGCAAGGTGAATGTGGTAAGCAAAGAGAGAGAGAGACAGAGACAGAGACGTTATGGTTGGTAAGGAAGGAGAGGGGATGACCCCCCCGGGGGGGGGGGGTGATGACAGTGTTTTGGGTGTGAGAAGCACGTGTAAAGGGGGTGTTTAGTAAGTGACGGGTACAATTTTAAAATATAGCATTAAAGAGAAGAGGGAACATTATTATAGTGGTAAAATATATAATGCATGGGAACATGAATGAATGGTTTTTGTCCTCATGGCAAGGCCACAACATTTGTGTTGCCCTTTGGGCGTCTTGGAAATGGTACCAATTTCATGCGTGCATGGTTTGTATTCCTCCCTTCCCCCCACCAACCTAATCATCTTCCATTCTTATTTCTAGCCCCTTTCAAATTTTTATAGTTACATTTTACACCAAAATCTTAATTACGAAATAAAAATAAATAATAAATAATAAAAAACTAATCATATTTACAATATTCTGAGCCCACTATTTTTTTCATACTTAATCTTTGAAACCACTATCCTATCCTAAGCATTAGTCTTAAACCAACCCAAAGTCACTTTGATATTTGGTCTTTATCTCTCACGTGACAGTTGAATGAAAATAGGGAGGATGGCATGCACCATTAATCATCGGATTACAACTACAACCGGATTTTGTCTTTTCCTTTTCGATTTGAGCTCAAAAATTTAAAATCCATGACCAATAAAATTAAAACTCAAAATCCAAAACGAATTTGCTTCTTCGTTACTTTCTCCTCTCCTTCCACCTCATTGACTTTGTTTTTGTCTCACTCTGATAATTCCAGTATGTTGTTTCTTCTTCTTCTTCTTCTTCTTCTCTCTCCAAATTTCAGTTGGAAACTGATCAACGCGAACCCAAATCAATCGATTGGTAGATTATTTTTCGATCGAAATTCGGGGAGAAAATGGGGGGGGGGAGAGAGAGAGAGAGAGTAAAATTGAAGGGTGAATCTGATTTGATCTTCCCTTCGCTTCGATGTCCTCCAATCAGCACAATCCAAGGTTTTGTGTTGCTCGAAGGAGGAAGAAAGTGAGAATCCCTTACGACGATAACAATTTTAGAACATAATCATTTCTAATATGAAATAATTTCTTTAATTAAAAATTTTGCAATTTATTTTCTACGAAATGTATATCAAATGCTAAAACGAAAATATCCTTTCAGGTTGAATCTATATTATTTGGATAATATTAATATTAATGTTGGAATTAATTAGAGTCACATGCAGCGGAAGCATTTAAAAATAATTTTTGGGAAAAAATAAATATGGATTGGGTATAGGTATAAATACCTCGAATATGTAGTCTCCAAAAATTGACCGTGCGTCCCTCGATCGGATCTCGCGGTCGGGATGGTGATCACGATGTTAATCGAACCACCATCGCAATGTCACAACGCCGCAACCTTCAATCCGGCGATCATCGTGACGGGAAAAATTCCCTACGCGAAATTTTTCTCATGCCCTCTATATTCTCTCTCTAGAGGATATTTTTCTCTCTTTTCACGTACTCTCAAAACAAGGTCATCAATGGTGAATTCTCACAAGAGAAAAGAAGATGTTAGTTTCCTATACGTGAGAGAGAGAGTGAGAGATTAAGAGATAGTTTGAGTGGGTGGTTAGGTATGGGTTAGTGGGAGTTATCCCACTAACCCCTACCAATTACCTAAAATGCCCCTCTAGGGCACAAACTAATATCTCCCACTTGCACTTGAGGGCATTATACGTCTGTCACAAGATCACAACTCATGTGACCTTTCACACATCACCCTACTGGACTTTCATACAGGATTGAGCGTCGTGCGACCTGCGAGTACACCTACAAGCAAAAACCTCTCGATGCACCTGTTAGGATGATCGAGAAGTCATCGTTAGTATCAAAAGAACTCGCTGCACCCCAGATCCAAGACTAATTACATCCATTGAGCTACTTTCGTCAACGAAAGTAATCCCCAATAAATGCTCGACTGTGTATCCACTATTATGCTTACATCCCAACATGGATAGACATAATAGGCTAGCCGGTGAATACAACATAATGATGTAATGTCAATTGGTCTTCCTTTTCCCAAACTCGAATCTATTAGCCTCAATTCAGCTGCTTTCCTAGACCTGTCCCTCAGACCTCAATTTATCTTCCGGGCCATCGGTAAACAGACTAAAGTAGCAACACTGAGCCAAGACTTCTAGAAACAGCTGAAAGTGATAAGGGTACAAGAGATCCCACCCAATAGATCTCGGGTCTCACACAGTGGGAACGGGGATCAAAATCATATCAGTGTCTCAAATAATGCTCCCACTATCCCTGGTCGACATATCACACGCGGTATGAAACGTGTGCCACAGTGTTATTCCCCCATCTCTCAAAGGACATATGTCAGATTTCTCTAACACTGTGCAGGTATGGGACTCAGTCTACACATAAGACTTTACCCAGAGATCTCAGAGAGAGTATCTCAGAGACAATATCACTAGTCACAGGTGATATCTGAGATCTCAAACCTGGCTACTTACAGGCAACATGGATGTGGGTACGTCCATGCCGGTCATATCACATATGACCTCATCCTGAACACATATCAAGGCGACTTATGTTCTAGTAGGGCCACTCTCAAAACCTCTTACAACTAGAAACCGTCTTATCTCCGCTCACTCAGAGCTGGAAGTGGTCACTCGTGTGAGAGAGTCGACCACGCCTGCCTGACATATCATTTATCACAACATATCACAAAATATATGACAATTAAAATAGTGCAATAAATAAGTGACCCAATCATGTACACATGTCATATATATAACACAATAAGCATCAGTACAATATGAGAAATGACAATATACATGTAAACCCAATGATTCCAATATCTCATATAGGAATCTAACACAATGAGTTTATTGAAGGGATCAGCCAACATGCTGTATAGTAATGTACTTAATTTGTCACTTCACCCTTCTCGGTGATGTATCTCATAACGTAATATTAGGTATCAATGTGTTTGGACTTATTGATACTTAGGGTCTCAAGTGTGGTCAAAAGGCGGCCTGATTTTCTCAATAAATCATCACTGGCCTCCTACTATCTGACACAACCCCTAAGTAATCCGGAAATCTCCGGAGCCAAACACTCTCCTGAACTGCTGCTGAGCATCTCATAAGCTCAGTCTCTATCGTAGATAGAGATATACATGTTTACTTCTTGCTACTCCAAGACAGTAAAACCTAATATCGATTTGCATACGTTCAGATCACCAACCCAGTTGGTATCTGAATACCCAATAAGATGCAAATCACCTCCTTCGTAACACTAGAAGAGGTCCGCAGTTCTCTCGAGATATCCCGGAATTCTTTCACTGCTCACCAGTGATCCCCTCTAGGATTCGATCGATACCTAATTACCATAGTGACTGCAAATCAAACGTCTAAACGTGTACGCGACACTACGTACATCAGATCACTCAGTGCACTGGAACAAGGGATTCTACTCATTTCCCTTGTCCTTTTCTGAGTCTTAGGGCATATGTCAAGAATTAGGCTTTAACATTTTAGCGATAAGAGTATCTTTAAGGTCGTAGTCGATCTCCTCGAAGCGCTCGAGAACTCCCTTGATGTTTGACTCCTGTGAAAAAGTCAACACCTGTCTCGAGCGATCCCTCTGGATCTTAACTTCGAGGAAGAACTGAGTCTCACCCATGTTCTTCACATCAAGACTCGATAATATCCACGTTATCGTGGTCATCAGATACTCTCTGTTGTTCCCAGTCAACAGAATGTCATTCACATGAGGACATGATCAAAAGAACGTAAAAGGGATACACGATGATCCTCCTCGATCATCACGAAACCGTAAGACATCACCTTCTCGTGAAATCTCAAACGTCACTGCCTGGATTGATGATTAAGGTCATATGTAAACTTCCGAAGTCAATGAACCTTGTCATCCTGATCTACAAGAATAAAGCCAGATGGCTATTCCTTATAGATCTCCTCAGCCAAAACTCCCACTCAGGAGAACAGTCTCAACGTTCATCTGGCCTCACTCCAGATTCATATCATGTCCACGACAATCGCTAAAAGTAAACGGATCGAGGTAATCTTGCCCTCAGTCTGAGTAACCCTTGGTTATCAGATAGGCCTTATACCTCTACACCGATCCGTCGGCCTTTTTCTTGATGTTGAGAATTCACATATTCTCAATGGCTCTACTTCCCTCAGGTAAATCAACTGGATCCCAGATCCTATTGATTCCCATCAACTCATCTCACCCATGGCCTATAATCAATGGTCCTCCATGGAACCCTCAAGAAACTCTAGGACAGTTAAAGATTTCTCGTAATCCTCAAGAGTCATACTGAGAGCCTCTCCCTCAATCAGGAAGCGACGGTTAGGTACGCATCCTCGACTACTCTTAAGAGGATGGGAAACCTTTTTACCTCTAGATGGATCGCTCCCACTAGAACCCAGATCCGTAATGGATTCTTAGATCCTGCCACTGGGATTAGCCAATCATTAGGCTCATCCATCTCATGAAAAGGTAAAGTCCCAATTGATTTCACCTCTCATAGGGAAATCACTTTCAAGAATATCGACATCATGAGACTCAATCTCAGTGAGAATGCCATCTGTATGCTCATTAGAAATACATCTATTTTCTCGCAAGCCTAACTCGCTGTGTAAATGTGAGAAATAGTGAACATACGTTGCATAACCCCATAATCTCGAATGGCTAAGGTCAGGCTGCCTCCCTGTCCAAAGCTCATATGGAGTACTGACTACGGACTTCAATAGAATACGATTGAGAACATAGGCTGCAGCCAATAACGCATCTCCCCAATGGGAAACGAGTAAATTGGTTTGCGCCATCATCGGCCTCACCGTTTTAAACAAAGTCCTATTCCTTTCTCGCGGCTACTCTACTCCACTGAGTAGCAAGGAATAGTCAGTTTCTCGTAATGCCCTTCTTGAAATAAAGCTCTTTAGACAAATACTCGCGCTCTCGTTCGATTCTGAGAGTCTCTACTCTCAAGCCTAACTGATTTTCAACCTCGCTAGTAACCTCCTAAAGCATCTCAATGCCTCAGACTTGCGCGAGATCAGATAGATGTAACCGAAACACGTGTAATTGTCTATGAACGTAATAGAGTACCCAACACCATTTCAGGTTCTCACGTTCATAAGGCCACAGATGTTGGAGTGAACCGACTGCAATGGAGTCCCAGCCCTCATTGAATTGTCGTATGGTTTTCTTGTAAGTTTGCCGTCTAGGCAAGACTGGTTAGCGGGTCCTACAAAACCACTCACTGCTAACCGGTTCATCATCTCTCACACTAAGAGGACAACAAGAAATTCCATTGAAAATAATTATTTCCAGTGCATATAGTTCCTCATGGACCAAAATAGAACCAATCATAGAATTGTCGTAACAAATAGAAATTTTAAATTTCTAAATTAACAGAGCATATCCTAAACTGAAATCAAGTTCCGTCGAACTTTTTGAGCGTAAAGGGCATACAGAGTCTAGCAACTTTGCAATTCCAACTTGCAAGTGCTACTCCCTCTGATGTCAACAAAACACTCCGTTTTAGTACGTAAATCTTCCTACTTGAGGACTCACTGGACGGAACTTTATAAACGCGCTCCTATCTCGAGCTGCGAAGTATTATCGGTTTTCTCGGATGGTTTTCTTCTTACCTGAGGCTCGAGTCACATAGGAGTCCTTGCTCGACTCCATCGCATAAGCATGACCCGAGTATGGCCTACTCGCCTCTAGATGCTCCTACTCGAGCTCACTGTGCCTATTCACATTAGTGAAAGTGCGAATACTTTCGTCGTATGTGAAACAGACTTTCATGATTTCTCATGAATCAGGTAAAGAACTGGATCACATCCAGTACAAGAAAATATATCCGAAATGGGCTCGGTCACATTCCCCAACTCGGCGATCATACTCGACATTTTTATCAAATGTTGCATCATCATATGATCAACCCTTTTCTTATAAGTTGTTACACTTATAAGTCAGTATCCTTATCTCAGGATCTGTAAGAGTACCACAATACTCTTTATAGGGTGAGCCAAACCGATAAAACCGTAGGATATTGCTCATAGACTGGGATCACATCATCGTGCATGTTACTCAGGAGGATTACCCTGACTCGGCTATCATTCATCTTTCATGCACGTAATGTCTCCTAATCCCGTCTCTCTGAGGTGTGGAACCCTCCCTGGAGTCCACCATCCCATGCCTCAGAATTTTAATTAGATCTTGCTCCTCGAGGATAAATTGAATCTACCAGTGAAAAATCTCGTATTTATCACCATTCAATTTTATCCCCCTTGCAAAAATCAAATACAACAATTTTAGAAGCAGTCAATGAGATAGTTGTGACTTGTGATGCTTATTCTCACATTTTATGCACCCTACGAATCAACAAGACCCAAATAATTCGAATACATACCCCAAGACGAGCGTATGAATCAACAGACACCATACACCACAATCCGGGATAGCATCTCACCGTTTGGACTAGGATTCGATGCACAAAAAGACACTTTTATGGATGTGGGACCCTCAAAAATTGAAAAAATTTCAATTCCGGACAACCTGATGCGCCGCCGGAGGTCCCACGCGCCGCCACGCACCGGCGGCGCGTCCCCACGCGCTTCCACTCGCCGGGTACAGATTCTGGCGCGTGCCAGACGCGCTGCGCGTCTGGCACGCGCTCACACGCGCGTTCTGCGAGTCGGCTCACGCGCCTGACGCGCAGGAGCACAGGTCACGCTCCTTCACGCGCGCCACCGGATCCGGATGCGGGTCGGAACCGAATCCGGTCCGGATCCGTGGTTACGCGGTCGGGGACACGTGTCCGGGTCGTAACCCGACCCGGACGACCCAGCGTTTCACGCCCCTGTTCGCGCGTGAAGTACACGCTCCCCTTCCCCTGATGCTCACGCTCCTGCCTCGCGCGTGTAGAGCACGCGCCCGCGGGTCTGGATGTCTTCGTCTTCGCCCGATGGTTTCTGTAACCGGGTCTCTCGACCCGGTTTCCGAAAAAACCCATTTCCGGCACTATTTTGACCGGATTTTTTATGAAATCTCTAATTCCATTTATTCCAAGCATCCTTGACTCGATTTTTGGAATTATTGCGCCCTAAACTCGGCATATTTTGGATCCAAAAGTCCGACCCTCCACGGTCAAATTTGAAACCCAATTTTCCGGCCACAATCATATGCAATATATATACCAAATTGAAGAGTATGAAACAAGGATTACAGATCTATAAATTTCATGCATTGATTTGCCCTAAAACTCGACAAATCTAAGGTTGAAGGGGTCTGTCACTATTCACGGCCGAAACATTCAACCGGAATTTTTTTCGCCTAATCGTGCTCAGAAAATTACGAAAAAATTATTTTCGTGTTCTAGGGATCATAGGGAACGCAGTGGTGTTCTCGGATTCACGAAACTCATCCGTGATCCGAACCCCAAATTTTAAACCCTAAATTTTTTATACCCAAAAATTAACCCGAAAATTATTTTTAATCTAACGTATCGCTCTGATACCAATGTTGGAATTAATTAGAGTCACATGCAGCGGAAGCATTTAAAAATAATTTTCGGGAAAAAATAAATATGGATTGGGTATAGGGTATAAATACCTCGAATATGTAGTCTCCAAAAATTGACCGTGCGTCCCTCGATCGGATCTCGCGGTCGGGATGGTGATCACGATGTTAATCGAACCACCATCGCAATGTCACAACGCCGCAACCCTCAGTCCGGCGATCATCGTGACGGGAAAAATTCCCTACGCGGAATTTTTCTCATGCCCTCTATATTCTCTCTCTAGAGGATATTTTTCTCTCTTTTCACGTACTCTCAAAACAAGGTCATCAATGGTGAATTCTCACAAGAGAAAAGAAGATGTTAGTTTCCTATACGTGAGAGAGAGAGTGAGAGATTAAGAGATAGTTTGAGTGGGTGGTTAGGTATGGGTTAGTGGGAGTTATCCCACTAACCCCTACCAATTACCTAAAATGCCCCTCTAGGGCACAAACTAATAATTAACAATCTAAGTAACTATTTTATTACATTTTTACTCAAAAATCATTCAAAACATCATAATCTTTATTTTGAGATTATTTATAAATTATTTTTGATCAAGAGATTTGACTGACCACATTATAAGATAGTCAAATTCTCTGTATTGAAAATAGTTTGAAAGTAGATTTATGTGGTGATGATGTAGCACTCATATCAATCAAATTCCAAAATAAAATAAGAATTATTTATATTTTTAAATCCTGTAATTAAGATTTTTAGTTGTCATCTTTTTTATCCGTATAACAATTTCAAAAATGCGAATAAGTTTCACTTTAAATGATACCTTTTCTTTTCTCTTTTTTTCTTATAATAAGTTTGGATTTGGCCTCAAAAAAAAAAAAAAAAAAAAAAAAATATATATATATATATATATATATATATATATATATATATATAAAACAATTTCAAGTATGCATAAAGCCCATGAAGTTTGTTCAGAACTGTTGCCGGTGCGTAGCTAACCCTTCACAAACTAAAAGCATTGATTGGCCCAAACCATATCAGGCTCTTTGAAGACAAAAAGTTTCTAAAGTTGGCAACCAGGCCAGGGGTTTGGATTGGGTTTTATTTTTATTTATTTATTTATTTATTTTTTTGTGTGTGAGATTCTCGGTGGGCTATGTGCATGTGAAATGAGTATAAAGGGCTTCTTTTTTTTTTTTTTTTTTTCATGTATATGCATTTTGCTAGATGGCGTCAGAAATTGGCCATGTACAGGAAAGAATATCCATTGTGACATCTACAGACAAAACTTCTTACAATTGCTGCTATCTCAATGATGAAACTTTAAGAAAACTTGGAAAAAAATTATGGGTTAATCCACCAGCCTAAGGAATTGAAGAGAAAATCTTCCAAAGACTGATATAAGAATTTTTCTTTTTTTTTTTTGGCTATTCATGTCTTTAGGTAAATCTTCTCAACGATAATGTTTCGGGATACATTCTATGCCAATCTAACAAAATTAATAACATTTTTAAAAGAAAAATTAAATTTTAATAAAATTAAAATTAAAATTACATTGTTGGATTGAGATAGCTATAAGTTCGGCCCTCGTTTCTAGTTTGAGAATGAGATGAGGAAAGCTATGGTCATAGCTTTTAAAGGAATAGTCTAATGATTATTACTCTCTTTTTTAATCTAAACATCTTAAATTTAAATTCTTATATAATAAAAATAAATAAATAAAAAAGCAATGGCCACTTGCCAAAAGGAGTACCCTTGAATTTGGTGTGTTCTGCTCTGATCAATGTGACCTTGCTACAGATATTCCCAACAGCTTCTCAATTCAATGCTGCTTCTACAATTGGTGCTAGTGTTGTAATTCTAAGATGAGTTTGACCGGTAAGACTATCAGTTTGGATAGCACAGATGGGGCATGGTGGGCCATTCTTATTTAAAGAATTTCATCCAACGGGTCATTAAAACCTGCTGCACTTTGTCTGATACTTGTACGTCATACATTCACGAAGCCTTGGTGGTAACCAGAATTTGATGTAGGTTGCATGAACACAGACATGAGATACTAATGTGTTGGATTCGAGGGCGTTTAGTTCGCCCTAACAAATAGGAATCAAAAATTTTAAAAATCAGAGTTGATTCGATATCTTTTATTTAATTTAAATTTTAAAAAAAATATATAATTACTATCGTTAATATTTAATTTATATTTCTTTTAAAATAAAAATTATTTAAATATCCATTTTATCTTTAATAAAAAATTAAAAAAAAAACCAATAAAAATCTTTCCGTCTACACAGTCCCCCAACACCCACCCACACCCCATCCATCTCCGATGAACAAAAAAATTCCCATCTCTCCCCCTCTCCCCCCCCCCCCCCACACACACCCACACCAACACCCACTCCCCCCTAACAATTGACGGACACTAATGGCAAGCTTAGGGTGAAACCGTGGACTTCCACTGTTGAGGGTGTTAGTGGTGAAATCGTGGGCTTCTCTCTCTGATGAGATCATTAAAATTGTAAAGAATTTACAAAATTTAATTCAAATTCCAGTTGGATATGTGACAAAGATTCGAAAAAATACTGAATAACTTAATTCATAAGATTTTATAATAAGAAATTAAAGTCCAAATGAATGAAGAACTAAAATGGGTTTTAATTATACTCATACAATCCTAATTGAAAGAATAAAGGGCACACAACTACCCAAAACTAAGGGAGAACGAAAATAAATAAAAATAACAGTTAAACTTAGTCAAAATAGTTTGGATTATTTAGTTTTTTAATTTTTCTTTATAGTTTATATTTTAGTTTCATATTTTTTTAATTGTTTAGGAATTATTAAATTTTTAATTGTCAATTTAATTTTTACCTTTAGCCTATAAATAGACCATTACACATTGTGTAAAATACAATTTTGAGAAAATTAATAAAATTGTTTTATTTCTTCACACAAGTTTTGTTCTTTTGAGAACTTTTAAACTTATTCAAAATAGGAGTCTTGTTTAGTTTTTTGACTTATCAATTTAGATTTCGAACCATCTAGATTGTGACGTCATTCATTCCATCTTTATACCAAAGTTTTTGTTCTAGTGAGAAACGGATTTAAGGTTATATATTTTAGATTCTTCCTCCTTTAGGGTAAGAATTGAGATCTTTAATTCTACCGATTCAAATAATTCGTTGGGACCATTTTTGGCCTAAATTAACTTGTTCGTGGGTTCTAGGATTTCTACACCGTTGAGTTCATATCAGTTGGTATCAGAGCAATTTCGGGTTACCCTTCGAATTGTTCATACTTATCTATAATTGTTCATACTTGTCTATAATTTTTTTCATCTTTCTTTATTCTTTTTGTATTTTGGTGTTTATACTATTTCCAATTTCGATTCATCGTGAAGACCAAAATTCCTAATTCTGGGTTTATATTTTTTTTTTGATCTTTCACGCTTAAATTTTCTTTTGTGCTTACATAGTTCAAAAAAAAAGGTTGCAAATAAAAGGGCCGTGAAAAAAAGAGGCAGCTTTCAAAATTTTTCAATTTTTTTTTCAAATTTGTGACTTTCCTTATTCTCACTTTTCTTTTCTTTCCTTCTTTGTTTCCTTTATTATCCTTTCTTTCATATAAGTCTTTGAATTTTAAAAAATAATTATTTTTGAGTTGAGTTCAAAAAATTGTTATTTCATAAAGATGGTAAGAGATATGCTCAATAGATTGAATAAATTGAGACTTTTTTCAAGCAAAATACAATTACGGATGCACTTTTATATAGATGACGATTTGGGGACAAATCGTTGTCAAGAAGGGGAGAATGATGCGATCATTAGGCGTGTAAGGAATTCGTATGATCCAACTAAAGTTATAATTGGGGCGATAACAAAAGTTCGAGTTAAAATGTTCGAAAAAATCCTGAATAACTTAATTCAAAGCGTTTTATAACAAGAAATTTGAGTATAAATGAATGAAGAACCAAAATGATCATTAATTATACTCATACAAGTCCAATCGGAAGAATAAAGATACCAAAACTACCTATAACCAAGGGATGACGAAAATAGAAAAAAAAATTAGCAGTAAAGACTTGGTCAAAATAATTGATTTAGTTTATTTAGTTTCATTTTTTGTGTAATTTATATTTTATTTTCCTAATTTATAATTGTTTAGGGGTTACTAAATTTTTAATTGTAATTTAGTTTTTACTTTTAATCTATAAATAGATCATTACATATTGTGTAAAATACAACTTTTGACAACTTTGAGAGAATTAATAAAATTGTGAGGTTTCTTCACACAAGTGTTGTTCTTTTGAGAACTTTTAAATTTATTCAAAATATGAGTCTTGTTTAGTTTTTTGACTTATAAATTTAGTTTTGAATCACCTAGATTGTGGTATCATTCATTCCATCTTTATACCAAGGTTTTTGTTCTAGTGAGAAACGAGTCTAAGGTCATATACCTTAGATTCTTCTTCCTTTAGAGCAAGGGTTGAGGTCTTTAATTCCACTGGTTCAAATAATTCATTGGGACAATTTTTGTGCTAAATTAACTTGTTCGTGGGTTCTAGGGTTTCTACTCGTCGGGTTCACATCAGTTAGTATCAGAATTAATCCATGTTTTTTTTCCTTCGAATTATTCTTATTTTATTTTTTTTTTCTTTCTTTTGTTTTTGTTTGTGTTTTAAAACTCTAACTATAATCTCGATTCATCATCTTGACCAAAATTCTTCATTCGTTGGTTTATTTATTGTTTTTAGTGTATTTCATTCTTTATTTTGTACTGCCATAGTTAAAAAAAAAAAAGACCGTAAAAAAAAGGTCGTACAAAAAAAAAGAAAAGAATGGCAAAAAAAAAAGAGGCAAAAAAAAAAAAAAGAGGCCATGGCCCACAAAAAAAAAAAAAAAAGCCGTGAAAAAAAAATGACAATTTTCAAATTTTACAAAATTGATAATTCTTCATTTTATGATTTTGTTCAAATTTGGCAAGTTCTAAAATGTTATTACCAAATTTAAATTAGAATTTTCTAAATTTTTTGATTGTGCTTGAAATATTTTCTTATTTGTGAACTTTTCTAAATTTGTGCACTTTCCTAAATTCAAAACTTTCTATAATTATTTTTCATTCTCGATCTCTTTCCTTATTTGCTCTCATTCTTATTTGTTTCATTCCTTATTTGTTTCCTCTTAAATTGAAATTTTTCCAAATTTGTAACTTTCCTTATTTTTCATTTTTTTCTTTATCTTTCTTTCTTTGTGTCTCTTACTAATATTTTTTTCATATAAGTCTTTGAATTTCACACGATAATTATTCTTGAGTTGAATTCTCGAGTTCAATAAAGAACTTGACTAAGTGAAGAGGATGGTAAAAGGCAAGAGAAAATTCGTTAAAGAAAAAGTCAAATTCAAAGAGTGAAACACGAGTAAATTTGAGTGAATCATTATTTTTGAGTGAAATACGTGAGAGAATGTGCTGAGATTCTTTCATATTTTATTCTAACATTGTCTTGCAGATTTCAATCATGTCTTAAAATCAAAAAGATAACACAAGTGAGGAGATTCAACCATACGTTGAGCCGAATCTACAACTACAAGCATTTATGGGGGAGATGAGATAGATGATGAAGAGGGAGTTAGATCTTATACATGAAAGGTTGGATATGGTAGAAAAGGGATCGCAAAAGTGACAGCCATCAATAGGGCCGAACTTCTCAAGAAGGAATAGATTTTATCAAAGAGAAACTGAAATTGTGGATGAGTTTGAAGGGGATGGATTAGAGAAGAAGTTTGATAGATTATCAGTGGGTAGTCATAAGAGACTTGGTCGGGACAGAGAAGTTAGGAATCGGGTAGACAATAACTTAGGTAGTATCAAGATGAAAATTTTATCGTTTCAAGGTAAAAGTGATCCCAAAGTATATCTTGAGTGAGAAAAGAAAATTGAGTTAGTTTTTTATTATCACAATTATTTCGAATTAAAGAAGATAAACTTGTTGTTATTGAGTTTACTGATTATACAATTGTATGATGGGATCAGTTGTGCATCAATAGAAGGTGGAATAGGGATCGACCTATTGAAACTTGGGATGAGATGAAGAGGGTGATGAGATGACGATTTGTGCCGAGCCATTACTATAGGGATTTATATCTCAAGTTGCAGAGTCTCTACCAACGTAACCGAAGCGTAGACGAGTATTACAAAGAGATGAAGATGGCTATGATTATGGCCAATATGGAAAAAGATAGAGAAGCAACGATGACTAGATTTTTAAATAGTTTAAATCGAGAGATTGTCAACACGATCGAGCTTCATCATTATATGGAGTTGGAGGATTTAGTAAGTATGGCAATCAAGGTTGAGAGGCATCTCAAGAGAGGTAGCACACGGCCAAGACCAGCCCCACAGATTCCGAGTGCAACATCTTGGAGAACGAGCTATCCAAAAAAAAAAAGAAGATTTAGTCATCTCTAAAATTAAATCTGAACACAAACCAACTGCCTCCACCACAACTTCTCAAGGTAAGGCAGTCTCCACTTCAACTCATTCTAATGAGATTAAATGGTTCAGGTGTCAAGGAAGGGGACATATAGCTAGCCAATGTCCAGACAAACGAGTTATGGTGATTCGGAAAAATGGTGCAATCGAGTCTGAAGATAAAGATGACATTGATTGTTTACCACCATTGGAAGATGCTACCATCGGAGATGAGGAGTACGGGGCTGAACACGGTAAGATGTTGCACTAGTTATATGCCTAGCTTTAAGCTTACAAGACAGAGGAGATGAAAAAGAAATACAACGGGAGAATATCTTTCACACTCGTTGCCATATGAAAGATAAGGTATGTATTTTAATTATTGACGGTAGTAGTTTTACTAATATTGCGAGTATGACTTTAGTGAAAAAGCTGAATTTTCCAACCACTAAACATTCCTAACCATACAAACTACAATGGTTGAATGATAGTGGAGAAGTGAGGGTTACAAATTAAGTTGTTGTACCATTCCGAATTTGGAAATATGAGGATGAGGTGTTATGTGATGTGGTGCCAATGCAGGTTAGACATATTTTATTAGGAAGGAATTGACAATTTGATCGACATGTACAACATGATGGCTTTACAATAAGTATTCATTCATATTCAATCAACGAAAAATCACTCTGATTTCGATGACACCAACACAAGTCTATGAAGACCGAGTGAGATTGCAAAAATTAAGTGAACAAAAAATAGAGAGATCAAAATGAGTTGAGAGAAGAGAGAAAAGAAGAAAGAGAAACTGAATTTGGTGAGGAAGAAAAAATAGAGAAAAGTTCGGCCAATGAGGTAAAATTCGAAAGAAAACAAAAGAATTTATATGCCAAAACAAGTGAAGTTAAGCGAGCGATGCTCTCAAAACGGCTAATAATTGTACTTATGTACAAGGAATCCCTTTTAAGCACTGATTAACTTAACCCTTCTTTGTCTAGTGTTGTTGTTTCTCTTTTACAGGAATTCGAATATGTATTTCCTGAAAATCTACCCCAAGGATTGCCACCGATCCGATAGATTGAACATCAAATCGATTTCGTACCTGGTGCATCAATTCCAAATCGTCCAGCATATAGAAGCAATCCAGAAGAGGCGAAGAAGCTACAAAGACAAATCGAAGAGTTGATGAAAAAAGGATATGTGAGAAAAAGCATGAGTCCATGCACAGTTCCGGTGATTTTAGTGCCTAAGAAAGATAAGACATGGAGGATGTGTATTGATTGCCGAGCCATCAATAATATAACGCTTGTTTTTCTAGGTTTTGTTGTGAGTGCTAAAGGAATTGAGGTTGATGAAGAAAAAATCAAAGTCATCCAAGATTGGCTGACCCCCTTCAGTATCGGTGATGTTAGAAGTTTTCATGGGCTTGCTAGTTTTTATAGAAGGTTCGTGAAAGATTTTAACACCTTCGCTGCACCGCTTACACAAATCATCAAGAAAAACGTTGCATTCAAATGGAGTGAAGAACATGAGAATGCGTTTCAATTTATTAAACATAAACTTACTTATACTTATTTACTTACTTTACCTAATTTTTATAAAACGTTTGAAATTGAATGTGATGCTTTTGATGTAGGTATAGGAGCTGTTTTTATGCAAGATGAAAGACCATTTGCATACTTTAGCGAGAAGTTCAGCGGTGCTGCACTTAACTATCCTACCTATGACAAAGAATTGTATGCCCTGGTTCGAGTTTTGGAGACATGACAACACTATTTGTGGCTGAAAGAATTTGTGATCCATGCGGATCATGAATCCTTGAAACTTTTTAAAAGTCAACATATGTTGAATAAGAGACATGCTTGATGGATAGAATTCATCGAAACTTTTCCTTATGTCATTCAATATAAACAAAGTAAGGAGAATGTGATCGTGGATGCACTTTTATGCAGATATGCCTTAATCTCTACTCTTGATACTAAATTTCTTGGTTTTGAGCATATTAAGGAACTTTATCATGATGACCACGATTTTGGAGAAATTTATAGTGCTTGTGAAAAATTTACAGAGAGTAAGTTCTATAGGCATGAGAACTTTTTGTTTAGAGAAAATAATTTATGCGTACCAAATTGTTCATTGAGAAATTTATTAGTTCGGGAATCTCATAGTGGTGGGTTAATGGAACATTTTGGAGTCACCAAAACCTTGGCTATTTTACAAGAACACTTTTATTGGCCACACATAAAATGAAATGTTGAAAGATTTTGTGGTAAATGTATTACCTATAGGCAAGCTAAATCTAGAGTTCAACCTAATGGTCTTTACACACCCCTATCTATTCCTAGTTCACATTGGATTGACATTTCGATAGATTTTGTTTTGGGTTTATCTAGGAATGGATATGGATGAGATTCGATCTTTGTGGTTGTAGATCTGTTTTCTAAGATGACTCATTTTATTCCTTGTCATAAGTCTGATGATACTTCTCATATTGCGGATTTATTCTTTAGAGAGATTGTAATGTTATATGGGATGCTTAGAACAATTGTTTCAGATCGGGATGCTAAGTTCTTGAGTTACTTTTGAAAGACATTATGGGGAAAGTTAGGAACGAAACTTTTATTTTCAATAACTTGTCATCTTCAAACTGATGGTCAAACAGAAGTAGTCAACAGGACTTTATCCACTTTATTGAGAGCTGTCATTAGTAAAAATATTAAAACTTGGGAAGAATGTTTGACACATGTTGAGTTTGCATATAATCATACTATTCACTCTGTTACCAAGTTCTCACCATTTGAAATTGTTTATGGTTTTAATCTTTTAACTCTTTTGGATTTATTACTTTTATTTATTTTTGAGTAAGTGAATTTAGATGGTAAGAAAAATACAGAATTTGTAAAGCAACTTCATGAAAAAGTACGGTTCAACATAGAGAAGAAGATCAAATAATATATCAAGCAAGCGTACAAGGGACATCACAAGCTGATTTTTGAATCCGGTGATTGGGTTTGGTTACATATGCGAAAAGAAAGATTTTCGGCACAAAGACATTCTAAATTGTTACCCCGAGGAGATAGTCCTTTTCAAGTGTTAAAACGGATCAACGACAATGCTTACAGACTTGATTTACTAGGTGAGTATAATGTTAGTGTTACTTTCAATATTACTGACTTGAGTCTTTTTGATGTATGTAACAATTTGAGGACAAATCCTTATCAAGAGGGGGGAATGATAAGGTCATCAACATTGTAAGGAATTCACAAAATCCAACTCAAATTCCAGTTGGGCCAGTGACAAAGACTCGAATTAAAATATTTAAAGAATTACTGAATAACTTAATTCAGAAGATTTTACAACAAAAAATTAGAGTCCAAATGAATGAAGAACCAAAATGAGTTTTAATTATACTCATACAAGTCCAATTGGAAGAATAAAGAGCTCAAAACTATCCAAGACCAATGGAGAATGAAAATAAAGAAAAATAGCAGCAAAACTTGGTCAAAATAGTTCAGATTATTTAGTTTCTTAATTTTTCTTTATAGTTTATATTTTAGTTTCCTATTTTTTTTAATTGTTTAGGAGTTACTAAATTTTTAGTTGTCAATTTAGTCTTTACCTTTAATCTATACATAGGCCATTACACATTGTGTAAAATACAATTTTGAGAGAATTAATAAAATTATGAGATTTCTTCACACAAGTCTTGTTCTTTTGAGAACTTTTGAACTTATTCAAGATAGGAGTCTTATTTAGTTCTTTGACTTATCAATCTAGATTTTGAACCATCTAAATTATGGCGTCATTCATTCAATTTTTATATCAAGGCTCTTGTTCTAGTAGAAAATAGGTTTAAGATCATATACCTTAGATTCTTCCTCTTTTAGGGTAAGGGTTGAGATCTTTAATTCCATCGATTCAAATAATTCGTTTAAACGATTGGCTAAATTAATTTGTTCGTGGGTTTTAGGATTTCTACACCGTTGGATTCACATCACTCTCTCTCTCTCATGTTGAACAAAAAAGTTCCCATTGAATGCTAATGGCCGGCTACTTCATAGATGGTCTCATCGGCGGGACGGTGGTGTTTTGCCGAAAAGGCTGTTGGTGGTGCTATCGAAGAGGGTCTCATCATGAATGGAAGGAGTTATAAGGTGAAACTGTTGATAAAAATGAAAATTAATTTTTTTTGGGTTTTGTAAATTGGGTTTCGCATGAATCTACCATTACTTGGGTTTTACAAAACCCTCATATTATGGGTTTTATTTTCATACCTTTATTCTCATTCTATTGATCCAAATATTTGATATGATTTTATCCATATCTTTAACTAAACCCACTAAGAATTCTTCTTCACTTGCATTCTGAGGAGTTGTTCGACATAGTACATGAACAACCATAGGTTATATCCTTCTAAAGACTAGAGAGAGTTCAATTTTGTACTTGGGTGTGTAGTATTTGGAACTAAGAACAAGAAAAGGGGTTTTTTTTTTATTTTTTTTTTTTTTTTTTAAAATTTTTTATCAACCAACAAAAAAAAAGAAATTTGCGGAGATTACAACCTTTCTTCCTTTCAATTTTTACACAGGCAATGGTTTTCCAGCTTCTGATATTCTCCGAAAAGATATCCAAAATTTGACACCATAAAATGGAAAAACAAATGTCGCAAAAATTGGATAAGTTGACTGTTGAGGTTTGCTTGCCAAGCCACTTAGATTGTAGCACAAGTACCACACTAAAGTTGTACAACATATGTGAGGTTTGATTTGTATATCTCCAAGAGCCTCCCATGGCTTCACATGTCCAAAATTAAGTACTTGACCTAAGGGAACATGACTGGGGAACTACCAGCGTTTTTGCCATTAACATAATGCAAGCTTTAGGTGTGGAGTTTGGCAAGGTGAAATGGGAGATCCATCGCTGCTCTGGGAGTCTCCTTTAGCAGCAGCATCCTGAACCTGCGCAGCAAACTGCAAATTCCACAGAACATCCTCAACGGAGGGTCTTTCATCAGGCTTCTCGTGCAAACACCTTAAACAGATTTCCATCATTGTCTTCAATGATTTGTCAGAACATGCCCCACGAACTGCTTGGTCAACCACACCCCTTCGTGCTCCACGATCAGCTGTTATGCTTTCTTGTAACTTAACAATATCACAAAACATTCACCATAATGCATTAAGTGTTTTGTTGAATCCCGTATCAGATAATTTGCAGATAAATTGGCAAGAGATAAATCTTAAGTGAAATCATAAAACCGCTGCTTCTTACCATTTCTTTTGCAGATTCTACTTCATTCTTGGATATGAATGGCCTCCCCACAATGACCTCTAAAAGTATAATGCCAAGGTCATAAAAATCAGCCTTACCTTCATGCTTTGCCCTGTAGGTTCAACTATGTTCAGCTTCACTGATTGTCAATTACTTAAAATGCGCTTTGACAAGAAATTTTCATTACTGACCTGGAGCTAATACGTTGTCCTTTAGATGTGCCAGAAGATTGATTACCAGTCTGAAAGTGCAAAAAGCTCAGAATATGAATTCGAATTGTTAGTTCAAATGATCAATAAAGTGGGGAAGAGAATTTCATGATTGTACTTTTCCTATACTCTCCGCCAATAAGGGAAGATTATAACTGCTAATTTTTGCAACCAGGTTCTGATCCAATAAAACATCGGCAATTTTCAGATTAATTGCATAAACCCCAGGAACAATCCCTGTATGCAGATACTGGATAGCCTTTGCCACCCCTATTGCAGCTGATATGCGTTGTGTCCATGGAAGTACTCTGTCACGTCTCTCTGACATAGAACATGTAGAGTTTAAGCATTACTCAATAGTACTATGAAACTGAACAACCTAGTCTTTGTAGATTACCTGAGATCCAGCTTCTTAAAGTCACATATGGTACATACTCAAACACAAGAAATACTCGACTGACACTGGAATCGTCCAAGTAACACTCGAAGCAATGTCCAAGAGCACTGACTAGATGTCGATGTCTTAGCTTTGAAGTAAGTTCTATATGGTGCATAAAGTCTTGAATGCTGTAATACTTCTTCATTTTCAGGCATCTGATAGCCACAAGTGATCCGTCCTTAAGCTGACCCTTATACATCTGAAAAAGGCAAAAAATTCATGATTTTCTTAGAAAGCAAGTAAAACATTAAATAGCTTTTAGTGTACCTGACCACGAGAGCCTTCCCCTATGAAAGTTGCACTATCAAAGTTATTTGTTGCCTCCTCAAGCTCCTCCAATGAAAAGGTGCGATAAGCTGGAAGTCCAAGAGCTCCCAACTTCGTTGTTTGAGATACATACCCTGTATGGAAGGATAGAGATCACTATGCCATGCTTTTTCTTTAAGTACCCTTACTTGGACAGACAGATTTAAACCTTACTTGCATTTGAAAGATTTTTTGAGGTGTACCCAGTTGATGCATTTTCTGCTATTAATCTTGTGGGAGGTCGTTCAAATGTTTGCTTTGATTTCAATTTTCTAGTAACCAAAAAGACCAGACCAAGGATCACAATCCCTCCAAAGATACCTCCAATGATACTTGTAGCAACGACAGCTTTTGAAGTGTGCTTCTTCTTTTGAGGGCGAGGCAAGATCCCGACAGCTAAAGCCTCATTTTGACAAAAGGAAAATGGATGTTGGTTTTGATATGAAGTTGCCAAGCAATTCCTAGCATAAAGGACAACCCGCTTCTTAGAATCTGATGTGAGGCAATTTGGCAAGTTACCTGTCAACAGATTCGATGACAAGTCCACAAACTCAAGCTCAGAATTGCAAGATAGATTTTCTGAAAGCAATCCTGTGAACCTGTTCCCTGCAATATTCAAGTACTTAATTGATGGTAACGATACCAATGATGTTGGAAAAGGTCCTACAAATCTGTTGAAAGAAACATCGAGCTTCTCTAACTCATGGTACGAGCTCAGTGTATTAGGGATGTTGAAGCTAAACCTGTTCTTCCTCAACACAAGTGTTAACAATTTGCTTCCAAGAAGAGGAAAATGAGGTCCCAGCAAATTGTCCTCAAGGTCTAGAACTTGAAGGTTTGTCAAAGCACTAAGATCTGGCACATCTCCAGAAAAGTTATTGTGTGAAAGCACAAGCACTCTTAGATTTTGTGAATTCTTCAACGAATCCGGCAATGACCTGTTAAGCGAGTTCTTCCTCAAGCTCAAAACAGTCAGTGCTGGCAGTTGGCCAACCCAATCAGGAAGTCTACCGGTGAACATGTTGTCATCTAATATAAGTGTTTGGAGACTTGACAGAGATGACATCTCTTCAGGAATGTCACCATAAACGTAATTTGAAGTCATGTTCAAAATCTCCAGTGAAGAAAGACGGGCAATTTTACCAGGGAATGGACCCCATAAACCAAGGGAAACCAAAGAGAGGACCTTCAAGCTTGGAAGCTTAACAAGCGTAGTCACGAAAGAATCCATGGAAAAATTTGGTGGCAATGGAGGGACTTTTTTCTCACCAACTATAAGCAACTGGGTTATGCTTTCTTCATAGCATACAACGGCTACAGATGAAGTTGGCATAACGTTGCAAAAATCAGTAGTGTTACTCCAGCTACTCAACATAAATGGAAAGTTTAGAAGTCGTTGAATTCGAAGGAGGGTTTGCGCTTGAGATGATTGAAGTTGCTCCGACAAAGGAATTGAAATCGACAGGACAAATATAACTAAAGCTGCAGAATTCAGAAGCGCTTTTCCCATAGCTACACCTCTCTAATTACTGACCTTTTTACTTCCAAAGACTGTCTGCAATCACATGAGAAATTGAGACATGAAAACAGTGAAGCATCTTCATTTCATTCTGGACAATAATACTAGAATTATTGAGAAATTCATAAAAAGCAGCTCCTAATAAACAGAATAATGATAATTAACAGGAATTGAGACATGAAGAGCTTTATCTTAAAACAGAGCATATGGAAAAATTGAAGTTTGTCTACAACGTTAAATCGGTCCATGTCAAAGAAGAGTGTAAAGCAAACTCAAAGCCCACAAAGTCCTTCACATGGAGTCTCGTAAAAGTATAACTTAAACCAACTCGAATGTCAAAAAGATGTGAAATTCAAGTGAAAATACTCAGCTCTAATTTGGTGGGAAAGCAACAAATGCTTTGTTCTCTGAAATCTTCAGAACCATGAGAATACTGTTGAAATGACTCTTACCCACCTCAGATTATGCAATCCCACCTAAATTTGAAGCTACTTCACGCATGATACAAATTTGCCAAGAGAAAGTAATTTATCATCCATACATTAAATTAGTTTCCTTTTTTGGGAGGCAATAGTGTTTTTGAAGCAACAAACTGATGAAACCATGTCTCCTTTAAAAGGACAGAGAGAGAGAGAGAATCTGAAATCTCACATTTAAGAAGGGGAGAGGGGTTTGACGATTTGTCAGTTGCTTTACAGTAAAGAAGCAAATGTGCTTCCAGAAAAAGAAGAGAAATAGAGCTGCCAATTCACCTCATTGATGTCATTAACCGACAAATCTCATGGAGCTTTCTTTTTCTACCCATATACCCACAGGCCACAACTGTAGTAGCACGGACAAACATATAGAATACCCTGAAATTTTGTTTCTCTACCTTCGCCTTATTAGTTTTTTCGTTTCTCACTCTCCAGAATTATTTAATTGCTTCAATGAATTGTAAAGAGAGAGAGAGAAATGAAAAGAAAAAGGGTAAGATTCTAAGTGGACTACTAAAGCGAAAAGGGCTTATATCAGTAATTTGATTGGTGTGTGTTTCGTATAATGAACAGATTTAGTTAATGTCGGCATCCTTTTTTCCTTTTTTCTTTTAATTATGTTGTTAGTGTTTCTACTTTTATTTTTGAGTAGGGAATGGAGTGAAAGTGGAGCTTGTCAGTGTGCAGGCTTTGGCTTGGCTTTTCACTGGACAGTGGACACCACCACACCACCACATTCCCCCCGCCCCCCTCTCTTAATGCCACTCCACATCCTTTTGCCTTTGCGCCGCTAGTATTAAGCTTTGGCTCATGGCTACACTCACTGGGAAATCTCTCTCTCTTAAAATTCTGCAATCACAAATGGCAACAAGGTGACCCCTTGATCTCAGCCAATTTCAAGTTGCGGTTAATTTATACATTTTGATAAATCTATAGTCATTGTCTACTTAGTTTTTCTTTATAAAACATATTCGAATTTTAGTTACTCTACCTTTTTCAAAAATTATGCGTCAACTTTTTATTTTTTTTTCCTTCTTTGTAAATAATAACAGCATTGATCTATGGAAAGCAAAGAGAGGATGAAGCTGATCTAAGACAAACTTCCAAAAATTATTCGGGTGGGTTAAGAAAAAAGAAAAAGATCTATCAGCTTCTAATTTCTATAATTTTCAAATTTTTAAAGTTTTTTAATTTCTCTAATTTCTTAATTTTTCTATTTTCTAGTTACTTAATTTTACTAATTTCTAGTTTCCTAATTTATAGGGTTTGTATTTCCTATAAATACTTATAATATTTCATTATTTTGGCATTCATGATTAAAAATATTTTTCTTTGAAAGTAATATTTTTCTTTTGAGAGTTTTATGATTTTCTCTTTTCAAACCCTATTGCTATTCTTCTATCTCTCCCGTGTTAGGTGGTATCAAAGTCAAGGCTTTTCCTTACGATGGCCAACCAAGTCGATGAAAGTAGTACTCTTTCTGACGTGTTCAAAGAGTTGCAAGCCGTGACGGTTGCACTCCAAACTTTGTCCGTACGAATGGAGCAGACAGAAACAAAACTGCAGACGTTGTGATCAAACCAAAGCAATATAGGAGGTGAAGGTGGTGTCAGGAGAATTGCTCAGGAACCTCACTTCAACCTCATATTACTACAACAATTTCGTAGGGTTCAAACCAACAAGGATTATTCTTCAGACGAGGAGGTTGCTCAGTTTTTTGATCACAACCCTAATTCAATGACAACTCGTCAATATCAACAAGAAAAGTTCCAATTAAAAGTCGATATCCCTTCATTCAATGGGAATCTAAATATTGGACATTTTTTAGATTGGGTAACAGAGGTCGAAAGATTTTTCGAGTTCGCAGAGATTCCAGAGAATAAGCAAGTAAAGCTAGTGACATATCGATTAAAAGGTGGAGTTTCTTCGTGGTGGGAACAAATTCAGATCCAACGAAGGCATTTGGGAAAACAACCAATAAGGCTTTGCCCAAAAATGAAGAAGATGTTGATGGTCAAATTTCTTCCTCCAGATTATGATCAGTTTTTGTTTCGTTAATACTAAACGTTGATGTAGGGGTAAAAATCTGTGGCTGAATATACCGCAAATTTCTTACGATTATCAGTACGAAATAATTTGATGGAAATTGAAGGTCAACAGGTGATGAGATATATTCATGGATTAAAACCTGCAATTCGTGATAAAATCGGCTATCAGATCATTTTAACTCTCAATAAAATCCAGAATATGGTATAGAGAGCAGAGTCAATGAAATTTAGGAGATATTATGGAAATGAATGTACCCGTAAACCCTTAGGCGAGACATTTAGGGTAAGTCAAAGAGTCAGTACATGGTCCAGTTCTGAATCCGTGAAGAAAGATATGACAAAGAAGGAGTATGCAAAAAACCAGCCAACAACAACCCTTATTCGAAGCCGACAGGAGATAAGTGCTACAGGTGTGGGCAAGTTAGACATAGATCTAACAATTGCCCTCAACGCCGTCAAATTCATCTAGTCAGCTATGGTAGGGAGGATGACGAAAGGTCTGCTGATGAGGACGAAGAGATCTGTGAGCCAGATGGAGAAGACGAAGATATGCAGAACCTAATGGTTAGAAAGGTGTTGCTGATCCCTAAGCGAGATAATACATAATGGAATGGACTCTTTCAAACTCGTAGCGGTGGTTTTATTGCATGTGGAGATTCAAACTCATTGCATGGTATGGAGGACATTGGCTCACCAAAACCATTACAATCTACAAATATCATTGTTTCTTTAGAAGCTGAGACACAGAAGAAAGTGATGGTACTTAACACAAGTTAGACTAAAACAAGTTTTTTGAAAAATTTAGAAGATCCGTCATATGAAGTTATGATATTATTATCTCATAATTATTTTGCATTCACCCTCTTGCTACCAAGTATTACATGTGATACGGTGGAAGTTCGCAACATCGTAGAATCAATTCACAATATAATTAGAAAGAATATACATATTTCTTATTCGGAAGCTGAATATTTCAAGATTGATCCAGCAAATAGAAAAGTTTACTATCATTCTAATTCAGAAAAACATGTGGGTGAGGTATAAAAATTTGAAATTGACTATGATTATCTGGTTATAGCAGTTATTTTGATATTATCATGCTTAACATAAGTTTTTGGGGAAGAAAACCAAAGGAGAGATTTGAAGATATGGATACAGATATTGAAGGTATCACTCGAGGGCGAGTTCTTTCAGAAAGAGGGACTATTGTGGGACAAATTTCGAAAAATTATTCAGGTGACTCAAGAAAAAGGAAAGAGATCTATTAGTTTCTAATTTATATAATTTCTTAATTTTTAAAATTTTTTAATTTTCCTAATTTTCTAATTTTTCTAGTTTATTGTTTCCTAATTTTACTAATTTATTAATTTCTTTAGTTTCCTAATTTATGGGGTTTGCATTCCATATAAATACTTATAGTATTTCATTATTTTGACATTCATGATTAATAATATTTTTCTTTGAAAATGATATTTCTCTTTTGAGAGTTTTAGAGTTTTCTCTTTTCAAATCCTTTTGCTATTCTTCTATCTCTCCCACGTTAGAAGCCAAGCCACCTACCATTAATCCCTCTCGATCATTGTTTGAGAGCTGCCATATAAATTTTAACATATACATGGCCAAATGTTTGGTATGAATAGAGTTTGAGATAATTACATGTCCGGTCCCTAAACTTTATTCAAATTTTATAAATTAGTTCCTATAGTTAGAAATGTTACCTTATGATTCTCAAACTTACAAATTCGTATATTATTGGTCCTTCCGTTACTAACGGTGACAGGGTGGCCGTTAACTGTTGACATAGAATGATGTGACAGTTTACGTGTTGTACGGATACTGACATGTCATTGCCACATTAGCACATAAAGACACTCACGATGCCACGTCAGCATTTTTGCTGACGTGGCAATGCCACATCAACACCAGCTTGCCATCTCTCTCTCCATTTCTTTTTCCTTTTCTTTTTTCTCTTCTTCCACATGTGTCCCCACGCGCCTTCTTCATCTTCATCCTCTATGTCCCTTCGAATGAAGCTCTCTCTCTCCATTTCTTTTCCCTTTTCCTTTTTTTTCCTCTTCTTTTATTGTTTTGGTTTTTAATTTCTCTACAAGTCTAGCCATCTGTTCATCTTCTACACTCAACCCTATATCTTCGATCTTTATCGTCTTTGTTCAACTCTAAAAATTGCCACCACTTCAATCACTAGTTGCAATCTCAACTTCTCATCACTGTTAATAAGCATATGCATCACCAATCTTCAATTCACTATCGATCAAATGAGTATTTGATCATCAGTCGCCTGATCAGTAAGCATATGCACCACCAATCTTCAATCACCGCCGCCTAATTCATCATCCGCCATCTGATTTGATTACATCGCCACTGTAGTTTCACCGTTCAAACTTCCAGATCTCTGCCAGTTCATCGTCGTCCTCGATCTCTCCACCATCGCTTTGATCCCTTGACTCGACGTTTCGATTTCTCTCTCGTTCGTCTTCTCATCGATTCGCCACTTCAATCACTGCCGCCTGATTCATCATCTGCCATCTGATTCGATTACCATGGCCACTATAGTTTCGTTGTTCGAACTTCCAGGTCTCTGCCAGTTCATCATCGTCCTCAATCTCTCCACCGTCGCTTCGATCACCTTGACTCGATGCTTCGATTTCTCTCATGTTCTTCTTCTCATCGATTCGCCACAATCTCCTGAGTCTTGAACATTCTGTTTGCGGCTTTTATGTTTCCACTACCCCATTTAATTTTAGGCCATATTTGATGTTCGAAAGGGGGAGGGAAGGAGAGAACAGAGAGAAGGGGGCAGGGAGAGAGAGAGCTTCATTCGAAGGGACACAGAGGATGAAGATAAAGAAGGCGCATGTTCAGAGAAAAAAGAAAAGCGAAAAAAATGGAGAGAGAGATGGAAAGCTGGTGTTGATGTGACATTGCCACGTCTACAAAAAAAATGCTGACGTGGCATCTGAGATGTCTACAGTGTTGACGTGGTAATGACATGTTAGCATCTGTACGACACGTAAACTGTCACGTCATTCCACGTCAACAGTTAACGGTCATCCTGTCACCATTAGTAACAGAAGGACCAATACAATACAAATTTGTAAGTTTGAGGATCATGAGGTAGTATTTCTAATTGTAAGGACTAATTTGTGAAATTTAAGTAAAGTTCAAGGACCGTATATGTAATTATCTCAATAAAGTTTCAATTATTTGGACCAGAGTTATGTTATCCATTTGGGGTTAATCGACGTAAGCTGATTGATGCCCTCCCACAATGTTTAACATAAACACTTGGGATTCACATGAGTGCGTCGTTTGGAACATACAAGGATAGTCGTAGGTTGAAACGAATTGTTTTATTTATTGCCCTTTTGAGGGTTGAGGATTATGATATTGTTTATCTGTATAAAGTTGGTTCGAGTGTCAATTATGCAAGATCACTTACCCTTTTATGCCTAGACCCTAGACTTATCTATGGAAAAGGATTCAACTAATTGAATATTTGTGTTAAAAATTTTTAGAATTATTTTACCGTTTTCATAAAAGATATAATCTATGACTCGAAACTTCAAATTTTCTCTTTTTTACAGGAAAATACAAAGCATATTTTCAAAAAAGTGTATTTTCAAAAAATGCCACATGATATTGCAAAATATGTGTTTATAATATATACACACACATTTAGAGATCTTCTGATATAAGATGATGAAGAAATCTGACTCCATAATAAAAGAAAATAATGGATTGAGATTGACCAAGACGAGAAAGAGAAGCGATCAAGAAGATAAAAGTGAAGAGATGAGGGAAAGGGTGAGAGACAGACACAACATTAACCATTGAGAGAGAGAGAATGAGATGAAGAGATTGGTTAATTTGAGACAAATATCTCCTATAGGGGATGCTGAGGAAAAAGAAAAAAGAGGAAGAAAGTGCACGAACAGATTCATTATTTCTACCACATACAAGAGATTGAACTTTTAGAATCTTGAGCAAAGGTTTTCATCATCATCATCATCTTCATCATCCTTATTGAATTCATCAATTTATATAAACGTATATGCAAATGCAAATGATGGAAACACTGGTTTCCTTTGAAATCAGACCCACAAAAAAAAAAAAATCATGATCACCCCCTCAAGCGGAATTGAGTTTTTTCTTTCTTCTTTTTCATTTTTTATTTTAAAAAAAGGCTTGAGTTCTAACACAAACAGTATATCTGATTTATTTAACAATTGTATTTAAAGAATTATCCCTTTTCTATTATATAATCTCCTTTAATTTATTTAGTAATTATATATGAAGGATTACTCTATTATCTAATTTTAGATTTATAACCCTTTCTAATAACAAAAAATAAAATAAAAAAATGTTTTTTTTTTGGCTCCACAAATTATTTCTTAGATAATTTTCCAAAGTCATATCATCCAAATATTAAAGTAGTTTAGGGATATTTTCAAATAAAGCACAAAAGTAAATCAATATGTATAGTGACCAAACTAGAATTTATATTTAGAGTTGTGAGAAAGAAGTATTATGAATACAATAAGAAAAACACTAAAAGGGTTAATCCGATTTACAAAGTGTTCTCGGTTTAATGTAAGGATAGGAGGAGAGTGAGTATATATGCACACAGTCTTCCCCTTATATTTTGCAAAGAGATTGTTTTCATGACTCTAATCCGTGACCTAAAAATAAGAAAAACACTAATAATAAAAAAAGTAAAATAAGAAATATTTGGAGATAGAGAATACTATGCTAGAGTTTATATACAAAATATTATTAAAAATCATAAATAAATTTTCTAGGTATAGAAATATTAATTGTCTTAATCGGAAAAATGGTAAAAGTTATGGAATTTTTATAAATCAAGTGTGATTCAAAATTTGGTATCAATCCCAATATTTTCTACTTTTAAAATTATTTTCTAATATTTTTATCCCTTTAGTTAATTATTTTTTTTTAAAAAAAAGGGATATAATTAGGACAATTTCCATTGTTATATATTAAAGAGCCAAACTAAAGATAAATAACTATTTAAAACAAATTAAGAACAATTTTTATTATTATGTACTAAGGGGTAGTTTGATTAGGACGAAAGTGAAAAAAAAAGATGAGTGAAAGTAAAAGCGAAAGAAAATAACACATTTCATTCGTTTGACAAAAAAGGAAATATGGAGGAGAAGTAAAAGTAGGTGTAATCCATTTTCTTCCCTTTTAAAAAATCATATTTCCATTGTTATATATTAAAGGGCCAAACTAAAGATAAATAATTATTTAAAACAAATTAAGAACAATTTTTATTATTATGTACCAAGGAGTAGTTTGGTTATGACGAAAAGTGAAAGAAAAAGATGAGTGAAAGTAAAAGTGAAAGAAAATGACACATTTCATTCGTTTGACAAAAAAGGAAGTATGGAGTAGAAGTAAAAGTAGGTGTAATCCCTTTTCTTCCCTTTTAAAAAATCATTTCCGTCCTAAAGTGGACGGAAATATAAGAAAATGAGATTTTTGGACAAATTTGTCATTATATTTTTTTAATATTTACGAAATTATCTATTTTTTCTATTTTTATTTTATTTAATATAAACTAATAAAATTTAATTTTTTTCATCAATTTTATTAAAAAAATTATTTTTTTCTAATTTTACATTTTTAACATTTTATTTACATTAATATTTTAATTTTAATTAATATAAAATAATAATAAAAATAATTTATAAAAATAAAAAATATCAAATAGCTATTTTTCGAAAAATATATATATTTTTTGAAAAATATTTTAAATTAAAAATAAAAGAATATGGTAAAAAATATTAAAAATATTAATTCATAAGAGTATAATAATAAAATTGGAGGTATTTTCTTTTACTTTTCATTCTAATAAAAAAAAATACCTTTTATTTTTTTTCTTTTATCCCTATCAAACCATAAAAAAAATAAAAAAAAAATTCCATTTATTTCGATCAAGTTAACTTTCTCTCCCCCTCCCCTCTCCTAACCAAATTTACCCTAAAATATTTGTCAACTTAAATCGGTTGACTTTACAAGGCAAAGTTGAGGCGTCGAATCTGACTCGGATCCTTGCCCAAAATTTTTTGAGCAAACTCCTGCTCTCTCTCTCTCTCTCTCTCTCCATAGATGAAATTCTTTCAGTTTTGGGTCTTTTGTTGAAGGACTCAAGTTGCAAAATTTGATAGCATAGGATCAGCTGGAGGTGTATTGTAAGTCGCAGAATCTTGATTTCAAACTCTAATTTGGTCTTTTGGGTTTTCTTTTTTAACCAAAGATTTATGTTGATGCTGGGTTTAATCTTTATGTACAACATAATTCTGCGGAAATCAGAGTAGACCTACCATACCAACCTACTCACTGCATCTCTCAAACCCACAAATCAACTCTGGCATCAATCCCCTTCGGGGATATCTTTACTAGCGGATTCTAACAAGTCCCACAAACAAAGAAATCAGTTTCACAGTAGAAAGGCTGCCCCCACTTGACTTGAGATTGTTATATGGAAAATGCCATTCTTTTGTTTCTTTATTGTGTCTGTGGGTGTGGTGATTGACTGATTGATCGATTTCAGTTAAATATGTTGCTAACTGTATAAAATTGTGTGTCACAGAAAGATGGTGGATGCTGTTGTTAATGTGTTTTTGGAGAAACTAGTCAATGCTCTGGAAGAGGAGACTCGAATTCTGAATGAATTCAAGGACCAGTTTGAGAAGTTACAATCTGAACTGCAGCTCATGCAATGCTTCCTCAAAGACGCAGAAAGACTAAAAGGAAAAACCAGACTCTTCGGAGAATCATGATCGATTTAAGAGAGCTGATTTATAAAGCTGAAGACATATTGGCCGATTGCCAACTCCATTATGAGGATGCCATCAAACCCTCCAATGCTTTTCTGCTGTGCTTTTCCCCTGCAAAACTTCCTTTCCAACATCAAGGTTCAAAGCGCCTTGAAGCTATCAATGCCAAAGTCATCAACATTAAGCAAAACATTTCATCTTACCTTGGAGTGCCTCTATTAACTGCGCATGAACCTCTAGATGCACAAAAACATCAAATGTCAAGGTGGAGTTCTCCCATATATGACCACACCCAAGTGGTTGGACTAGAAGCTGATAACAGAAAGATTAAGGATTGGCTATTCAATGCAAGTAATGGCTTATTAGCAATCGGAATTGTTGGCATGGGTGGGGTTGGCAAGACCACCACTGCACAAACAGTTTTCAATGACAGGGAAGTGGAGGAGTGGTTTGAGAGAAGAATCTGGGTGTGTGTGTCTCAGACGTTTACTGAAGAACAGATCATGAGAAGCATGTTGAGGAACTTGGGAGATGTGAATCTGGGAGACGATTGTGCTGAACTATTGAAGAAAATAAATCACTACCTCCAAGGCAAGAGGTATTTGATCGGGATGGATGATGTCTGGAGTAATGATAATTCATGGTGGCTTAGGATATATGAAGGACTGCCCAAAGGAAATGGGAGCAGCATTATTATCACTACACGGATTGAGGAAGTTGTGCAGAAGATGGGGGTCGCGGAGGCAAGAACTCACCGGCCCAAATGTCTTGACAAAGGTGACAGCTGGTTGTTGTTTTGTAAGATTGCATTTGCTGCAACTGAAGGAGAGTGTTCTAACCAGGAGCTAGAGACTGTTGGGAAGGAAATTGTGGATAAATGTAAGGGTCTTCCTTTGGCAATCAAGGCAGTCGGTGGTTTAATGCTTTGTAAACCTCAATATTATCATGAGTGGAGGCGCATTGCCAACCATTTTTCAGGATGAATTGGCAGAGAATGATGACTCTGTGATGGCTTCACTTCGCCTGAGCTATGACGAGCTTCCTCCATACCTCAAGTCCTGCTTTCTTTGTTTTTCTGTTTATCCAGAGGATTGCATTATATCCAAAGAGCAGCTAGTTTACTGGTGGGTTGGAGAGGGATTCGTGCCTCTGAGAAATGGCAGATCATCGATTGAAGCTGGTGACCATTGCTTCTCAGGCTTGACAAACTGATGTTTGATAGAAGTTGTTGATCGGAGCTACAATGGAATTATAAACACTTGCAAAATTCATGACATGGTACGCGACAGTCAGTATAGCAAAGGATGATGCCTTTGCAGGATCAGACACCAAGCATGGTAGTCTTCGTTTGGCTCTAAAAAATGATATGAATCGCAAGCACTTCATAGGAAATCAAAAACTGCGAGCATTGTTGTCCACAACCAAGGGTGGTGAAATAAACAAAATTCACCCCAGCATTGGAAAGTTTTTCTCTAACTGTACCTATATGCGGGCGTTTGATATATCGAAAACAGTCTTCTACTTGCCTGTCAAAGGTCTTCTGAATCAAATATCTTCCTTGCAACACTCGACATACATCAACCTAAGCAACACCAATCCATTGATCCAAGTCCCTCCCTCGCTAGAGAAGCTTAAAGACCTTCAGATTCTGGTTTTCAGTTACTGCCAAGAACTGAAAATGCTACCTTCATGTATCGTGACATTAAAGAAGCTTGTGGTCTTGGATGTGAGCCATTGTGGCTCACTAGCTTACCTACCCAAGGGCTTGGGAAACCTCTCAAACCTTCAAGTCCTTTAGGGGTTCAGGCCTGCAAGAACAGGCCAAGCACAAGGTTGTCGGATTGCTGAGCTCAGGAGGTTAACCCAGCTCACAAAACTTGAACTGCAGCTAACTTGTGGAGAACAAATCCTAGATGAGGAGGTCAATGTGCTGGTGTATCTCCAAAACCTGCAGATTCTAACTGTGAATTGCTTTGACAATCGCGGTACCGATCTGGTTATGAAACTCGAAAAACTGTTGCCTCCTAAACAGCTCCATCAGCTCTGCCTCAGATATTATCCCGGTGAGATTAGTCCGACATGGCTTAATCCTGTTTCGCTTCCCATGTTGCGATACCTCACCATATCTTCTGGAAATCTCACAAAAATGCATCGGAGTTTCTGGAGTGGTAATGGCACAGTTTGGAAAATTGAAGGGCTCTTGTTGGAATCACTATCTTATTTGGATGAGAAGTGGGTTGTGGTGCAGCAAGCAATGCCATCATTGAAAACCGCATGTGTCCGTTGGTGTCCGGAATTGGAGTCATCTCCAGTTGATGCTGGATTTAAAGGAGGTGTTTGGAAAAAGGAAGAGCACAGAAACTAAAACCATTGAGGTCATAAATTGTGGGTTTTCTCGATATTACTGTGTGTGTGTTGATTTTCTTGTATTATAGCTCAATGATTTCATGGTGAATGTACCGTGGTTTAAACATGAAGAAACTTTTAATTTTTTATGGAATTAGTTGCAAATTTTGCACTTAGGCCTGTCAAATCTCTCTCCCTCTCTCTCTCTCCCGATTTTCTTAATTATTTTGTGTAGAGAACAAATATAAAGATACTCTGCTTATTCCTGATAATTTTTAAGTTTCCCACGCTTTTGCAAAAGTTATGAATTGAACCGGATCAAATGGGTGAAATCTACCGTTCCCATGAATATGTATGGTTATGAGGTTGGTGGTCTCTAAATCATCGTTTAATAATCATCTGTCATTTTATTATTTTGTTCCACAAAAACAATGATCGACGGATAACGATTTAACAATCACAAACCTAAAAATATGCAAATACTTTTGAGTAGAGATGTCAATATGGTCTAAGGCAAGCCTACAAGGAATAGATCTCCTCTATCTCTTATTTGGAGTTTTTTTTTTTTTCCTTTTTTAATACTATACCAACCGATATCCAAAATCATGTTTCAATTAATCTGGTTTAAGACTTACATTTGACCATTTAGAAGGTTACCCTTTCATGATAGTCTACACTATGCCTTAAGTCACGAATTTAGATAGAATTAAATAAGCAACAAACATTCGATCCAATGAATAAGAAATCTCTTAATTAAATTTCGAATTCGAACTTTAAAAATTAAAAATACTACATTAGAAGGTTTCTCCCTAAATTAGACCCAATAACAGTCAAACCAAATTATTAATTTTGGATACCGATTATTTATTAAACAAATGAAAAAAAACAAAAAGAAAGAGATAGAATTAAATAGCTTACACGACCCGTGGGCCTTTAGTGCACAATCCATATTTTCACGTCAAGCAAAGGTTTTAAAGGCCCAGCCCCAACTCCAACCCACCCCGCCGTAGAAGGGTGAAAGCCACTCCCTTCTATTCATGAATTAGAAGTATTTGGTCGAGAGGGTCACGACCCCCTCTCTCAACTCTCCATAATGCTAAGTTTAAATCTCAATATAACCAATATATATATATATAAAATAGAGGTATTTGGACATGTGCAAGAAATTACAAGAATTGACCCAAAATTGTCCAAACCTTGCTCAGAAAGTTCAAAAACCATACCTGCAAGTTTGCTTATTAAAATTCTTTAGGTTGAATAAAAACTAATGGCTGCTACCTCCAGTTTTCCCAGATTAATAATATACTAAACCTTAACCATGGCCTGCAACTGTGCGAGTCTAACGCACCCAGACTACACAAAACCGCAAATGCTAATAAAACAACAAAAGTGAATATCTAAAACAAATGAACTTGTAAAATTAAATTTCTTGAATCTACATTGTGCCTTGTGAGGTCCATCCATAAAGAAAAATAAGACTTGTGAGGTCCATCCAAATATATAAAAAAAAAAAAATGGAGGATTAAGAAAATATGTTAAACTATTTGCGAGTGGGGTACCAATTAGATATTTAGCAACTTGCTTCAATGATTTGAGGACCTAAGTACCGAATGCAATCCATCTCTGATTCCTCCGGCATCTCTATCTCTTCAAGCCATCTGTAGTTAGCCTCTTCTTCCACCACTTCCATGATTCCATCTATGCGATTGATTTTGTGGGGTTAGTCATACATGTTAAGAGTATGACAAATGAAAAATGAAAGATGAAAAACATAACCATCTTCTTGTTAAGATTAAACAAATAATTTTGAACTTTACTTTTTTTGGAGTAATTAGTGTGAAGTTTCACACGGTATCAAACCCTTGGGTGAAGTTGCATGATTGTAGAAATTATCGGGAGTATTTAAATATTTTGTTATGGTTATGAGATCATTTTAGGGGAAAAAGGTATCAGGTGCTCCCACATCTAGAATGTTCCTAAATAATGAAAATTGACTTGAACGAGGAAAAACATAGGTTAAAATGTGCTTACTTGGAAAAGCAGTGTATGGCAGATCCTTGTAATATGAACAATCTCGACCGTCTTCTTTAGAGTAAGGAGGTCCTAGCACATCAAGAAATGCGCATGGTGTCTCCGCCCTGACAGCATGAATATTTCCCCCCCAGGTTGGATACAGGACGGATGTGTCGCATGGTGGAGTGAAGACACTATCCACTTTCAATCTTGCCAATCTTGCTGCAGAAGCAATAACTCAGGTCAAACACATTAAGCTTTTTCCATAGACATTACTTCATTCTAAACGCCAATACTTACGTTTGGAGACAGGTGTAGAACAATCCAAACTGCTAGGGTCGACCCAATCGTATGCCTTGATGTGCAGTTTTCCTAATAAGAGCTTGCTGAAAACAGTCATCCCTGGGTGATTGTGAAGGGGAATTACCGCAGTTGCAGGAAGAAAGAACATACATAGCTGAAAAGGCAATGGAACTCGAGGGTGTCAAGGATCTGTGTCTTTATTTGTGATGATGATAAATGGCTAGTCATATATTTAATAAGATTTACCATCCGTATATTTGATAAAATCGACTAGGAACATAAAATCTGATCTCTTTTTTAGATGGTATCAAAAATAAAATCGTATCTCTTTTTAAGATGGTATCAAAAATTTCAATGACTACCCTTTAAGTGTACGCGCAATCAACGGCAAACAAAGTGCATAAACTGTGGGCGGGTGCACGTAGAGAATCTCCTTGTGGTTTTAGAGACCAATGACTCCATACAAACCTCCTAGGTTTATAAGATAATAATTATTAATTCATACAAAAATCCCAAGGTTCTAGCTTTAAGAGTTATGCTCCCACCAACTGAAGATGCCTCAATATGTTATCCCAATAAAGTGATACAAAATGCAAATATAATTAGCAGGAATTCGATAATTATGGGCTGGCACTTGTCTAATTAAACTCTGAAAACGTAAAAGGTTCGAGAATCAGCAAACAAGATCATGAAACTCACCGAGAAGTTCTCACAATGGTATATTGTTGAGGATGTGACTCTTGGCCTTCCTTCACCGACATTCTCTGAAATGAGAGACTGCGTTTTGCTACTTAGGCCAACATCCTCGGGTTTCATGTTATCTACATTATGATTAAATTTTCTAGTTACAAAAGGGACCAATCAACATAAATGTTCAATCGTTCACATACTCTCTAAATCATAAAGGAGAAAAGTGATTAAGAATACATTTTTCACACATGCATGTGCATGTACATGTGCATGTACAAGGCTCAATTTGTCAAATAGATTTAAGGGAAATAAATGCCCGATTTGCTATCATAGAATTTTGATGGGCTTGCCTAAAGAGGATTAAATCCATAATTCCAACTTCCTTTTATATTTCATTCGGATGTGGTTTTGATTAAACTTACCCACTGGGGACAGACAACAATAATGATCAGATATCCAAGCCGCTAGATTTTCTATGTTTCCAATGAAGCTCAATACAAAAATTTTCAAGTGATTTAGCATTTGACCAAACCATGAAATATGGTTATAATCTTGCATAATAGGATGTGGAAAGCAAACAATGGACAAGCTCTCCAGTGACAACTTGGCCATTGATAATAACCATGTCCCCGTGACAAACATAGTGTCATCACAAACAAATGCAACTCAAAGTGATAACACAATTGCTCTGATTACAGTGGATATCCAATTCATTCAATTTATGTAATCCCAAATAAGACAATAGATGCCGACATAAAAATTAGGAGAACCTATTACCAGCATCCGAATCTGGACCAATAAATTATTGCTAAGCCATTCATTTGAAAAATTGCCCACACAACTTTGGCACAAATCCTTGGGACTAATTTGTAGATCTCCAATATGCCACATGCTATTAAGCATACGTATTACCTAGTACCGGCCAAATTCTAAAATTCATGTCTTACCCAAATCATAAAACACAAACAAAAAGGCAATTCAAGACCCATATGAAATATCAAAATGGGAATGCAACAAGACTAACCGAGAATGCGGCAGAGGAGCTGGACATCAGAGGGACAAGGAATGGTTCCAGGGCCTTTAAAAACGGAGCGGCAAGCAAGGTACAGCTTTTGCAGCAACATCGGAACCTCAGGTCGGCTTGATTGCGGCGGCGGTGGTGTTAGCGCCACCACTGTCCTCCTTCGCTTGCATTTCTTCCTCCTAATAACTCTAGAGGCCTGCCCCATATCCCGTGATCTCTTCTGATTCACAACCCCTGTCGCTTGTACTGGCATCTGCACCAACAAATTCTCTCTCTCTCTCAAATTTTCAGTGATGAAGTGCAAGAATCATCGAATTTCGACAACCCCACTTGAGAAAGAGTCCAGTCTTCGTCCTGAATCGATCCAAAAGCGCTGACTGAAACTGTACTTGAAGATGAAATTGATGTGAAGGAAGAATGAGATATTCTGAGGAATAAGGAAGGAGGGGTGGAAAAATAAGAATGGGGGAAACTGTGTATAAGTAGAGAGAGAAGAATGAAAACCAGGGGCCATTAGGAGTTGTAAGAAGTGAAGAGAGAGAAAACCAGGAACAGCTATAGAGAGAGAGAGTGAGATGTTTGAAAAAGTAGTCCAGGTTAAGAAACCCCAAACTCTGCTCTTCACGCCCCCAATATTTCATCAATACTGCCCTTTTCAACCATCCCTGGTTTCTTGGCTGGAAACCAACCCCACGTTCTCCTTTATTTACCAAATCACCATTTTCTTTTCTTCTTTTTTTGCAAAACTATTATTATTATAAATAAATGTAATACCGTTGATTTAATTTTAAGACCTACATATGGGGGAGAGTATCCGGATGACGTGTCCAAGAATGATTCGCTATGAGAGGCGTTTGGAAAGTTTGAGGTAATGTTGCAGATCCACGTGGGACCTACGTGTATTTATGTGAGAGATAAGGTCTTAATTGAATATGGAAATGAAACGGTGCACCATAGTTCCCTTGCATGGCCCATATCGGCAAGCTGTGTTTTCATTTTGTCCTACAAATGAAACATCACATTCCCAAAAACAAAAACAAGAGAGAGAGAGAGAGAGAGATGGATTTTTCTTTTGGGAGTTGACCTTATTAAATTTGGGAAAATTATGAACCTTTTATCTCGTTTTGGGTGGTTTTGATCTGAGGGCAGGCAGGCTTTCTTTTTATCTTTGTTGTTCCTCCACCATGGGAGGAGGCACAATGATGTCAAAAGAATACACGTGAAATTTGCACAAAATATGGTGCCCAAATTCTGAAATATTCAATTATTGACGTTATTGATATATAGCACATAGCACTTGGTATTTCTGTATTCTGTTGGTACAAAACATCTCATACACTCTTTCTCTTGAGGGAGTACTTGATGATCATTAACATTACTAATGTATGGCACGTTTTCTTCTTCGTAAATACCATGTCATACCATTTTTCTCTCGAAAATTTATTTAATGATTTTGATTCATATCATTCTTTTCTATATTTGTTTAATAATGATGATATAATTTATAATTTTATATATATATCATGAATTCCGATAATACTAATGATGTAGGCTTAGGACACAAATATCACTTTCCCTTTCCCTCACCTCCTCTCGTACACTCCTCTCTCTATATATATAAGAGATACTACATCTCTTTTTGCTTTAACAAAATTTAATTGACATAAAAACAAGCTTTTATATATATTTTAAAAATAAACAAATGCTAAATTGAAAAGAGCTATATGCTTTGTAATTTGTATTTACATAAAATAATTATACCCTAAAATGTTTTTACTATTCAAAAATTCATTACAGTCATGTTTTGTAAATTTTATATATAAATTTATATAATATATATTCAAATAATTTTTTAAAAAATAAATTTGAATTTTAATGATTTTAATTCATTTTATAATTTATGTGTGAGTGTGATCGATGAAAAATATAAAAATTTTATGACTACAATTATACATTATTGGTATAATTTAGAGTAATAAATATAAGAGTGCGACGCTGGGAGGGGAAAGGAGAAGAGAGAGAGAGAGAGTGAGAGTTGGCGGGTCCACGATATTTGACACTTACATATATTTTTAATGCAGGAATCAAATGGGCTATGGGGTCACTTGGAATTTGGCATGGCCCCCAAAAACATGGGCAAGTGAAGTGGGATGATATGGGATAAGCTGTCAGACTGACTTTGCGCCCTTCGTTTTGTCTCTGAATCTAAAGTCCCCTAAAGACTACAGCTGCGTTTCACGTGACATTCACGTGTTATATAGATCTTTTTCTCTCTCAATCTCTGCCCCCACTTGCATGGAATTCAAATCAACATCCCCATGTTTTTTAACCTTTGTAGTTTGCTCCAAACGAAAAGAGGACTGAAGGGGAAGTTGCAATTCCATTTTCCTCTCATGCTTGGTTTTGGGGGTTGGGGAGAGGGATTGGTTGGGAACCTTAGGGCCACTGAAAAGATATGACATTGAAGGGTGTTTTAAGCAAGTGATATGAGGTTTAAGCCGTCATTGATACAACATAGTCACGAAGTGAACACAGAAGAACTATTCTTACGCCTTTTCCTAAAGACGTCATTAATGCTACTCTATTTCCTAAAAAAATTGATTTACATAATCAAGTAGAATTAACTCATAATTATGTATTTGTTTTATTGCTAATTAAAAAAAATAAACGCATCAATATAGGATAAGAGTAAGTTATACCATAATGTTTATTAGGAAAGAATAACAAATTCAAGATAATTATTCAACCCTATTTTTTCGGTTTTTAATTGGTATTCTCCAGTATTAACATAGTATATTTATTGCATAATTTATTTAAATTTCTTTTCTAAATTAAATCACACAAGGTAATTAACATTCTAGTCTTCTTTTATTAAGTGGGATTTAATCCTACTAAGGTAATAAATTGAAAGGTAATTCAAATTGCTAGCTTCAAAGAATCAATATTCTTAAAATCGACCCAATATGCAATTCGGCTAACTTATTTGTTGATTGGTTTATTAATCGGATTAATCGGATAATTTAGAAATCGAATGACATGACTGTGATGTCATATATATAATTTGTATATTATATATTTTAAAATAAAACAAAATCTATATATTTTTATGAAAAAATAAATTTATTCCATTAACAACACATAAAAAATACTGATTACAATAAAAAACCAATCAGATCAGTTTAACGATTTATCAATTTTATTAATTTTAAATAATTTTAACTAATTTTAATTTTATCTAATTTAATAATAAAAAATCAAATTCGATCGAATTAATCATTGCAAGCGATTTTAAAAACAACAAAGAGAATGAAATCTTCTTTGGTGGGTGGTAGGGAAACTCAAGTAGAAAAGAGCACCCCGACATTCGGCGCATGTCTATTGCCTCCTACAAAACTGTTATTTTCTTTCATTTTTTTTATCTTTGATTTGATCATTATTCGATATTTAAAATTTTATCCTGATTAATCTGAATCAATCTATTATCAGATCTTTTATAAAAAAAAATCTCCGAATATCAATTTTTATATTCTCGTAACAATTCAAACCTTCAATTATAATTAAATCATTAAAATTCTTTTTTAACTACACCACCACCCGATTCGGTACGAAACTGTTATTTTCCAACGTTCGTCTCATCGTCCATAGGAATGTGCGAATGGACCACATCAGGTGAGGCATTTCGGGCACTCTTTTGATTTGATTTGCTGGGGCCGCACATCTTTCGAGCCACACTCATCCTGCTCAGGTTGTCTAAGTTATGAGAACGAGACCAACAAGTCTTTTCCAACTCATCGTCCCGCGCAATCATTTCAAAAAGTTATAATTATAATACAAAAATGTAAATAATTATATTAAAATCATTTAGCCTTCTTTTAGTTAAAAGGGTTTTATCCAATACGTGAATGTAATATTATTATCGCATTAATTTATTTTTAACTATTTTTATCATGACAATCAATTATGTTACCGAAAATATTTTAAAGATAATATAAGAATATGAATTATTTATATTTTTAAAAATATCATTAAGATTTTACCTTCATTTTGAGGTAGGTCTTGTTAGTAGAGATGAGTATTCAAGAGAATTTGTTGAATCACTAAAACTTTTTTTATTTTTCTATGTTGAAATTATTTATTATATAAATTAAATTTTCTCCAAACTATATTTCAGGTAATTTGGAATGTTTTTTTTTGAATTGCTCGAAAAATTAACAATATTTTGACCCAGAGTCAAAATGAGCTTTAGTTTTGAACAAAATATTAAATTAAATTCAATAACACATCCAAAAATTTAAAACAATTATTAATTTAAATTTTCAAAGAACACAATGAAAAGGAGAAGTCAAAGAATAATTTCAGCAAGTAAATAATTCACACAAAGAAAATCCTAAAAATAAAATTAGAAAAAGCAAAATTAGAACTTAAGAGTTATGGATTTTATGACTTAGAGAAATTAACTTGAGAGAGTTTGGGTCTTCTCTTGTATTTCGATGAAAACTTGAAGGCCGGGTAAATAATCAATTAAATCGTAATCAAAATGATTAAAATTGAAATAACCAATATAATTTATCATATAATTTTTATAATTATAATTTAATCAAATAAATTAAAAATCGATCAGTTATTTAACTAAATTAGAAGGTTAATTTGGTTCAGTTATCTAAATTAACCAAATTATTGACTTATTGTATTTTAGTTGACAACTCGAGCTTTCTTTCTAAGATCCTTTTGCAATTTCAAATTGGATGCTATTTTCGGTCATCTCCATGTCATCTCCTGAGAGTTTCAAATTTGGGAATAGAAGAGTCATAATAAAAATAGAAAAGCTAAATCAAAATGTGAAAATTAAAAATTTTTCATTAATTGTTAGTGTACTTTTCTTTTTAGATTTTTTCTCTTTTAAAATAGTTATATTGGAAATAGAAAAATCAAATAAAAAAGTAGAAATTGAAAATCTTCTTTGTTTTTGCACTCTCCTTTTTTTTTTTTTTCTCTAATAGTCACATTAATAGAATAGTTAAATCAAAAGATGGATATTGAAAATTTTTCATTAATTATATACTCTTCTTTTTATATATATTTTTTTAAAATTTTTTATTAATTATGATATTTTTTCCTTTTAAATTTTAATTATAATATTATAATAATATTTTATCTAAAAAATATATAATATTTTTAATTAATTCGATTAATTTGATTTGACCAAAATAAGAATTGTTAAAATCGATAATCATTCAAATGAATCAAACTAAAATTCAATTTTACCCAAAACTAAACCGAGTATCTAATAAACTATCCAAAATATAAAACCAATTCGGAGAAAACGTTTTTCTAATTTTAGTTAAATAGTGCTCACCCCTAGCTTTGAACAAGTTGGTCGAGGAGAGGAAAGGAATGAAGGTGATTTTAGTTTGAGAGTTAGGGTTTACCATTATCTTTTATTTACTTATATAGAATGAATAAAAATATACATTATATATATAAGTATATATCTCGATTAATTTGGAGTTCTTTGATTCATACTTTTTCTCAGAATTTACCTGATTTAATTTCTGAGATTTTTCTTTTTTTTTTTCAAAATTCTTTAAGATAATTCATACTCAAATATTGACATCCGCAGTCACCCATAAATTATGCTCACAAAATATATAAATATATATATATATATATATATATAATAAATAACTACCCTGTAAGTTCAGACCTATCATATATATAATTGCTAAGAATAAATATAAACTTTATTTACAATCAAACTAGAAATTATTTGGATAGCAAAACAAACTAACTAAAAATGTGATGCTTGCTTGAATGAATTGAGAACTTCTCCATCGAAGCAGATTTATAAAATAAATAAATTATGGATATAGGGAGCACCTACTAACAAAACCCCTAGTTAAAAAAACACTTTTGGGTAAATCAATATCCCTGAAAGACAAAAGATGTTGGCATTTTAACATAAAAATATTGTAATAAATTCCAACTTATATGGAAAGTGAAATGTACATTTGTTATATGAAAGAGGAAATTCTTTTCTCTCTCCATTTTTATTTGTATAAGTATTTCAATTTTAGGATGATCTGGCTCGCACCGAAATACCCGCTTGCTCCATGAGACACTGATTCATTAGTAAATACAAAATTTTTCATTTGTCAAAACTGAAAAAATATCCTCATACCTGATGAGAATTGAGTTCAGTTGGAGTGAGATCCAAATATGCTATTAAAGAGCTTCTGTGAAATCATCCCGTGATCTAGACTCCTCAAATGACTCTTACAACCTCTCCCTGGGGTCCAGAAAAAGGGTAAAGGAGAAAATATTTCCAAAGACCCAAAAAAAGGGCCAGACATCTGAACAACGTGCAAGCTTACATGCAGGACACATCATCTGGTCCACCTCCAAAAAGCATACACAATGATGATTGTGAAGATCATGCCTGCATATTTGATCCGCTGGTCAACACGGTGCCGCCTCTCAATCAGCCTCAGCACAGAGTTGGAGAGCCCAACGGTGTTAAGAACATCCAATGCTTTTCGCTGTGCCCTCTGAAACCAAAAATTATGCGTATACCACCATAAGCAAGAATTATGTCAATATAAAACTAAGACACTAGGATCAACAAAGAACACAAGAACCACCAGATTTAGTGACCAGACCTTCCTACATTTCAAACATAGTTAAGAGAGAAGCATTCTTCAATCAACATCATAAGGAAACTAAAACTGTTTAGCATAACACCGAAACTTAGAGAGCATTCACCTCTCAGAGAAAAATTGAAAGCAGACTAAAACATGAATTTACATGGAAAAGCTATTTTGCACCACAAATGGAGAGAAAAGTGATAGTCACACGGAGAGAGGCAATCAGTTTTTCTCATTGCTTACACAAACATGACCACATGGTAGCTAACCTCCCCTATCCACCATCTAAATAAGAGGTCAGTGTGGAGTGGAAAAGAGTGAGATCAATCCCATACCATGCTTACAAACCGTGATTCTTCTAATTCGGAGGGGATCATAGGAGAAGGGCTAAAACTTCAGTTTTTACAAAGGTATCAGTACTATTTATTTTTTACATTCAAGTGGCCAAAAGGACCTCTTTATATGTTAACATAAACGACTAAACCCACTGCTGTGGCTCGCCCCTAAACAAAAAGAAGCTTATATTACTAGAGAAAATTACATGTCCACTCCCTTATCTATGGGGTCAACGCTTAGTCCCTGAATTTTAAAATGCAACACCTAAGAATTCAAATTTCAAAAAATGCAATGAAATGTTTCCTCCTTTAGCAATGGCGACACGTTAACCATTAAACGCTGAGGTGGATCAATATGGCTTCTGACGTGGTACATCACTTGCTCATTTGACATCCAACCCGGCAAGTCTTGTTGACATGGCAGGCACCACATCAGCCAGTCCCACAACCTCACCCACCACGTCAATCACATGCTGATGTATAACGTGCCACGTCAGCAAGTGCCAACTTTTTTGGGCCACGTCAGCCACATGCTGACGTCTCCCCCCTCTCTCTCTCTCGTGTGCTTTCGCCATCACCATCCCTCCGGCCTCCTCTGCCATCAGCCTAACAGTCAAAGCTCCATCCGACAACAGGTAAACATTTTCTCCCTCTGCAGGCACGATCCCACTCTTGCAATCGCACGTCTCATGGACGAAGGGAGACCGTGATCAAAACCTAGAAATTTTATGGTTTGGGGCTTGTGTTCCAGATTGTTGTTTGAGTGTGAAATCAGCTATTGTTGTTTGAGTGTGAAATCAAAGAAAAGTAGGAAAAGGGGAGATTGAGGAGTCTGAGATTCAAGATTTCGCAAAGGTGTAGTCCAGAGAGGGAGGAGGACACATGGCAGATGAGTTGGCAGATGACATGGCAGATATAGTGGCACCAAAAGCACTGCAAGTTTACAACCGCAGGAAGAAGAAAGATAATGTGGAAGGTGCTGGGGTGAAACAGACTCAACCGTGAGGAGAATAATAGAATCAAAGTGGTTAGGGAAAAAGGGGAGTTAATAAAAGTAAGGGTAGCATAGCAGGAAAGGGAGAGGAGAGGAGAGGAGTAAGTGAATTGAGTACTTAGGACACTTAATTTCAGCTAAGGGAGTTAGGATGGACCCTTTGAAGGTCAATTGTATCATGAATTGGCCTGCACCTCAATCTACTAAGGAAGTGCGTGGGTTCTTCGGATTGACCGGGTATTATAGGAGATTTATACGCAATTATGGTAAGATAGCGAAACCCCTTACGGAGTTGCTTAAAAAAGAAGTCCAATCCCATTTCACTTGGTCCCAAGAGGCTCAAAGGGCCTTTGAAGAATTGCAGTCAGCAATGGTCAGCGCACCGGTGCTAGCCATGCCTGATTTCAGCCAACCATTTGTGGTAGAATGTGATGCATCAGGTCGGGGGGTGGGAGCGGTACTTATGCAGGGTAAAAGACCCATTGCATACTTCAGCAAGGCACTTTCAGAGAGATCCTTGTCTAAGTCGGCTTATGAAAAGGAGCTAATGGCACTTGTGATCGCCATTCAACATTGGCGACCCTACTTGATTGGAAGGCGCTTTCAAGTTAGAACTGATCAAAAAAGTTTACGCCACATGCTTGAGCTTAAAATTGTCACTCCTGCACAACAAGATTGGGTTTCTAAGTTACTGGGGTATGATTTCGAAGTAGTGTACAAGCCAGGTGTTACATATCTTGCAGCTAATGCTCTATCTAGGCTGAATGGGGAGTTATCCTGCAGTGCAATTTCCTGGCAGCAGTGGGGGGAGTGGGAAAAACTAGAGGAGGAGATAATCAAAGATCCCAAACTTTCCCAACTCAAGCAGCAGTTAGAGCAGGACCCAGTTGGGAGGCCACCTTATTCTTTAATAAATGGCAGGTTACTGTACAGAAATAGGATTGTAATTCCCAAGACTTCAAGGTGGATCCCCGTACTTTTGGCAGAGTTTCATGAGACACCCACAACTGGTCATTTTGGGGCATTAAAAACCTATCGAAGAATGGTTGCAAATGTCTATTGGCATGGCATGATGAAGTCGGTACTATAATTTGTGGCGCTTGCCTAGTATGTTAACAATAAAAAAATGAGGCACAATCCCCTGCGGGTCTACTACAGCCCCTTCCCATTCCGACATTGATTTGGGAAGACATTGCCATGGACTTTATCAACGGGTTACCCCGTTCGCATGGTATGGACTGCATATTGGTTGTAGTGGACTGTCTCTCTAAATATGGTCATTTCATCGGGCTGCGGCACCCTTACACAGCAAGATCAGTGCCTGAATTATTCACTAGAGAGATCGTTCGACTCCACGGAGCTCCAAGATCCATAGTGAGTGATAGAGACCCATTGTTCTTGAGTAACTTTTGGACGGAATTATTTCGTCTACAAGGCACCAAGTTGAAAATGAGCAGCTCATACCACCCCGAGACGGATGGTCAAACTGAGATTCTAAACAAAGGACTTGAGACTTATTTACGATGCTTCGCTTCGGAACAACCAAAAGGGTGGGCTAAGTGGCTGTCATGGGCTGAATACTGCTACAATACTAGTTACCATACCGCGACTAGTATGACTCTATTCCAGGTAGTCTATGGGCGTTCACCTCCAACAATTCAAAGATTCCTACCGGGGGAAATGTTGGTGGAGTCCGTAGCCAAGGAGTTGATGGATCGCGATGAGATATTGCGTCAACTACAGTTCAATCTAAAAATAGCTCAACAAAGAATGACCGAGTCAGCAAATAAACACCAGTGACAAGGTTTTCTTGAAGCTTAGGCCACATAGGCAAACTTCAGTTCACAAAATGATTCCGTCTAAATTAGCAGCCCGTTATTACGGCCCCTTTATGATTATTCAGAAGATTGGACAAGTTGCATACAAACTTCAGCTACCGGAGAATGCACGTATACACCCAATCTTACACGTCTCACAATTGAAGAAGGCCATTGGAGACCATACTGCAGTCACAGAGCTACTGACTGCTCTAGAGGTCGACAGTCCTCTTTTTGAACCAGATGAGTTGCTGGAACGGCGTGTGATTTTGAGGAAAGGTTACTCACTGCAGCAGATTCTGATCCGATGGAAAGGAGGAGCTACGGATGAAGCCACTTGGATGGATATTATCGACTTTCAGGAGCAGTTCCCAGATTTCAGCCTTGAGGTCAAGGCTGTTGCTCCAGAGGGGGGCAATGTTATGACAGGAAACTCAAGGGGACACATGGCAGATGAGTTGGCGGATGACATGGCAGATATGGTGGAACCAAAAGCACTGCAAGTTTACAACCGCAGGAAGAAGAAAGAGAATGTGGAAGGTGCTGGGGTGAAACAGACTCAACCGTGAGGAGAATAATAGAATCAAAGTGGTTAGGGGAAAAGGGGAGTTATAAATGTAAGGGTAGCATAGCAGGAAAGGGAGAGGAGAGGAGTAAGTGAATTGTAACTCGGTCCTTGGGCTGGTCAGTCTTGCTGTAGCAGACTGCATATCATCTGTATTTCTCAGAATTTATCTCTTTCAATGAATGAAGCCTTATGATGCTTTCACTCCTCTGAACTCTATCTCTCTTTGCTCTACCTCTTGATTTCTTACTGAACATTTTTTTCCCTTTCCTACACTGATACTCAACTCTATACATAACAGTGTGGTCCAGAGAGGGAGGAGGAAAGTGCAGCGTAGAGAGGAAAGAAAATTAAAATTAATTAAAATAATATAATTAATTAAAAAAATTTTAAAAATTAATTATTTTAAAATTAATTTTGATGACATGGCATTATTGCGTGTCCCACTCGTTGATATATCACCTACTACGACAGCAATTTGCTTATGTGGCATTGATGATTGTCAAATTTATTAATGTGGCATCTGCCACATCAACAACTTGTTTTTGGTGTGATGCCAAATCAACAATTGTCATTTTACATCAGATGTCACGTCATGCCAACTCATTATTTAATGGCCAGCATGTCACTATTACTAATGGAGGGATTATTTCATTGCACCTTTTGAATTTTGAGTTCTCAGTTGTTGCATTTTGATGTTTATGGACTAGAACATGACCCATGATTCAGTTCAGGGAATGGACATGTAATTTTCTCCATATTACTTCCCAACCCCAGCCCCTCCAACAATTATTTTAATAAACTAAACAAAGGAGAGGATGCATCCTCTCACCCCGTGGAACCCAACAAAGTCTATCACTCTCACGTGACTTTATGAATACCATGTCATAAAATAGCCCCCTCCTCCACGGAAAGAAGCAGCCGCATTGTTTTCTCTCAACTTTTTGCCCAATAATCAAGAACTTCAGCTCCCCACCCCCTCAAGTTTCAAATCATATTAGTGACCACGTCAAACAATAAAAATACAAAAATAATATGGAAAAATGACGTTGGAAATAATAACATCCAATTGCCTTAATTATTGCTCAAGACAACTCAAATTATCACTCCATCAGCATGATGACATTAAAAGCAGAGAACATAACATAAACTGATACCAAGGTGGAAAAATTATTACAAACTCTTAATTGGAGGTGCTGTATACCAAGAGTGGGCCTTCACCATGTTTTCAATTTCCATAGACAGGATGTTTCTGGTTGAATAAATCAAGGAGCAAGATTCTTTCTATGAATAGTAGAAGTGCTGTTAGCATTTGCAACGACAGATTGCATTTCCATCTCAAACTATCAATAAGTATTGATGGTAGATTTTTTAAATTTTATCCTTAATGTGTTTACTAGACTGCGAAGTTACTCGTCAAATCTTAATTAAAAAAAAAAAAAACCTGGAAGGGGGAAAGAGAAAAAGGATGACAAGTTCTGAGCCCCAACCTTAAAACGTGGTTCCCATTTATTTTGTAACACTGAATACAATTAAAAGCACCAGGGATGGAAGAATGACAATTTAATAGCAGGGCAGAGAAGCTAAAGAATAACTACATCAAAGTCATTACAAAGGAATAAATCAAAGATCCAGAAATAAAGGGTCTGAAGCCAAATAGCAAAAGACAAAAAAAAAAAAAAAAAAGAAAAAAGACACACCAGTTACAGCAGCAATACTAGACCAATGATCAAGGACTAGATCTTCAGATTCGTAGAATTTTGGGATTCTTGTTGGGATGTTATTCTAGAACCTCAAACCATAACTTTGATCAATTAAATTTGCCCTAGCTTCAATTTTGAGACATATAAACATGTGGATAATGGTCTCGTGTGAATTGCTTCCTAAATATCTCAACAGATTTCTCATCAAATTCCAGTAGGAAATAAATAAGAGGGCACAAAGCAGGGATTGGAATGCAATCCTTCAGTATTATTATTTTTTTTTTTTTTCAAATCTATGGCTCTTTTGACTCCAACAGGGCGAAGGGAACATCATCTACTTCACAGGGTTGATAAAAGTCTGGATACTCCAGATTTGAAGCTAAAACACTCATTCGGAAGAAAATAATGGCGGTGATTTATTTGTCACGGGACAAGCCTCACTAACATTCTTCTAATACAGTTCAATCAGAATGATGCACCGTGAATCAATTTCAAACCAGAAAATCCAATTGTGGCAAGACTATAGGCAGGGGTGGAGTTTGCCCCCCAATTTTTTTTTAAGGAAAAAATAGTGTATAAATTAGAAAAATTTTCACCAAAAACGATGTTCGTCCCCTGAAGAGCCATCGCACATCCACCTCTTAAAATTCTGAGTAAAATATTTGCTCCCTAAAAATTAGTTTTTAAAAAATTTAAATGTTATTTGTCCTTTCAAAAATTTTTACGAAAAAATTTCAAAAGTTAATTGCTATCTTAAAGTTTTTTTTTACAACTTTTCTGAAAATAACCAAATACCTCCAAGGACTTCTTCTTCTTCTTCTTCTTTTTCTTTTTTGGGGGGGGGGGGGGGAATACCCACCCAAGGGGGCAAGATCCAACCCACTTCTTTCAATTCTTTCTCCTCTCTCCCCTATCTATCCCATCTAAACAGTACTTTTTTTTTTGGAATACCTACCCAAGAGGGCAAGATCCAACCCCGCTTCTTTCAATTCTTTCTCTCCCCTCTCTCTCCTACCTATCCCATCCAAACGGTAAACCATCTCCCTCTCCCAAATCAACTCCACCAGCGAGAGTGAGCAACTTCACTCACTGTTGTTTCCTCTTTGACACAGCGGAAGAATTTATGGCAATTAAATCTCAACAATTAGGGTTAGAATAAATTGATTGTGGTTTGAATCATAATTAAGTTTAAAAATTAAATAAATAAAAATAAAAAACCAAATAAAATTCTTTCTGAAGAGAGAAAACAGTACCCATAAAGTAACTACTATTGTCTCATTTATAATAATCAGGATACACCTTAGCTCTAGACCCAAACTTTCTAATTAATCAAAACTTCCTAATTGATTAAAAAAATAGAAACATAAATAAAAGAAAAGAAACTTCCTAACTAAAAACCTAAATAAGCACTAGTAAAAATTAGAAAAGGAGAAACTTTTTAACTGATCAAACTTCCCTGCAACACCATTCCTTCCTCTCCATCTCCATTTATACAGTCCCTCCTCATTTCTTCTCTTCTCTGCCGCTATTTGTGAATCCTCCCCTCTCTCTCTCTCTCTCATTTCTTCACTTGCTGTTTTACTGATAATTTTAAGTGCATCACTATTGATGATTCAGAAACAATGTGTAAAGAGATGTCTAATAACATTAAGAATATAGGTAGGGAGATGCTTGGAATATCTAAGGGTGGAGCTCCAATAGGCAAAGAGTCCTGGTGGTGGAACGAGGAAATACAAATTGTCATTCGAATCAAAAGAGAGTGCTATAGAAACATTAAAAGTGATCATAGTAGCGAAACTTATGAAAAATACAGAAGTGCAAAAATTGAAATGAAAAAGATTATTCATGAATCAAAGAGTAAAATATATAACAAAGTATACAAAAGGCTAGACATTCGAGACTGAGAAAGAGAGATCTATAGAATTACCAAACTAAGGGAGAGGAAGGGAAAAGATCTAAATTAGGTTAAATGTATTAAAAGTGAAACCAATAGTATACTTGTAAGAAACAAAGACAAAAAAAAAAAAAAAAAAAAAAAAACGTTGAAAGGACAATTTTAATAATCTGTTTAATATTGAGAGTACAATAGATATAGGAAATGTCGCGATACCTATAGAAGAGATTAATAGAGATTTTAAACGTAAAATTCGTCCCCATAAAATAAATGAGGTCCTAAAGAAAATGAAGAATAACAAAGCCATAGGACCTGATGGCATTTCTATTGAGATGTGGAAATGTTTGGATGAATTCGGCGTAGTAATGTTAACGGCTATTTTCAACAAAATTTGACAAACAAAAAAAAATACCCTAAGTATGGAGAGAGAGCACACTTATCCCACTTAATAAGAATAAAGGTGACATACAAGATTGTTCGAACTACATAGGAATTAAACTCATGAGTCAAACTATGAAGTTATGGGAGAGAATCATAGAGCATAGATTGAGACTGAAGATAAGTGTATTTCAGAACTAATTTGGATTAATGTCAGGACGATCCACCACTGAAATAATTCACTTACTAAGACAGTTGATGGAGATATTTTGAACGCAGATGAGAAATCTACATATGGTACTTATTGACCTAGAAAAAACGTATGATAGGATTCCTACGTGTTATGGTGGGCATTGATGAAAAAAGGGATATTTTTGAAATACATTAATCTTATTAGAGATATGTACGAAGGAATTGTGACTAATGCAAGAACTTACAAGGGTCTGAGCAAGAGCTTCCCCATCAACAATAGGCTCAACCAAGGTTCGACATTAAGTCCTATACAAGTTACGATAGTGATAGATGAAATCATAAAAACATATCTAAGGCGAAATACCATGGTATATATTTTTTGCAGATGATATAATATTGGTTGATGAAACTAAAAGCATATTAGTACTAAATTAGAATTATGGAGGTCCACATTAAAATCCAAAAGATTTAGATTAAGCAGGTCCAAAATTGAGTATATGAGATATAAGTTTAGTGCCAATCATCAGGATGACGAAGAAATAATTATGTTAAAAGGAAGAAAAGTACCAAAAAGTGAACAATTTTGATATCTTGGGTCCATCATCCAAAACAATGGCAGCATAGATGGAGATATGAATAATAGAATTCAAGCGGGATGAATGAAATGAAGAAAAGCATACGGAGTTTTCTGCGATCGCACGATACCATTATATTTAAAGGGAAAATTTTATAGAACCGTAGTAAGACTTGCGTTGTTGTATGGCACCGAGTGTTGAGCCATTAAACAATAACAAGAGCTGAAAATGACTGTAGCTAAAATGTGGATGTTTAGGTGGATGTGTAGTAAAATCAGAAAAGACAAAATTAGAAACGAAAATATACGCAATAAGTTGGGAGTTAGTTTAATTATAGATAACATTCGAGAGTACCGTTTGAGATGATTTGAGCATATACAACGAAAACCCAAGAACGCACCAGTTAGAAGAATCGAGAATTTAAATATATGAGATTTAATAAAATATAGAGGTAAGCTACTGAAAACTTAGATACAAGTTATCCGTAAAGACATGATAGTTATGAATTTAGTGGAGAAGATGATCTTAAATAGGAATGAGTGGCGTAAGAGAATCCGCAAAAATTAAATTAAATCAACACTCTTTTTTATTTTATTTTATTTTATTTTTATTTTCATTTTATTTTAGTTTATTTTACCTTTCGATATTTGTCTCTCAAATGACCGATCCCAAATTTTGGGATAAAAGGTCCAGATTGTTGTTGTTGTTGTTATCACTATTGCTGATTCCGTTTATAGTGTTAGATCTTGGACTTTTTCCAATACCCCATTTTTAAATTTTTCGTATACCCATCTGTTTATAACATTTAGTCACTGTTTGATGAGACGGTAAGATGACATTTCTTTGGTTATGCAAATTGTGAAGTGTTGGAGGAGTGAAAAGGGCACCTTGGATTTACTTTGTTGGAAACATAAATATTAGAAGTGAATTTTGGTGTAATTTGAGGATTTTAAAGTTGAAGTATAGGCTTCGGCTCTGCAAGTGCTATGAAATGTTTGAGGAGTGAGGTGTGTTTTTAGGTTGATTTTGTAGGAAGCATAAGTACCCAAAAGTGAATTTTCATACAATTTGGTTTTTAAAGATGCAACAATAAAGGGTTGTGCCAAAAGATGAAGGCAAGGACCTTGCCGCAGCAAATTTGTTTTATCAGATTAATATTCATAGATTGTTCAAATTCAGTTTTAATTGATTTTTGTGAAGTAAAACCTTGTACAAGATCTGGGTTTTCCTTTTTTTTTCTTTAAATGCTTCTTTTAATATTAATGGAATCATTATTTTTTTCTGAGTTGTAAAAAATTAAACTAATCAAAGATACCTTTTTTTGGGTTTTGCTTTGAGTTATCCATTCTTGGTTAAGATACTTTTGTTGATCCACTAACATTTATTAATCTTAAATTAGGTATGATAGATTGCTCAAGAGAAAGCAAAAGGTCATTTCCCAAGAGATTGACAATCTTGAGGGGAAAAAAATACAAACACTACACACCTTGTATTGCACTCTGCCCCCATTTTTTTTTTCTTTTGGCTCCTCCCCTGACCACAAGCCTAGTATGAGCAAACAACCTAACTACGTAAGCTAATCTAATGCATGCACACACAAACTCTAGGAAACAACCAAAGATGAGAGAACAAAAGTAAACTTAGAGAAGATATTTTATATGTAGCCTTCATTCTACTATGCTATGAAAGGTTACGGTGTCTCTTCATTCAACATTAGGTTTAATTGAAGCACTCTATGCACAAGGGTTTTTCTCAAGGCCAACAATATTTGTCAGCATTTGTTGCATATTGATACTTCTTTACAATACTAGAAACATGCATCATACACATTGAAGTTAGGACTTGTGCATCTCTCGACAAAAAAAGGACATGAAACATCACTTCAGGAATCAGCTTTGGAGTCAGAACGTAAGGATTTTTGAGTTTAAAGAATGACTTTCCTTTTGGTTGCTCCTCTAGCTATCCCAGGTTCTAGCAATAGGTGCTAACAGGACATGAGGGACAAAATCCCTAACCAAAACCAACCCTCCATCGAACAAGACATGCGTCCAATCAGGATTTGGCAGTATTTTCTTTCACAGAAGAGGTGAAAGATATATCTAAACCATGATGTCCCACAGTCTCTTTCAACATGCATTTAGATGTGGATATCAAGTAATGTCTAGGAACCCAACTTATTTTTACTCTTTAATTGACCAATTCAAAAAACTAGATTGTGAACAGGTGTTTCTTAACCCCTAGGTGTTCACAAAGTTAAGCTGTGTAAAAGCTCAACTTAGGTAAATCATAGACACTTTTGTAGTTAAGTGGGCTGTAGAGGACACTACAAACGTCCAATATATGGGTTAGTTTCTAATTATACCAAACAAGGTGACACTATGCTTATAGAACATTTCTTGTAGGATGACAGGCAGGAAGAAGTTGGAAATTATAATCGCAGAAGTTAGAGCCTGCCTGCATCGTCCTTCAAAATTAAAAGTCAGATTCATATCCAAAGGAATTGTAGGGTTGATATGCCATTAGAAGTAGTTTGGCTATTAAAAGGTCTTCAAAATCAAGATTGCCTCAATTTTTAAATCACAATCTATATTCTATTTGCAAATACCTGCATTCTATCTAGCGTTGAACTTCTAGTGCTTGTGCACACAAGCCACTGACTCTAGGAAATGATTCTAACAAAAATTTATAATCGTTTGGGAAAATAAAGCATTCTAAGATGGGAAAAAATAAATGGGTGCAAAAATGAACATACTTTCAAATGCTCCCTTTGCTCCGAATACTTGGAAAGGATAGCAACTCCAGTATTATAAGCATCTTCAAGCATCCTGGATGAGTTCTTCGCAGACTGCATTGCTCGATTCTCATCGTCAAATATTTGCAAAATATGAGCAGAGTCCCCACCCTATAGCACAAAACAAATACTACTCAGAAAATGATGATTTAATTAAAAAAAAAAATGGCAGAACAAACACTCCGAGAAATAGCATACGCGTCTTTCAAGCAACTCAGCCCTCTCTTTTGCCTCTTGCGTTCGCTTTTGAATCCGTAAAAGATACCTATCCAGACTTTCTTTCAGTGACTCAACCTCCTCAGTCACCTGTTCCACTTTTCTGCATTAGCAAAACCTCATTCAATCTAGATAATTCACGTCTTGATTAACCGAAAAGATAACAGGGATATAATGAATTATCGTCAATCTCTAGAGAGATTGAGAGAGAAGAGTACCGTTTCCAGAGATCTCGTTGGGGTTTAGAAGCGACGGAGCGCCAGAGACGATCCATGTCGAGGCAGAGGGACTGGATCTGATTGATGTCGCGCTTGATGGAGAAGGAGAGTTCGGGAGAATCCACGGCATTGGAGGAAGACGATTCGAGACGTTCAAGCCTCTCCAGTCCATCTCGAGTTCGAAGTAGCAATTTCTTCGAGTTCTGGTATAACTCCGACAACGTAGTTCCTCCTCCTACTCCGACCTCCATCGCTGCCATTGGAGAGAGAGAGAGAGAGAGAGAGGTGCTCCCCTTTCCCCCCTTCCTCACCGAGTCGAGTCTATCATGCTTGAAGGACACGTCAATTGGCCAGTCACGTGACGCCACGTTATCTCCAGCAATTAAATACACACCTTATCATGAGGGGATTTCAAATTTATAAAATTAAGTATGAGAATCGCATTTCATCGGTAATGGACAATAAAGATTAGATTTTATTAATTTTTCTTTTAATATTCAGACTCGAATATAAATTTATTATAAAAAAGATTCTTATTATAATTAAAAAAAAAAAAAGAAAGAAAAAAAAGGGACATTTGAGTTGAAACTTTAATGGTTTGAGAAAGGATAATATAAGTATAATACATTTTTCACTCCTCTGACCACTTAGGTTAGCAATTGTGAAAAACACTTAGATGCTAAAATTTTCATCACTATTTTAAAAACTCTTTATTCCATTTTTTATCAGGGTGTTGTTCTAAAATGATTTTTTCTTATAGGGGATTGTATTTTAACATCAAAGCCAGAAAAATTGAAAATAAAAACTCCTACAGTGGAATCATGAAATCTGGGGTTTTATCTAACATCGATGTCCATTACAAAAATGGTTTCTCATGGATTTCTCTCCTTTGGACCCAAGTCTTTCTTTGAGGGCAATCAAACTTTTTTTTGGTTGGTCTGAACCTTTGATTATAGTCCAGCGGAAACTTTGCTCAGCTAACCAAAACAGGGGGATCAACAGACCTTTGTGCGCTTCAGAATTTGCAACTAAAAACAATGCCCAGCACGCCACATGAGCTATTTTTTGGAGAGACTCAAAACTTCAAATAATATTTTTCTTTTAAATTCTCTTATATTGTATTAGTAACTGTAAAATTGCTCTGTGCTCTCTCCTTAAAAACTACTATCTATTACACCCTAGGCTCCGCGAAAGGTTGCACTTCTGTTCCCAGTTGGGGGAAAAGCCTGACGCCTTCTAACAGGTGCAAACTCCCTGTTGCCTTCATCTCTATGGATTTGACTATCTGGCCCTGAACTCTTTTTCTTGGCCCTGACACCAACCCGAGTGCTGGCATTTTCATCATCTTCTGCATCGGACCTGTCCTCATGGTTTCCACCAAATCTAACTTGTTTCCTCGCTGCTTCATAATCAAATGGCTCCACCTGCAAGAAGCCAACAGATTGTGGAGATTTCTTGACTTGTCTTGATTTTTTAGCTTCTTTTTTTTCATTAATGGACTGAAAGCATTTCTGGAAGCTAGATGACAAATCGGAGAGCGACAACGATTCATCTCCCTTCTCTCCTTCAGAAGCAGATCCTGTGTCATTGCCCTCTCTCTGCCCTGACTGATCATTAGCAGCTCCTGCATCACCATCTATTGATTCCTCCGCACTAGAATGGCCTTCCAACAATATGACATCTTCCGGTTTATCAACAGAAGCACACTCGGCAACACTTTTGTCTGCATTTGGAACTTTTAAGGCTTTACTATGATCCTCAACAAAAGGTTTTAACTGTTCATTGCCGCCAGAAAATGAGTGGAAGGGAAGGTTCACTGAGGACTTTATCTGCTCCAACTTGATCCCCCCCGTGTCCTGAATGAAAGTAGCATAGGGAGAAGAAACAAAATGAGAGAAAAACCAGTAAAAACAATTCTTATCATATTTAGGACGTTTAAATAGATGAATCCGACCAAAGTTCAGCAAAGCAAAAGATGAAACAGAGTAGAATGAAAGCTAATAACATGACACAGCATGACCATGAATAGGCTTTTCCATAATTAGATTCTTGTCTTCTATTGAGACCTATGACTACATACATGCAGATAATAAAATCTTCATAATAACATATTTACACTGCTGGGTAATATTATTTATTTTGCAAGGCCAGTGTTTACATAGACCAGTCCAGCAATTAAACCAATTCAGACAATGGTTAACCAAATCTGAGGAATCGGGTAAACTTGTGGGAACAAGTTAACACAAGAAAATACACGTGTGCTCATGCCACTTTCTGCATTAACAGTCTAGCTGTCTTTCAGAATTTATTTCCATTTGCAGTAAAAGAGAACATTGCAAAATAAAAGTACCACATTGACCTTCAGGTCTTACTTTTCTTGCGGGATTAATTTTTTTCTTTGCTGCTGGATTTCCAAGCATTGCACCAAAAGACCGGCTTGGCATCTTTAACACCTGCACGGTGGCTCCAGAAACCTACATTGGGACACAACCATTTTAGACCACTTCATAATTCAGAGAATAAGATGAAGCCATTACAGGTATGGACTTGGAGCAGTACATTAATCTTTGTTGGTTGCAACTTGCTCATATCACTAGCTGAATCTCTTGTCTGCTCCAATATATTTGAGGTTCCTCCAGAAACAGTAGGAAGAAAATTATCCATTGAATTCTTTACTTCCCCATTTTCAACAGGCCCACTCACAGAGCCTCTTTCCACTTTTCCGTCACATTGAGCTCTACTGCTTCCAAGCTCCAAAGATTGATCATTAGGCTGCCCAGGACCTGGAAGTTGTACCAAATCATTACAATTGTTTGCATAGCCAACTCCAACCTGTTGAGTCCTGCTATTTGCAGTTGCCAAGCTTGTAGTAACATCAATTTGCAAGGTCTCCGATGCAGAAGCTATCCCTTTGCTTTCTTCAGATTCCTACATGGTTATAAGGCAGATTAATTAGCAATACAACAATTTACACAAGGGGGGGAAGAACACAGAGAGAGAGAGAGAGTGGGAGAGAGTGTGGGCACTAGCTATCTGTGTGAGAGAAAAGAAAATTCTTTTGCATCTTGCTTAAAATCCACAACCATAATGAAAGATGAGTTTAGTTTTGTTAAGGAGAACAAGCTACAAAACCATTAGCTATCTGGCAATCCATATAACTTCAAATTTAGAAGAAGCACAAAGGAACTAAGCCCAAGGTCACATTATTGGTGATGGTTTTAGTAGTTTGTTTCACTAGATCTTACAACTTCTACTCGCTGCTTCTTCAGTTGTTGAGCAGCATCTTCAAATGCAGCGGCATTCTGGATTGCAAGCCTGATGATGCTAACAACCTGTCCAAGATTACGCTCAACATACGAGTGTTTTGTCTTCAACAACCGACGTAACATACTAGTTGTGAAGGGCATCTGTTTGGCTTTTACAATGCAAGAAAAGAAAATTCAGTATAAGATTCATAAAATTTCTAGGGAACCGAGGAAACAACAGTAAGTGCATAAAATCTGCTGAGAAAAATCAAGAGTACCTATTTCAAGAAGAGATTTGTTTGGCAATATATAACCAGTACTTTCATCCTCTGCACGGGCAATAGCATCTCGCCACTCATAGAGCCGCTGCACGATGACAATTAAATCTAATGTGAAACAGTGAAGCAGTCGCACGTCTCATAATTATATTCATTCCCCAACATGATAATGACAGTTGTAATACTAATGAATCTAGAGATCATTTATTCCTCCATTGTCATATGGATCAGAAAATTAAGGTCTAAAGTATTTGGTAGATGAACAGTGGGTATGCTAAGCAGGAGTGATACTGAGATGCTTGCAACTATTTTAGAGGTCTCGGGTGCAATGTAATTACAATGTGGAAGAATGGCAGCACAACAATCATTTGGTGTATTTAACGGAAAGAAATTCTAGGATCTTTCAAAATCAATTCATTAGCACATTCCTCCTTTGGAGTAAGATTGTGTTTTATGCTTGCTTCTGGTCTTGGACTTTCAAAGATTTTGGCATGGATGACCTAAAAGGTGATCGGAAAGTGATTCTTAACAACGGTCGTCTCTTTATCTTGATTTTCTTTGTGATAGGATTTCTCATCCGCTCTCTCGACACTACTATTTTCTTCATAAAAGAAACTAATAACACTTAGAGAGTAGAGACAGCCTGTTCACCCTCACGATATTGTTCTGCCTAGTTACACAACTCTTCAAGTTATTCAGAATTGGCAGTGAACACACCAAAATACCATATAAGCCATGGATTCAGTAGTGGTTAAAGTTTTGACCAAGTCATTACTGAATTTTTTGGAAAACATCCCTAGCATTGGTCTTGGCACTTGTCCCAACTCCCCAAATCAGATTCACTCTCAAATTCGAGGTGAACCAGCACAAATGTATCAAATATGACATAGTTGGGTCAAAATCTACCCTGCTATTCTAGCATTCAATTTGGTATTTATATAAGTTCTGACAATATTGAATCTCATAAAGAAACACAAGCCAAGTTGTCCAATCCAACTCCCAAAGAACCAGTAGCACAATCATCAACCATCTGTGCCACACATGATGTTGGCATCTGCCAGGTATTCTCCCTGAGACTATATAAAGAATGAGGCATACAGCATTACTTACTGCAACAATAGCAAGCTGCCTAGCATTGAATTCAGCCCCCTGCAAACTGCCATCAAGATTCAAATAAGAAAGCCAAGCCATGAAACTAGTGCAGTAGAATTACGGCTAGCAAGGAGAAGAACTGAACCAGAAAACAAAAATAATAATAAGAAGAAGAAGAAGAAGAAAATGAATTTCGAAAGATAAGAACCAAATTGCCAGTCCACCATCATGAAATGGCAGAACATAAAATTCAGTCAAAACCAAGAGAGACAGCCACAGACCCATATATATGAAGATATGAACTCTCTGTCAGCAGCTCTTTCTCATACAGCTGAATGCATACATCATAGCTACGCTTATAGGCCTGCAAGCAACAAAAACCTGGGTGAACAAATTAAATTCCAAATATACCAATGCAAAACTTGCATAAAATCACGGAGACATATTAAATCAACTTTGAGGACATAACACCCCCCTTCATGCAAAAAAGTGAGAAATCCTAACATAAAACTTCACATGCAAAGATCTATTTTTCCTAAATATTCCACTCATCAAGCTTGACCTCAAGCAATAAAGACCTCTCCCATATAGTCATTTCTACAATTCATTTACTTGTTTCAAAGACCAATACCTCTAATAGAGGAGGATCAGAGTTTTTGGACTCAGAAGCAGTTGAAAGCAACCTGACTCTCATTAGATCATAGATGTATAACAAATAGTGAGTGTCTTCCCTTGCATATCTGCAAAATTGAGAACTAAATTAGATTAAGCATAAAAATAGTGTTCACTCTAAGATCAAAGTTAAATTTGAAAGAAGGCCATAGGAGGTACCAAAACTCGGATGCACATGGAGCAATGGCTGACTAAGAATCTTGGGAGTCTAAACATGCCATTAGATGAGGAATCAGTCACAGATCATAAAGCTTGGCTTATAAAAACCTCATAAGTGACTGAATCAGCAACAAGGAAAAACAAAGAGCATTATCTAGCTTGAAGTGAAGATTCACTCATTTGCCAGATGGACACTCTAAAATTAAAATAATTATAATAATAAAATAATGGGAAAAGTGTAGACTCCCTCAACAGCTGAACTGTAGCAAGTACTACTAATATGTTTCTTGGATCTTTCACGTTTAAGTGATATGTGTTTGAACTTTCATGTGATCTACAGGCTTTTATTACAATTTTGATCAAATAAACTCTCACAACATAACAGAGCCTAGCATTAAAACAAATTTGTCAGTCATATTCCACAGGAGAACCAGAAGATTCTACCTTGTCCAAAAGCATGGGACAGTATCACTTCAGATTTTCTACTGCAATATTCTCCACTAAGTACTTAATAACATGTATACAAGATTCTTCTTGCAAGCTAGGAGGCCAAACAAACATTAGGCCCTGATTGGGATCTTACATCTGGTGAAAGTAGTAAGACACAAGCTGTCCCTAGAAATGAACACACCACCATTTTCTACTTTTTTCAATGGCTTGAGAGATGTGAAGCAAGCCTTTTGGTTTCTCCAGTAAGCATTGCAGAGTGAGCGAGGCAAAGATGGTACATAACCTACTAACATCTAAGTTTGAGGGTATTGGCTTTGCCAAGAAGAACTATTCTAAATTTAAATCATGGAATTGATCCCATGAAACAATATCAGCCATAGCAGGGTTTTGTAACAGAAAATTAGCATCGCAAAAAAAAAAAAAAAAAAAAAAAATCCAAATCGTATCAAAAGTTATTGATATATTGAATTATGTCATAGGAAATATCAATATATTACAAGGGGGATTTTATCAATTCTTTTCTCTTTATTTTACTATTTGTATCACTTTTGATAATACGATAATTTTAGTTATGGTAACATTATTAAGAGTATTGCTAAAACCTATTAGTTTAAAGTTGTAAATTAATAAAGATAATTATTTAGTTAGAAATCAAAAATTAATATAACTAGCATTTAAGTATTACTATTTTGGAAAAAAAAGAGAAAATTTTATATGTAAATAATGTTTTAAAAAGGCATTTTATATCAAAAGGGAAAAAAAAAAGAATTAGAAACAGAGGGGACGATCTAGTCAAGTCATGAGAGAAAGAGAAAGAGAGGATCTATCGCGAAGGCAAGGTTAGAATTTAATCTTACTTCCCTCCCGCACCTGCACTTCTCACATCCAGGCCTGTTACAGCCATAAAAGCCACAACAGGATTTGTATCAGCCAAATTGATCAACATGAACTCAACACCATTAAAAAAAAAAAAAACCCTCATTTTTCCGTGTAGAAAGATGTATTCATATCTTCTAGAACTAATACCACTGATTTGGTCTGATATCCCATTTCATGGCACTATGCAATTTTGCAGTCATTGGGGCATTTTGCATTGCAAGAATGCTCGTACCTCCAAAGATGGATAAGATTCTATCACTTTCTTCACCATGGTGATCACACCTCAAGAGCATCTAGGAGTATCGCCTTATCTTACATAAGCTAGCACTCAATTGTTATTAATGTGTTTTTTATTATTAATATTGGATTTCATCAAGATTCAGCATTAAGTTCAATCTTTTTTGCAACAATGATAGATGAAATCACTTTGCTTTTTACAGAGTGACATGATATGCTCGAGTACTTCAACCTTCGCAATTTCTATAATCGTTGTCTTGACATAACATTGCTTCTTGCCATGCTCAATATATGCAAGGATTTAACCATAGTGTTTCTTATGTGCATGAGTTTCTTGGTGAACATCGGGACCAAAAGGATCAAGAAATACCCAATTTCTTGCCTTCTTGGTTGGTTTCCTTACAAGCCCATCATAGATCTCTTTTGGGACAACAAATTTGAGGATCTCCTTTCACATATTTTACCTTTGTCATGATCAAAAAATTGGCTTTGTGAACATTTTTTGTTGCCGACTATGCTCGACTTCTCAGTCTCTTGCAAGCCTTTCTCGCCTACTGGTGCCAAAGATGTACCTCTTTCTCAGAATTGATTTCAGCTCTTTCTCATTTGTCAGGACTTGCTTCACAATCAAGAAATGTACCTCTCTCAACTCCTTGCATATTGTTTCCATCTCATACCCTAAATCGGTAGTAGTAAAGAGAGTTGGCCCCTCCACTTTAGAAGTTTTGGGCTTCGAAATTCTTTTCTTTGGCATCAATGTTACTTTAGAAATGTACCATTATTCTATGGGTCTTGATGCAGAGGTTTCAGAGGCAGGGCAGAATTTCAGTGTTGGACAGAGGCAGTTACTAAGTCTTGCCCAAGCGCTATTGCGGAGATCCAAGATTCTTGTTCTTGATGAGGCAACAGCAGCTGTTGATTTTAGAACTGATGCTCTCATTCAGAAGACTATCCGAGAAGAATTTAGATCATGTACAATGCTTGTTATTGCTTACATACTTAACACAATTATTGACCTGGCATCCAGCCTCACTTCATCACATAATGACCTTCAAAGGTTAGAAATTGAAGATGAAAACAGTATTGTATAGAAAACAAAGGATGCTGTTATAACATTGCAGGGAGTTTTGGAGGGAAAGCATGACAAAGATATTGAAGAAATACTGAATCATTACCAACTTTGTACAGAGGGATGGAGGTCATCTCTCTAGATGATGGTTGAAGGTCTTCAATAAGAAATCCTTTTTTTGGACAAACCTTAGCACAACGGTTGAGTTGCTTCTTTGGTGGCCTTGAGGTCATGGATTCGAGACGTGAAAGTAGTCTCTTTGCAAAAATGTACGGGGAAGACTACATACATATTGTAAAGAAATTGAAGATGAAAAGAGTATTGTAAAGAAAACAAAGGATGCTGTTATAACATTGCTGGGAGTTTTGGAGGGAAAGCATGACAAAGATATTGAAGAAACACTGAATCATTACCAACTTTCTACATAGGGATGGTGTTCATCTCTCTAAATGATGGTTGAAGGTCTTCAACAAGAAATCCTTTTTTTGGGCGAATCATGGTACAACGGTTGAATTGCTCATTTGGTAACCTCAAGGTCATGTGTTCGAGACGTGAAACAACCTCTTCACAAAAATACAAGGAGAAGACTGCGTTCATGTACGCCTACTCCAAAGCTGACCCCAATTGTTGGGACTAAGTCTCTGACTATTGTTATTGTTGTTGTAATCCTTACTTCCTATACAACTGTCTTATCTTTTTCTATCTTCTTTTAATAATATTTTTTTCTTTTTCTCAGGAAAAAGAATTTCACTCACAAGAAAAAACTGCAAAACAAAAGGAAAAGAGCACTAAGATAGTCCCACTACATCCAAAGGCTACAAAGCCAAAAACTTAGATCAACAACCACCACAAAGAAGATGACAACTTGGAAAAGAACCAAAAGAATATACACTAAATGACAATTTACACAAAACTCAACAATGGTTTCTACAACCCCGCCCCCAAAAAAAAAAAAATCATTCCATTTCATTCCTTCTGAACCAACCAAAAGACGGCCGAAGGGAGCAACCTAAAGAATCTCCTCTTTTTTGTTCATACCTTCACCCCACTACAAACCCACAGCTTGATTTGGACTGAGCTAGAAATCACCAATAAATATGAAAAGGGTAGGGAATAGCCCCCCATACCGCACAGATCCTGGCCCAATGTAAAAGCAACTAATCCACCGACTCCAACACCATTTACATAAAGCAAGTCTATTTACAATTATAACACCTCTTCTCTGGAAATCATCTTGAACTAGAATTCATCTCAAACAAGCTTCCAAAGAGAAAGAACCCTTTCCCCATCTGTACTATCTGAACAAATCAAAATTGTAAAACCCCTCAACCTAAAAGATTCCATAATGAGAGGCCTCTCCAAACTGCACAATCCTCCTGCCCAAATCCAACTATGCCCCTTAAAGCAAACTGAGTCTTAATCCCAAATTTTGAGGTCGGCCATTTAAAAGACCAATATAAGAGAGAGGAAATAAATAAATAAATATTCCCCCTTAAAGCAATACAAGAAAATTAGAGAATTACCAATCATTTGCTTGCCTAATTAAATTCACATTCCAAATTAGTTTGTGCCTCTTAAGCGGAAAATAAAAAGCTTGTCAAAGCCTCTTTGTCCACCCCCATCTCAAACAGATTAGATGAGAAACTCTCCAAAGAGCAAGAGCCACACCATGCATCTTGTGAGAAGAAAGTCCTCACCATGTTGCCCACTTTGATAGCCACATTACTCGTAAAATCAACCCACCGTCTCCAGCTTTCCTTTCTTTCACACACCCAGCCCAAAAGGCCCAAACACTCAATTAACATTCACCCAGTTTTAGTTGTTCCATTCTTGGGAACCAACACCTCTCTTCAAAGTGAGTCATTTTCGCTTAAGAACCTCAACAACCATCTCCCCAAAAGTGCGCTATCAAAATAGACAAAAAATCATACACTGAGGCATCCCGCTTGCAAAAGGTGCTTCATGGCCTCCTATTTAACCAAACTAAACTTATCCCTCCATTTTGATTGCTTCCCCATAAGAATCTTCTTTGGATGTTGTCAAATTTCTTTGCCACCAAAACAGATATTAGAAGAGACATGAAGCATACAGAAAGATTTTAAAGGTGCTCTTGGTAAGAGTTAATCTTGCTCTGCTGGAAAGCTAGCCTCTTTTCCACCCAACCAACCTTTTTTTCAAATTTTCCAAGACTTCTTCCCAAATGACTCTCTTTATGTTTTGCTCCCAAGAGGTAGGCCAAGATACATAAAACGAAGGTTCCCCATTTTGCACCCAAAAATAGATGCTGACAAGCTGCTGTTATCACTAAACCACTAGGAGATTTTTCACTTTTTTGCAAAATTTGCCTTCAATCATGATACCATCTCAAAACATAAAAGAATGCATTTTAAAAGAAGAATATGCCTCAGATCATTGAAGCAACAAATAATGGCATCATCGGCAAATAAAAAAAGAATGTAGCAAAATTAATTATTTTGAAAAAATCTATTTTTACGCATGCCATGCAATAATATTGTCATCTTTTTTCTCAAAAATTTCCATAGCTGTACCATTTTCCCCATAAGAGGCTTTTACACAAACAGACCCTTACTAGTAATCTAGTAACAAGACATGTGAAAGCTTCACAACTTTCAATCACATAATGTAGCAATTCATGTTACTCTAGCTTGGTCTTACAAAAGCAATTGCACATACATTATCAGTATCCTAGGCATTTTCAACAGTCACAATGCTGTTTTATGGCACAAGGATATCAGTGCGTATTTAAGTTCTTCGTGAGCATAAATCATGCAAGCCAAATTTAAAATCTTACCATCATCTTGACACCTGAGATCTACTAGGCAAAATTCCCAAACTCATAAGACATCATAAATTATTTGGAGTCAAACAACGAAATTCCATTGAATCCTCATTGCAGCACCTCACACCAATGAGATTATTGGCTTGACATTGTTTCTGCCCAAAAGACAGTGCTTACTCTTCTCATGATAAGCATGTGTTTCGTGTCTGCGGATACATTCTCCATTTAAAATATTAATATTTATATATAATTCTTAACACCTCGAATAACTTCTTAGATAGCATGTACCCTCCTGTTAAAATGTAGCATGCCATTCCCAACCTCCCATCTGAGGGGATCAATTTGATCTTTATCTAAAAGAGAAAGGGAATCAATATCATATTTCTAAATAAATCCACCATTTCTCAGCTTAATGAATAGATATTTGAGGAATAGAATAGCTATAAATACGAATTTCGTTTATAAGCATCAAGACCGGTCAAATGACACATCAACAAAAACTACAAAACTTCAAAACACAAAAAAAAAAACCCTAAAAACCTTCGAAACCTCCACATTCCAACCATGAAAACTCAAAGATGCAAAATATCTACACTTCACTCAGCTCAGACATCAGATATCATCAGTCAGATCCTTTCAATCACGTCATCAAGCAGAACTCTGATCTAGATGCTGGGAACGATAATCAAGGAAAACATTGACCATAAGAGTTACATCAACAAGCAGTTTCCATGGCAAATCCACCCTTTGCCACTACACTTGTGTGTGTGCATGCGGAATGAAGAGTATACAGAAATTCTGGTCAATATGACTCCACATGAACCTCTAAGCCTATCATATTGCAGTCTAGAATTCAAACTGCTAGAAGAAGCACAACTTTCATAATAAGAAGCAGCATTCTCTGACAACAATTGTTTAATAATACGAAAGCAAGTTCAAATGGGTTACGCCACTTTACTCACGATTCAATACAAATAATTCCCAGATTAAACAGGATGTGTAAGCTAATTGTGCGTACTTGGATAATATAGTTCAGGAATCAGACCAGTGGCTCCTCTTCTATGGGATAATATTGTATGTTGTACTTCTTCGTGGGCAAGGGATTTATAAAGATTATAAGAGTTGAGGAGGGATTTGAGAGCAGCTATTCACTAGTTTTTGTATTACTCTTCGTTCTTTTTTCTGTCTCTGAGGATTACTCATTCTTGGAGTTTTTGTACATTCTTTAATCCAACTAATACTATTACTTTTTCTTTTTTCTTTTTTTTTTAAAAAAAAAAGTTCTTATCTGAAAAAATAAAAGGTGTAAGCTTGATGTTGTAAGGGTCAAAATGTAAATAAGAACTAAAAACCTTTTAAATACACATTAACAAATAGGTGAAGTATCTCCAGAACCAGATATCCTTTGCCTTTTCAATATTGCCAGATACTTATGAATAGATAGTAGAGGGTCTATGCTCTTCATGAAAGTTTTGAAACAAAAAAGCAACAAGAAATGTGGACAAAACAAGAACATAAGAAAGCACCAAAGACATGGAAAAGTAAAGGTAAGATGATCCTCAGAAACACGAACCTCAGCATCTCATCCGGAAGAGGGCGCAATCGCCAATCTGCATTCTGGTATCTGTAAGAAGCTCAGTGTTAAACCTTCTTATGTGCTTAGGTAGACAAAATAAAAAGAACCTGATATCACATGTATATGTGTTCCATAACAGGGCTTACTCCTTATTTGCAGTAACAGCACAAAAGTGCTGCAGAAGATACTCCAGGCTGTTCCTCTCCAATTTTAGAATCCTTGAGGCCTATGGAATGAGAAAGAATTAATTCTTTCCAACAAATTTGAACCGTCCAGTATCCACTTTTATTAAGGTAGACATATAATACAATATCTATGAAAATGCAAGATACAATACTTGGGAAGTGACTGCCCCATCACCAATCTAAAATCTGAGACTAAAGAAATCTGTCCAGTATCCACTTTTATTGAGGTAGACATATAATACAATATCTATGAAAATGCAAGATACAATACTTGGGAAGTGACTACCCCATCACCAATCTAAAATCTGAGACTAAAGAAATCTACTTTTACCAAAATTCGTACAGCATAAATGTAAGAACTACAACAATATGAATCCAGACATCCATCAGACTCATTTATTTACAAATGGCAAAAGAGCAAGGATCACCTTGTAGCCCTGTATGATCTATTGAAAGCAGGACAAGGAGAAATACAGATTTCTTCCATGTGTTTTGTGGCATGATGAGAAATTTTCTCTAGGAATAAATGTAACAATGGACTTGATGCAACCAACACCAGCAATCAGTTGCTTCTATGGAACATTAGCATGATTTTTCACACATGATCAGTCATGAAATGATAGTGGAGAATCACACCAACAAGAAGTAATAACTAGAAAATATCTTAAATAAGAAACAAAGAAAATTGTAGGTTTTGGCGCAATCAAAGACTAAATATAATTGTTGACTTCCAAATAAATTTTGAAATAAGGGTTAGTTGAGTCTAGTTGTAGCATTTGCATTTTTCTACTTTGTATTTGCACCAATTAGTCAAGCCAGGACACCATGATAAAGGTCCGAAGAAACCTTTAGAAATGGATTCATAGAGGACCTTTCAGGCACCTCCTTCACTTAAAATCAGCTTAATGCAGTAGCAACATCTTCTATTAAAAAATAAGGGGGGACAGAGAGAGAGAGAGAGAGAATTCTATATATAAGAACTAAAAGAGGGGAACATGAGGATGAAGGATCATATTAGTAATGGAAGATAATTAAAAGGAAAAAATAAATACATTATCACATACATAAACAACCAACTGTTCAAATACATGCACCAGCTAATACGCCAGTGGTAGCCATAAATCATATGCCTTCTGAAAATTAGTGATCATGAAAATAGATATTTTCAATTATTTAAATCATTAATTATTTGCCTGCTTCATTTTCACTTTGTGTAATTTAATTCATCAAAATACACGAATCCAATCAAAAGGCACTAATGTTAATCCATGATCTGTTCATCCAATAATTTTCCTTTTTGATCCAAAAGAGAAGTTTGTATTAAAAGGAGAAAGAATGTAAAGACACAAAAGGAGTATACAGACATTAAAGAAGAAAAGAAAAATCCAAGAATAAACAAGATTGTCAACAAGAAGATCAGTTCTCCAATCCCCCTATCTCCAAAGGCCTTTAGAAGCTCATAATTTTGTCCCCATAATAATAATTCTGATGTAACCAAAAATAATAATAATTCTGAAATAATCTAATCCCAAATGATAGAAATGGGAGTAATTTGATTCTTGAACAGCCAGGCATCCCTTTCTTAACAAACACACTGAACAGTCTCCAATTTTGCACAGCTCCAAGGATTTTGGTGTCTAGAGATAATCCAAATCCTTTAAAACTCTATGGGCATAGATCTTCCTGGAGGCACCCAACTATCACAAAAAATACTAAAGAGGTTACAGCACATAGAACCGAATGATTCAGGGTTGCACTACCAAGAAAGAACATTACCATACATTTTGAGACAAAGCCCCACTTGGTGTCTGTGTGCTTGAAAAATATCATCTTAATTCTAATATGCAAGATTATACATGCAAACTCCTTAATTTGTTGAGAAACTTAATCTTCCAGATGTTATTCAACAAAAGAGGGGATCAATCTAAATCTACCCAGTTTTAACAATGTCATCAAAGGAAGGTGAACAAAGCAAGTACCGCAAGAGAACCCACCAAAAACATTATTATTCCACACCATTTTATCAGGAGACAAAAGAGGGAATATATGCTTTCAATAAATGGGTCAGGGAGTAGGCTTTATAAAACCTGTAAAAGTATTTGTCAAACAAATTAATTATTATCAATACCAGAGATATGTATCAAGTAGTCTATATACGTAGAAGTGGAACAGTGACAAACAGGCTTGAATTGGAGTGGTTGTGGATTTGGGTTATTTTAAGAAAACAAACAACGAACCAATGAAGCCCTAATTTATCCTTTTAAAGATCACAAAAACATGATCTTCAAGCCAAGTGCTAGAAAAGCTGCATAATGCCACGCAGACCTATTTCCTAGAAAGTTCATCCAATTTAAAATGAGACGCCACACTTCTATTCTAGAAACTAAATACTTTCCCCATTTGCTGTTTATGCTTCTTTTGGAGTATGTCTAATTCTCTTTGATGTAACATTAAAATTTCATTTTCTTCTTTACCTATCACCTAAAAACAGGGCAAAACATGAAGTATAAAACAGGGCAAGAAGAAGAAGAAGAAGAGAGAAAGAGAGGAAAGGTAACTATACATTCCTAAGTTGTTGCTCATTACAAGATATATAGCACCATGAGGTTCAATCTTTAACAGTCCATTTGGATGGAAGGTTTTGGTGGGAAAGGGAGGGTTTTTAAAGAACGCACCCACATTTGGCAAATCAATTAATTGGAGGGAAAGGTTTTGAAGAGTTTTTATGATACCCTCCAAACCCAATTTTTCTATTCCACCAAATCGGTGGGATTGGAAGGGGAGGGATTCCCTTTTTAAATTATAAATACTAAATTTACTTTTATACCTTCTATTTTAAAATTCTGATAAAAAGCAGAAAAAATAAAACAATAAATTTAGATACTTTTTTATCACATTCCCTCCCTTACTCTCGTCTAACCAAACGTGATTTTTATTTTACTTCCCTTTCCTTCCCTTTCTCATCATATATTTTGTTGTCAAACGTGGCTTTTAATTTTACCTTCCTTTCCTTCCCTTTCCCATCCTTTCCTTTACCTCTCTTTCCAATGAGGTTGCCAAACATACTGCAAGTGCACTTAGCTGTGATAACCATGATCATCTACAAAATATTTGAATTCTATAATGTAACTGCTTTATTGCTTATGCACCAAAATTTTCAACATCCATCCTTGACAAAGGGGGAAAAAAACACTAGAAGAGAGAAAGAACCCATCAAAAAATTCAAAATAAGTGATTTTAGAGATAGACCTGCCCAGTATCAAACAAATTGCAAATATAAATGCCAAAGTCTCGCTGAAGCCATACAATATCACGATCTGCTCCATGCATGACCTGACAAATCCAACGTATCAGCCCAAAATGAAGAAGATCACAGCATGCCAAGAAGGCATAACAAATATAAGATCAACCTTTTTTTTGGTGGGATCCTTGAAAACTTCCCTAAGATGCGGGCCAATGTAAATGCGAAGCTTAAGTGTATCTATCACAAAATCTTCTGTTCTAGTTGAAATTTGCATCAAGCTAGTCATTCCTTGAAAAGATCGATATTGGTTATGTTCCAAATCAACCTACAATAAAGTAAGGCAATATCAATATCAAAGAAAAAGACAACAGGATGGCAAGTAAAATAAAATAACTGAAGTAATCTAGTAGTATATTTGTAAGCATAAAAGAAAAATGGTAGTCACCTATGCTTTCAGACTACAGACCAACCCAAAATTAAAATCATTATTTTAAGTAAATAAATAGATTCTATAATCACTATAATTATTTCAATAGGAAACCAAACACAGAGTTATGTAAACGCCTATGCTTCAAGCAAACTAGAAATCCACAATTACAAGTATTTAGATGCAGATTGGCACCCAAACCAGAAACCAAAGATAATCAAGAGTTTCAAAATGACATGGATATTCATGAAATTACATAGTCTTACTAACAAAAAGCAATATGATAAAAGTCTCAAGAAAAAATATACATATATATATATATTAGTGACAAAATAATTGTTACAAAAATATACCGCAAATTCGTTCACACCACGCAACTTAGCAGCTAAATCCTTCAAATCTCTAACTTCTTCAACAAGCTTGAATGGTGTACTCTCTATTGGAGGAGGTGCTACAGGCTCAAGATTCTCAACATCATTATCAACAAAATCCAGCACAGAGAGTTTTTCCTGTACATCAGAATTTATCATAGTTCAATTTATCACATTTCCATCTATCTTGGTAAGTAAAAAAAGTTGCAAAAGCATGGCTATAAAAAGTAAAACCATAAGTGAAGTTGAAAGAACAAACAAGCACAAGAGACAATATGATATCTACAAAAGTGAACTGAAGCATCGAATATCTACAAACATGAAGAGTCCCTAGGTTCTTCCTTTTAACCTGATGCTTTGGTTTAATTTAAAGAAAAAGACAGAGACAAAAACCGAGAATAACAAAAGAAACACAAGCATCACATATGAATAGCATCTGGATTTATCTCCATCTCAAAATTAGAATCAAAACCAAAAGCATAAACAAAGAGATCTTTAATCAAGAAGTTTTTTCTTTATATTGGAGCCCAACACTTGCAAATCTGCAAAGAATACACAAAGATTGCCAAGTAAGCAGAGATAAGCAGTAATTGTTTCTTCACATTGGTAGAGACTCCCATCTTGAAAGATGCACTGCATCTGAAAAGAACAGAAAACATCTCAACTCTATCCATCATCAACAAACAAATATTTACCCCTCAAAAGTAAAGGGAAAAACAAGGAAAAGCATTATGTTGATAATACAACCTATGTTGTACTTGATCAAACAAATAATCAACTTGCAAATCTCTTAAATATTTCAAGATCAAATCAACTTCCAATAGTAATTGCAAGGAAGAATGCAAGAGAAGTTGGGCCAAAAAAAAAACACTATGTAGCACCAACACTTCAAAAATGCAGCCATGTACATCTTGAACACCTTCTTGGGCATGGCATGTGTACAAACTGAAGAAGGCATGTACTGAACAGTCATATCCATGTTTTATGATATTTTCCTTTCATTTCAACACGACACTTCCATGACATTTCTCCAATACAACAACCTAGACCTTCTATCCCAAAATTTGAGGTTACCACATGATGTTTCTCCAATACAAAATAATAATGATGATGATGATGATGACGACGACGACACACTGGGCATTATAATTAACATTTTTTTTCAACTTCATCAAGGTATACAAAAAACTCAAAATAAGATTTAGTATAAAAATTAAATATAAAGGAATTGATAAACTTTTTTGACAGAAAAACAACATAACTTTGTACAGAGCATACAAAGACCTTGAACAATTGATATGTAAAATGAAGGTAAAGGTAAAGCTAGGATATTAAAAAAAATGCAATATCTTATTTGTCAACTTGAAATATTAGTAAACATTTCTCTATTTTTATGATACAATATTCAACAATAACAACAACAACACGGATCTTCTATCCCAAAAATTTGGAGTCGACCACATAAGAGACAAATATCAAAAAAATAAAAAATATTGATTTAATTTGTGTGGATTCTCTTACACCACTTATTCCTATTTACGACCATCTTCTCAACTAAATCCATAACTATTATGTCTTTACGAATAAATTACATTCAATTTTTCAATAACCTACCTCTACGTTTTATTAAATATCCTATATTTAAGTTCTCGATTTTTCTAACAGGTATATCCTTAGGTTTTTGTTGCACATGCTCAAATCACCTCATACGAAAGCATCCTCTCATATGATAGAGGTTGCATTCAATGTCAATATATTTTATGTAATGATCAATTTACACTGATAGAGACATTATATGACTTCCAAAAAAAACCTTACAATTCCTTGTAAAATTTTTTTTATAAGATTCATCATAAAAAGGTTCTGAAAACCATCACAGAAGTTTCCTGAGGAGGAGGAGGGAGAAACACACCAATGCTCTATACGACCTGAAGAATCAGGTTAGATCAATCCAAGTACTCGACATCACAGGCTCTGTTCCCACATTGAACCAGCCCCTTAGTCACTATCACATCTCCATTATATTTCACAAATGGGCTCACTTCAAACTTGATAGATCAAGAACTTGACCTTCAATTATCCAAATTCAAGGTACACTCGATAGTTCCATTTGAAACCAAAATGGAAATCAAATAAGACTATCTTTAAGACTAAAACAAAATGAAACATCACATAAAATGTCCAAATAATGAAATAATTATGACCGACTTATTGGTTTAATGAAACAATGAAAGTCAGAGCAATTTCTAAACACCTCTTAAAGATGCTGCTTCCCTGCAGGTGCAAGTGCGATTCAACCTAGATTATTCTCAACCCACAGTAATAAAACTCTGTTAGTGTTAATACTAAAAATAAACGAAAGAGTCTGCAATAACATACATAACCCGGCATAAACCAATTTCTTGTGTAAATGGTCTAAAAGTGCATGACGGAACTATTTTGGTTCTAAGCTTCAACGTCAGATAAGCAAGCAGTTCGAAACTTTGAGAAAGTACATGAAAAGTTTGAAATATTAAACGAGCTTTATAAAAGAACATGAATCCATGAAAAGAAACCTAGACACAAGAACCATCAATCTTGAATTAAACACATTGAAAGTATAAACTCCTCTTACATAATCATAAACAATGAGGAAAAAAGTACCCCTTCTTTTGTTAAAATTGCCAAACATGGCAAATCTTTAAAAGAAAACCAAAAAAGAATCCCACCCAAGCCTCTCAATCTTATAAATCATAAACATAAAGAAAACCACAATGACTTGTTGAAAAATGACAATCTTGAATATGTTCAAAACTATACTCGAGTTAATAACATAATCCACTCCACATGGCATGTGTACACATGCAAGGATACAATCAAAAACATGCGCGAGAAAGCAATAATAAGATACAACAGAATCAAGAAACCAAGAAACTAACCAATGGGTGTATGAACCGAGTACCATCCTCGCTCTTCTGCAACCAAACATGTTCAAAGGGCTGATTTGAATTGTTAACCAGGATCTTAAACACATCTTGCGGCCTCGGAATGGTTGGAATATGAAAAGGAACACGAGCCTTTGCTCCTCCTGAGATTTTCTTATCCCTAGAGGCAACTTTCACAGTCAAATCTTGAGTTCCCTCTTCTTTCTCTTCCAAATTTCGCATTTCTTTCTTCTTCTTCTTCCCATAAACTAACTGAAACCCATTTTCTGCATCCGCCATAGTAATCGATTTCGCGCCGCCTTGTTCTTGTTGCTTCCTCGACCTATGAAACTCATCCAAAGAAACATCGAACCTCTCGAACACTTCATCGTTCACATTAACAAGCCAATCGTACGCATCTTCGTCAAATTCGTGAGGCAACTTCAGTTGCTTTCCCCAAATATGCTCCGAAGAACCAATTTTTTCCAGCATCAATTGCGATTGCAGAGAGATTTCATTGATTGGAGACTTGAACTCGGGGAAATTGTTAAAGAAATGGAAGTCGTTGTTAGACGGTATACGTCTAGAACAAGCCGAAAGCCTCGACGCCAATGAGGTTACTGAACCAGTCGTTAACTTGCGTAGAGACTCCGCCTTTCGCTTCAGCGACTCCAAATCTTCGTTCGGATCCATTGAAGAAAAAACCGATGATCGGAGAGATTTTTAGGGTTTTACGTCGCCATTAGAGCAAAGTTCGAGGGTGGTCGGCTCTTATATTATTTATTAATGTTATAGAGAGAGAGAGAGAGCATTTATATATGCAGAATTGAGGGTAGGAAAAATGGTATCTAAACGGAGAAAGGGGTTCGTAAAATTGAATGACAAATGCGAGGAGGGTCCATAGACACTCATGCCCACATACGTGAATTGGCCCTTTACGGACACTCATGCAAGTTATGCATTCTTCTACATGTTAATCGCATTTCCAGCTGAATTTTGGATGTGTCCTAATAAATAAATAATAATTTTTTTTAAAAAAAAAAGGTTTCTCTTTCATTTTTTTTTTTTTTGTCCTAATAAATAGAAGGCCAAACTAAAATATTTACAAGAATCCCAAACAAGACATAAAATCTCTTATTTATTAAATGTTTTAACTGATGAATGAAATCTATAATAAAAAAATATTTAATTTTATTATGTAATATTTTAAATCTAAACAAGAAAAAAATAAAATAAACATTCTCGTAATCAAGGGGATAGTTTTTAATTTAATAAACACCGAATTATATACTTTTGCGTATAATTATAATTAATGAGATTTAAATTTAGAAAAATAATATCTGTTATCGAAATATGCAAACATATGATCTACCTCTTAAAAATTAATATAAATTAGATTTTAAACATCAAAACTAATTTTGTTAATTCCACTTTAGATGAATATTGTATTAAAATTGAACATGGTAAATTATTAAAAACTACTTCTCCATTATAGTGATAGGAGGCAAAACCATACAAGATGTAACGGACATTAAAACATATTTTATCAATGTCTCTAAAAGACATGTTTTAGAAAAAATGCAATTATCCGACGAATGAATTTTTGTGATATATTTGGAAAGGAACATCAAAAAAATATTTAAGATTTTTTTCTTATAAAATGAAAAAGAAAAGTATAAATAGATTATACATAGCACAAAAAAAGTTACTAGGGCCATTAATTATGGCCAGAGTAAAGTGCAGAACTTTTTAAGGGTATATATATATATATTGCATCCTCAACATATATTGCATTCTAGGATTGGATAATTATCTGTTAAAAGGAAGGATTCTTTCATTAGAGGGGTAAAGGCAAAATTACGTACTGACCTGTGAAGTAGCCTCAATGTGGACTACAAGGCCATGATGGATACTCTTGACCCTCATCAATGTTCATGTGCCTTCAAGAAAGAGAAGCATCTAATCTCTCTCTCTCTCTCACTAACATGAACCAGGTTACCAAGTAGGACGATGGAATTACAGACTTACAATTCATGGGTCAATTAGTGAAGCGAGAGAGAGAGAGAGAGGGGTCATATATTGTTCAAGCATCCACCTCAATCTCAATGTTCATAGAGAATGTGGGGTGGGGCACGTTTTTGAGCCAAAATTTTCTACAAACTCTAGTATTTAATGTTATAATGGTGGGACGATTTATGGTGGTTTGAACCCTAACCAAGGACAAAAGGCTAGCTATTAACACTTAATTCAATAGTTTGGTGGTATAGAATTACAAATTTACATTGTTAATACCATCGTTTTTGTACATTCAAATAACTTTAAATTTTAAAAATTAATAAATCTTTTTAGGCTATAATATTTCTTGATGTACAATCAAATGTTATCATCTGGGTAATCAATGTTATACAAATCAAATAAAAATAAATGCTCCTCTAATTATATTTTGTTTAACCAAAATATAGTGTCATATAGATGAAAATTATTATTCTCTCAATACATTACCACGGGAATTTTTTGTTATTACGAAATGTTCAAGCACCATAGGATTGTAACACCGATTTTTTGTGATTGTGTATCATGTACTATTTCTCATAGTTATATATATATATATATATATATATATATATATATATATATATATATATATATATATATATTAACATCCTTTTGATATATATAAAATGAAATTTTAATTATCTATTTATTTATTTCGAACTTTCGCCTCAAAATAATTAAAATCGACAATTTTATCGATAAGCCGAAAATCTTCTCAGTAAGCACCAGCAAGTCCTAAAGAAATTAAAAATGGCTACACACTCAAATAAAGATGTTTAAATTAAATTTCACATTTTTAAGGAATTTTAAACAAAATTTCGTAGGGACCAAAAATATAAATTGTTAAAACTTAGGGGTCTAAATGTAATTAAGAAAAGTTAAGAGATTTAGTTACAAACCATTCAAGGATGCACAATTGGAGCCAAATGATTGGTCAAAAGAACAACAAGGTTGGTTAGTGGTCACATATGATTATTCTACATTCAATAAAGCTCATGAGATGGCAATTTGTACAAAAAATCTCATTGGAATGGCTTATACTAGTTGTGACACTTCTCCTCTTGACATGGACATCCAACAAGACTTCTAATGGTATGCATGGAAGTTGCTTGAATCAACAAATGTATGGTTTGAATACTAGAACAAGTGGATGGTTGAGATGATACATGAGATGATCCAATGGTCAATGATATGTTGCTAAGTTTATAAAAGAATTTGTTTAAGAAAAATTTTGTCCATTTTCTTCATTTAACCCCCTTGGATGAAATATGTAGACTCTCTATCCAAATTTGAGTTCAACCATGAAGTCAAAGAGGTAAGAGTACCGTTAGAAATTTTTGAATTTCAAGTTGGAAATATAGAAATGTTGTATAGAAATTCATGTTTATTGTGTTTTGATTTTGTTAAGGTGATAAAAAAATTCAAGAATTCAAAGGGAGTACTGATATATATTGTTAGTAAGAGATCTTACAAAAAAGGTAACATGTCTTAACTTGTGTAAGGATTAAATTACTTAATGAGTAGTTACATTAGTATCCAAAGTAGCATGATAGATATAAATTTTTAGATTGAGTCTTATATAGTCTTACTATGATATCTCATTCTGTGAGAATTGAAAATCTAAACCGTTTGTTTTTATGTAAACTAGACTTCATAAACTTTAAAATGATATATCATATGAAACATTTCATAAAGGAATCTATTTTTAGTGATTTTTGGAAATTTAGCATGTTGCACCAATTTGGTTTCATACTTTGTGTACTATTAGTTTATTGTGTCAATTTTTAAGGTATCTTTTGTATGAAATTTAGAGAAACTTAAAACATGAAAGTTTTAGATCTCTGTCTTATCTTTAATTTGATATAAAGATCACTTGAATCAGAGTTGTATACAGAAAGTTATATTATTTTTACTGAAATTGTGCATAAATAATTTTAAAACTGAAATTGAGATGAAAATTGAATTTTATAAAATTATACACTTAGAATATGAGGATAGTCAAAACTAGAAAATTTTAGATCTATGTCTTGTCTTTGATTTGAGATAAGAATCACTTAAATCGGAGAAATAAACAAGGAGATATGGAAATTCTCCAAGAATTGTGTAGAGTTGATTTTAGGAATTTAAACTAAAAAAAGTTATAAAATTTTCTAAATTCGTGTGGTCAGAATTTGAAGTTGGTTTGAACATAAAAACTGGAGGTACTTGTCTTAGCTTTAAGAAAAAATTTAAATCGTTTGAATCTGATCAAAATTTTGAAAAATATCGCGTTTTTACTAAACCTACACGTGATAGATTTAGTATAAATTTTCTCTAAATATAGAATTTGAGATTTTATCTTAAATAAAACATTTCCATATACATTTTATAGACCAATGATATGATATTATCGAAATAATTGAATTGATGAATTATACATATTGTTTATAAAAAAAATTTAAATCGTTTGAATCCTATCAAAATTTTGAAAAATATTCCGTTTTTACTAAACCTACACGTGATAGGTTTCATATAAATTTTCTTTAAATATAGAATTTGAAATTTTATCTTAAATAAAACATTTTCACATACATTTTATAGACCAATGATATGATATTATCGAAATAATTGAATTGAAGAATTATACAGATTGCTTTTTGTACGAGGGATAGCTTATTTGAGAAACTATGAGAGTTAAGAGGAGTGACGTACTCTCCCCAATCGAGGTGAGTGGGACGAACTATTTCTGATTTTAAATAAAAAATAATTTCGATCATGATTTTTATAAATGAATTTTGAAATATGATTTATAAATGTTTTAATGTTTGTGACATGTCCTGAAATGATATTTCTATAAAAATTGCATTTTGATATTATGATTACTTGATAGTGTAACACCGACATTGCGGTGTCCGTACAAGTATACTGTTCATGAAATTAAATAAAATATTTCTCCGTTTACATATAGAGAGAATTTTAAATTATATTGATTTTCGATTTTGAGGTAGGTAATTTGAAATTTTTGGGATATTTAAAATATCCGTAATTCCGATTTATAAAGTAAAGTGGGTATAAAAATATATAGATGATTTTTTTTATTATTATTATTTATTCATTTATTTAGTTACACATTACTCATTTAATTAATTATAAATTTATTTACAAAAAAAAAAAAGAAATATAATAATAATAATAATATTAAAAATAAAAATAAAAATAAATAAAAATAAAAAAGTTGAAATTAGGGCTAAACCCTAATTTCACTTTTTCTTTCCCTTTCTCTCTCTCTTCCCCTCTCTCTCCCTCGCCTCTCCTCTCTCCCTTCGTTTGCCTTCGTGCCGTGGCGCGCGGCCGTAGGCCTCGGCCACCACCCAACCATCGGCCTCTCTCTCTCCTTCTCTATCTATCTCTCTCTTTCTCTCTCGGTTTCTCTCTCTCTATCTCCCGCGAGCCTCTCTCTCCCTCTCGCGGATGCTCCACCACCGCGGCCATCGCGAGCCACCGCGGTTCTCCACCGCCGACCCGCGACCACCCGCAGCCATCGCGACCACCGGGGGGTCACCGCTGCCTCTTTCTGCCTCGCGCATCGCTGCGCGCGACAGCCTGTATTCTTGCCAGCGCGGCATTGCGAGCTGCTGCTGCTCCAGTGTTGCCCCTCTGGCGCGCGTGCCGGGCGTGCGGCGACGCCCGCCCGGCGCTGCCTCGCGGCTGACGGCTCCGGCGCGCGATAGCTTCTTTCTGCACAGGACTTGCTGCAACCTCTGCAGCGTAGTTGGTGACTTTCGAAACCCTAGCTGCGGTTGTGAGATCCGGTCTGCATAGGTGAGGTTCAGTCCCTAACCCTAATTTTAGGGTTTCAGCTTTAGATTTCTGAAATTGACTTTAAATTGGGAGCTTTGCAGGTTTCGGAATGGAATGAGAAGACAGTTGGACGAAGGTTGCGAACTGCAAAACACCCTAGGTGAGGGATTTTCAATCCCTTCAATGTTCAGACTATTCTGTTGAAATTAGTTTGAGAATAAATGTAGATATATTCTGAAAATATGTTAGATCCGTAAGAAATGCTTTATTCTTGAGAGTTTGTATGAAATTATTGAGGTTAGGTCTAGAAATTGATATAAATTGGGCAGAGAAAAGCATGATTGAATGTCTTAGAGAGCATTAGAGTTTTGTTTGATTGGTCTGTGTAGTTTTTCTTGAGATTTGAATTGAAATTGGCATGAATTTAATTAGGGTTATGTAAATTCGGGAGAAATTGGTACAATTGAGGAATATAGTAAATTTAAAGTCGTTGGTGATTTGAAATGATTTCACTTAGAGTTTAAATTGACGTATGCATGCAAACAGTTGGAAATTGGGATCTGCATTTAAGGATTGATGCGGTCTTTCTCATTTTAAGTTATCTTGCATATAGGCAATCAAATACTATTTTCATATGATGAAAATAGGTTTCAATACCTTTGAAATGACATATGGGTTGAAGAAATCGGATGAGAATCGAAAAGTGTATGATTTTTCAAAGATTTTCAATCTTGAAGGAAATTTAATTATTTTAGACTTGCTTCCGACTTTGAGAGATTGTAGGATTGAAGTTGACTCAAATTTGATTTTTGTTAATTATTTATAAATGAAATACCATTGATGACAAGATTGTGTGGCTAGAATTTGGGATGATTTGAGTGTATTTTGGAGTGTTAAAATGTGGATTTAATGTACTTGTGTTATTGGCTCTGTATATGTAAAATTGAGGCCAAGAGTGTGAGGGTTTATGCATGCTGAATTTTGGATAGAGATTAGTGAGTATGTGGATGTAAAATGTCTTGATCGAATCCATTGAAGAGATTGGGAAGGATTCTAGTAAACAAGATGGAGGTTTATACGTGTATGCATATATATAGTGATATTGGTGTGTTAAAGTGATATGAAAATGTGCAATTGTAAAGAATGAGCAAAAGCATGTGTTTGTATTTATATGATAAATGTATAGAATTGTATTGGTGTATTGAAGAGAAGAAGTTGATGAATTTTGAATAAAAGCGTGTTGGTGTATATGCTGACTCTTATGTACGACGAGAGATTGGATTGGTGTGAGCTGTGTAGGATTGATTGATTGATTGATTGAGGAATATCACTTGAGTCTTGTGGATATGTTGTAAGCATAACTTTCTCTACAAATGACGTGAGGTTGTCTGCCTTAGACACTAGACATCCTTAGCTTTAAAAAATGAAATAAGAAACCTTTTGATTTGTAAAGGTGTATTAGAAGTTATAGCCTATTTTCTATAATTATGCAGGTTTGAAACTTGCAGATTACATACATGCGTAAGTGTTGGATGTCTTGATCGAGGGGAGCACAGTTTCGGCACTTGTTGTGCATTATAGGGAGTGATTGACCCTCCCGTATACAGTGAGTGGGTTTTATTGAAATGTTTTCGTTTAATATGTAAACTCTGTTTTACAACAGTTTGATAAATGAGCATGATTTACCGCGTGCTTAAAATGTTTTGACTGGCTTTGAAAATGATTTTTGTGAACCGATGGAGTGTCTGAAAATGTGGTTGAATTATGAAATATGCATCCATGTGATTGAAATGTAAAATGTGCCATTTTATGCTATATGTTGCATTTGGTTTGTAAACCTGATTTACGGCACATATTGTGATATGATATTGATTTTGGCCTTGAGGGCTGTGATATGATCGTGATATTGATATTGGCCTTGAGGGCTGTGATATGTATTGTTCCGTAGCTACGAAGGACACCGTGAGAGGCGCTTTGGTGGCGTCCGGATATGCCTAAGGCCTGGGGTATCCCACGAGTTGTCGAGATTATATTTACGACACGGTACTAGGCAGGTTGAACCCGAAAGGGGGAGGATTTGGATGCTATTCAAATCTAGCACCTGGACGAGGTCCGTCGCCAACGCCGGGGTAGAGAGCACTTTAAATAAAATCGCATATAACACCCCCGGTGCGCCTGTCATAGGTCGTGGTAGACCTCTGCCAGGAGTTTTACGGCTGGCAGCTCTATGATTTTGATGACAGTGTTTTGGATGCATATTTGACTTGCTGATGCGTGCAAATGATATATTGTTGAAATGAAAAGCATGATGATTTGAAATATGATTTATATACTTATGTTTTGACACTCCAGTTTCACACCCCATATTACACGATTACATTGACCCACTCACTGAGTATTCTTCCCTGAATACTCACCCCTCCTTTTTCCCTCCCCAGACAGGATTATGGTGCTAGGGCGATGTGATTGGCTCTGGAGGATTGATAGCTTGTTGGTGGATTGGATTCACGACGGTGAGATTAAGTTTTAATTGAAATTATGAATTTCATATTTTATTGTCGACCCTGCGTGGTCTTGTTGAGGTCCGTAGTTGACCGTGTACATATTTTGGGATGACTGTAAAATTTTTGGACTTATGTTTGTGAAACTCTCATTTCATTTGTATTGAGGCATTTGTAATCATTTGAAGTGTTAACTTGGGAAATTGTAATGTAAATTGTATAAATTTAGGTCCGCTCGGTGTGGCGGCTGCTCATGCTCTAGTTGGGCATGACAGTAGAGGTATGTGGTTAGGACTGTTGGTGATTTGTTAGCCTTGCGTTGTCTGGATGTCGGTTGGGAGATTTGGTGGATTGGTTGAGGCCGGGATGGCCATGTGTTTAAATTACATGATGATTTTTAATTTCACAGGTCTATACAGGTTTAATTGTACATGGGAGACCTCCGATTTGTGGGGAGGTTCTGTCCGATTTTCTGTAGAAATACAGCCGGCATCCAGGTCAACGGGCGGCTGTTCACGATTCCCGGTTCGGGGCGTGACAGTTCGGGTGGTATCAGAGCTCTAGGTTGAGAGCGATGTAGGAAGAGAGTCTTGAAAATATTCCCAAGTATATTTTAAAAGTCCTCAATGCATGAGAGTTTCATACAGTCATGAAGTCCCAGTACAACGGTCTTAGGCATATGAGTTATTCTTTTTAGGGGGTTAGATACGGTGTGTATCTAACCTAGCATACCATTTCTAGCGGTTTTTTAAACCGGTAACTTTATTCATTTTTAGGGGGTTAGTTATTTCGCAACTAACCCTAATCTTTGAATCATATATGATTTGAGTTCTTCGTTTGTAAGATTTTGATTACTAGACGAGATACTAGATTTGTATCTGAAATATCTAGAATATCTGAGGATGTTTCCTCGTTATGTGTACCCTTCTAGCATTTCTCAGCCGGCTATTATAGCCACGGCTCCATTACCATTATTTGAGGCATTTATGCAGGTGTATGAGTGGTACACCTCCTATTGGATTCAAATGTCTTGATTCATAACTCAAATTCTTTTTAGGGGGTTAGTTATTCCATAACTAACCCTTATCCTTGATTTTCACTTAATGAAAGAGTGCTCGGTTTGCATAACTATGCTGCCTAAATGTAGTAGGCGCGGTGCACCACTAGAGTCCCTTAGTGCTTGATGCACTTGTGGCACTCAAGACTTCACGAGTACCAGAGGATGCTTCCTCTACTTACGCACTTTCATTAGTGCCACCCTCAGCACCTCCACCGGCTGTTACAGCTGAGATTCCTCCGCCACCACTCGACGTATTGAGGCAGTGGCAGGAGTGGTTCAGTAGATATGGGGTGCAGATGCCCCCACCTCCATTATAGACTTCAGCGACCGCACCTGCGGCCGTACCTACTCTTACGGCACCGGTTACTCCAGTGGCCGGTCCTTATGTTTTTGCTTCGACCGATGAGATTTCGGTTACTTTGAGGCGCATCCATGAGCTTATTTAGTTGGTGATAGAGTTACGATAGCTCAGATACATAGATTTTCAGGATCTAGTGATGCCGTAGCGGCGAAGCACTGGATCTATAGGATTCGCAGGATCCTTACTGATGTGGGATTGTCTGAGGAGCTCAGATTGAGAGTTGTTGAGAGATTCCTCAACGGTGATGCCCTCACTTGGTGGGAGGCTAATTGTGACGAGGCTATTGACCCACTGCGGTAGGAGGACTTCTTAAGGGAGTTCGACCGCAGATATTTTACGGAGTCCTAGTAGGACATATAGGGTTGAGACCCGACGAGCCAGAGCTCGAAGTGGGGTAGGACTTCTAACTTTTAGAGAAGTCCCTCTCACTTTACATCAGCACAGTTTGGACAGGGACCATGTCCCTAGAGTTTTAGAGTATAGGCCTCTAGTGCCTCTAGTTATTCCACAGCATTGCACCATTCTAATTGTTGCGACTGCGGCTGATGTCATATTGGAGCTTGCGGAGCTCCCTTTAGATGCTTCTAATATGGGAAGCAAGAACATACTTGTAACTCTTGTCCTGACGTAGGTTTCAGAGGTCAGGTGTCACAGACACACATGGGTGGACCATGGACAGGTCAGCAGGGAGTACCTGCACATTCAGTACACATCGCTCCATGGACTGCAGCCGGGAGCAATACTGCACTAGACCCTTCGCGATAGTAGCCGAGGGCACAGGCCCACGTGTATGTTACGACTCAGGAGGACGCTTAGGCGAACCCAGATACGACCATGGGTAATCCTCCAGTAGATTCTTTTGTTTAGGAGTTTATAGATACGCTCTTTTTGAAATCATGTATATCATGATACCTATGTACCGTTTTGATTAGTTAAAGCTCTAGGAGCTTAACTATTGTGATCCTCTTTTGAAAACATGCATCTCATGATGATATGTACGGTTATGACTGGTTAAAGCCTTAGAGGCTTGATTTCTTGATATATATATATGTACGTATATCTTTTGCGTATCCTATATTGGATCCTTTTTCAATTTCTCGCATCATGAGTACCATGAAAATACTCAGAATCGACGCCCGTGTTTTTATTGACACTGGTTCAGATGATTCTTACGTGAGAGTATTATTTCGCTCGACAGTTGAGTAGACTGTTATCGTCGCTAGATGAGGAGCTACTAGTTATCACTCCTCTTGATGAGCAATTGGTCAGAAATTCAGTATGTATAGAGAGTGCTTATCTCTCTTGTTTGATGGGACCCCGTATATTAGGGGTTAGTTTGGGTAGTGATGATCGAGCAGCATTTCTAGCTTGATTTGAAATGAGGCCGACCTTGCTCGACCGCATTAGAGAGATTTAGGGAGCAAATGAGGAGCTCCAAGATATTCTTGATAGATCTGTAGAAATGATGACAGAGAGTTCCGAGTCCGTGATAACGGACTAGTAGTACATCGATAGCGGGTTTGCAGTCCCGCTGACAGTGAATCTTCGTAGACATATTATAGAGGAAGTTCATTCCTCCATTTGCGTTATGCATTTGAGAGGTACAAAAAAATGTACCTAACGATCCGAGATAGTTATTAGTAGTCTGGTATAAAGAGAGAGTTCGTTGTTTGATGCCTGGTTTGTCAGTAGATGATGGCCAAGCATCAGTGATCCACAGGCGCTTTGTAGCCTTTTCCCATTCCCGAGTGGAAGTAGAAACACGTCACAATGGATTTTGTGACAAGGATTGTCGCGGACTTTAGCACGACACGATGCTAATTGGGTGATCGTTGATAGACTCACCAAGTCTGCACATTTCATTCTGATTCGTGGTTATTTTCTTTAGAGGTATTGGAACGTCTTTATACTGGCCTAACTCGATGTCGGGATGCCCCATATGAGGCATTGTGTGACAGGGGGTGCCGCACTCCGATATGTTAGGGTGAGGTCGTAGAACGACATCTCAACAATGTTGAGTTGATTTGGAAATGAAAGATAAAGTTAGGGTCATCTGTGGGCGGACGAGAGCCGCCCAGGACAGGCAGAAGGTATATGCCGATCGTAGACGGCGACACCTTGAGTTGCCACAGGATATATGATTTTCTTGAGGGTATTTCCTTTAAAAATGAGTTATACGATTTAGGCAGCGGGACAATCTGAGTCCCAGATATATTTGTACCCTTCCGTGTCCTTGAGACGGTCGAAGGTGTGGCATACAGAATTGAGTTGCCAAGTGAACTATTTCGTATTCATACTGTCCTTCATGTCTCAGTACTAAGGAAGTACCCAGCCTTCTTTCAGTTTCGAGGACGAAACTTGTTTTTAGGGGGTTAGAAAATGTAACACCGACATTGCGGTGTCCGTACAAGTATACTGTTCATGAAATTAAATAAAATATTTCTCCGTTTACATATAGAGAGAATTTTAAATTATATTGATTTTCGATTTTGAGGTAGGTAATTTGAAATTTTTGGGATATTTAAAATATCCGTAATTCCGATTTATAAAGTAAAGTGGGTATAAAAATATATAGATGATTTTTTTTATTATTATTATTTATTCATTTATTTAGTTACACATTACTCATTTAATTAATTATAAATTTATTTACAAAAAAAAAAAAGAAATATAATAATAATAATAATATTAAAAATAAAAATAAAAATAAATAAAAATAAAAAAGTTGAAATTAGGGCTAAACCCTAATTTCACTTTTTCTTTCCCTTTCTCTCTCTCTTCCCCTCTCTCTCCCTCGCCGCCTCTCCTCTCTCCCGCGGCTGCCTTCTTCAGCTGCCGCCGCTGATCGCGGCCGTAGACGCTCGGCCACCACCCAACCATCGGCCTCTCTCTCTCCTTCTCTATCTCTCTCTTTCTCTCTCGGTTTCTCTCTCTCTATCTCCCGCGAGCCTCTCTCTCCCTCTCGCGGATGCTCCACCACCGCGGCCATCGCGAGCCACCGTGTTCTCCACCGCGACCCACGACCACCCGCAGCCATCGCGACCACCGGGGGTCACCGCTGCCTCTTTCTGCTCGCCTTCTTGCAGCACATTCTTGCACCCGGCCTGCTACGCCCATGTGCTCCCGTTTCCCCTCTGGCGCGCGTGCCCCGGGTGGCGGCCCCGCCCCGGCGCTCCTGCGCTGACCACTGCTCCGGCCGCGATAGCTTCTTTCTGGCGCGGACTTGCTGCAACCTCTGGCTGCCGGCGTAGTTGGTGACTTTCGAAACCCTAGCTGCGGTTGTGAGATCCGGTCGCATAGGTGAGGGTTCAAGTTCCCTAACCCTAATTTTAGGGTTTCAGCTTTAGATTTCGAAATTGACTTTAAATTGGGAGCTTTGCGGTTTCGGAATGGAATGAGAAACAGTTGGACGAAGGTTGCGAAGCGCAAAACACCCTAGGTGAGGGATTTTCAATCCCTTCAATGTTCGGGACTATTCGTTGAAATTAGTTTGAGAATAAATGTAGATATGTTCTGAAAATATGTTAGATCCGTAAGAAATGCTTTATTCTTGAGAGTTTGTATGAAATTATTGAGGTTAGGTCTAGAAATTGATATAAATTGGGCTGCAAAGCATGATTGAATGTCTTAGAGAGCATTAGAGTTTTGTTTGATTGGTCTGTAGTTTTTCTTGAGATTTGAATTGAAATTGGCATGAATTTAATTAGGGTTATGTAAATTCGGGAGAAATTGGTACAATTGAGGAATATAGTAAATTTAAAGTCGTTGGTGATTTGAAATGATTTCACTTAGAGTTTAAATTGACGTATGCATGCAAACAATTGGAAATTGGGATCTGCATTTAAGGATTGATGCGGTCTTTCTCATTTTAAGTTATCTTGCATATAGGCAATCAAATACTATTTTCATATGATGAAAATAGGTTTCAATACCTTTGAAATGACATATGGGTTGAAGAAATCGGATGAGAATCGAAAAGTGTATGATTTTTCAAAGATTTTCAATCTTGAAGGAAATTTAATTATTTTAGACTTGCTTCCGACTTTGAGAGATTGTAGGATTGAAGTTGACTCAAATTTGATTTTTGTTAATTATTTATAAATGAAATACCATTGATGACAAGATTGTGTGGCTAGAATTTGGGATGATTTGAGTGTATTTTGGAGTGTTAAAATGTGGATTTAATGTACTTGTGTTATTGGCTCTGTATATGTAAAATTGAGGCCAAGAGTGTGAGGGTTTATGCATGCTGAATTTTGGATAGAGATTAGTGAGTATGTGGATGTAAAATGTCTTGATCGAATCCATTGAAGAGATTGGGAAGGATTCTAGTAAACAAGATGGAGGTTTATACGTGTATGCATATATATAGTGATATTGGTGTGTTAAAGTGATATGAAAATGTGCAATTGTAAAGAATGAGCAAAAGCATGTGTTTGTATTTATATGATAAATGTATAGAATTGTATTGGTGTATTGAAGAGAAGAAGTTGATGAATTTTGAATAAAAGCGTGTTGGTGTATATGCTGACTCTTATGTACGACGAGAGATTGGATTGGTGTGAGCTGTGTAGGATTGATTGATTGATTGATTGAGGAATATCACTTGAGTCTTGTGGATATGTTGTAAGCATAACTTTCTCTACAAATGACGTGAGGTTGTCTGCCTTAGACACTAGACATCCTTAGCTTTAAAAAATGAAATAAGAAACCTTTTGATTTGTAAAGGTGTATTAGAAGTTATAGCCTATTTTCTATAACTGCGCAGGTTTGAAACTTGCAGATTACATACATGCGTAAGTGTTGGATGTCTTGATCGAGGGGAGCACAGTTTCGGCACTTGTTGTGCATTATAGGGAGTGATTGACCCTCCCGTATACGGTGAGTGGGTTTTATTGAAATGTTTTCGTTTAATATGTAAACTCTGTTTTACAACAGTTTGATAAATGAGCATGATTTACCGCGTGCTTAAAATGTTTTGGCGGCTTTGAAAATGATTTTTGTGAACCGATGGAGTGTCTGAAAATGTGGTTGAATTATGAAATATGCATCCATGTGATTGAAATGTAAAATGTGCCATTTTATGCTATATGTTGCATTTGGTTTGTAAACCTGATTTACGGCACATATTGTGATATGATATTGATTTTGGCCTTGAGGGCTGTGATATGATCGTGATATTGATATTGGCCTTGAGGGCTGTGATATGTATTGTTCCGTAGCTACGAAGGACACCGTGAGAGGCGCTTTGGTGGCGTCCGGATATGCCTAAGGCCTGGGGTATCCCACGAGTTGTCGAGATTATATTTACGACACGGTACTAGGCAGGTTGAACCCGAAAGGGGGAGGATTTGGATGCTATCCAAGTCTAGCACCTGGACGAGGTCCGTCGCCAACGCCGGGGTAGAGAGCACTTTAAATAAAATCGCATATAACACCCCCGGTCTTGTCATAGGTCGTGGTAGACCTCTGCCAGGAGTTTTTACGGACTCTATGATTTTGATGACAGTGTTTTGGATGCATATTTGACTTGCTGATGCGTGCAAATGATATATTGTTGAAATGAAAAGCATGATGATTTGAAATATGATTTATATACTTATGTTTTGACACTCCAGTTTCACACCCCATATTACACGATTACATTGACCCACTCACTCACTGAGTATTCTTCCCTGAATACTCACCCCTCCTTTTTCCCTCCCCAGACAGGATTATGGTGCTAGGGCGATGTGATTGGCTCTGGAGGATTGATAGCTTGTTGGTGGATTGGATTCACGACGGTGAGATTAAGTTTTAATTGAAATTATGAATTTCATATTTTATTGTCGACCCTGCGTGGTCTTGTTGAGGTCCGTAGTTGACCGTGTACATATTTTGGGATAATTGTAAAATTTTTGGACTTATGTTTGTGAAACTCTCATTTCATTTGTATTGAGGCATTTGTAATCATTTGAAGTGTTAACTTGGGAAATTGTAATGTAAATTGTATAAATTTAGGTCCGCTCGGTGTGGCGGCTGCTCATGCTCTAGTTGGGCATGACAGTAGAGGTATGTGGTTAGGACTGTTGGTGATTTGTTAGCCTTGCGTTGTCTGGATGTCGGTTGGGAGATTTGGTGGATTGGTTGAGGCCGGGATGGCCATGTGTTTAAATTACATGATGATTTTTAATTTCACAGGTCTATACAGGTTTAATTGTACATGGGAGACCTCCGATTTGTGGGGAGGTTCTGTCCGATTTTCTGTAGAAATACAGCCGGCATCCAGGTCAACGGGCGGCTGTTCACGATTCCCGGTTCGGGGCGTGACAGATAGTGTATTGTTTTTACGAATAAATATTTATGAATAATGGCATATGGTACATGTGTATGATTATGAGATGGTGTATAGTGATTATAGTGCATTCCCTACCACAGTATTGAGAGTTTATCCCACGGGGTGACGTGGTGGGGTAATACGGGAGCAGGGGTTTGAGTCCCCTGTCTCTGACCAACAGATCTAATAGACGAGTACCACGTGAGAACCATATCAACACTAAGAGAATGGAAGAAAATATATGTATTTCATTCTTATGACATTTTGGTGACCTTTTGATGGATTTTACCATAATTAGGTCAGACTATGGGTAGAATGCGTTTTTGATACCCCATGATACATGATTGATGATAAGGATCATATTATTTTGAATTACACAATATGTTACAAATGAATGAAATATAATTTGAAAACGACGGTTTAACTTGCCATTTTCACAAATTCATTTATTGTCATTATATAGTTATTGTACCTCACTCACTGAATATGTAAATTATACTCACCTCCTCATATTTAAAATTTTCGGCTTATACTGCATTTGATTTACTTTGGGGTACTGTTCCACGAGTTTTACTGAGAGACGCTACCGAGTAAATATTTATACTCATCTTTATTTACGATTAGGCCGCGCATATAAATATCATATGTAAATTGGAGACAAATATTTTAAAGAAATTTTCTAAAAATTTTATTTTTCAAATCTTCCACTGTATGATTGACTTAGGATATCGAGTCGGGTCATAATATTGGTCAAGTACTGAGCCTTGCGTAGTCTCGATGTGCGAGTAGGGTATACCCGTGCTTCGAGGAGTCGCGGCGGTCTATTCGCATGTTCGACTTGCGAGTCAGGGCGTGACAATTACTATTTTGGTGAATCTAATATCTAAATTCACTAAAATGCTATGTTGTGATCTACAAAACTTTTCTTTATATTTGTATTCTTTTGAGTTGAGTTGCGTACTGAGTTTTGTGAAGTAGTTCTGGTAAGAGTTGATATCCTACCACTATTGGATGAAGGCATCTTCAGACTTAGAAGAACAACAACTTGACATGTATTTTGTAACTTCTCATCATAATAGAAAACTAATAGGTTACTAAATCCAGATTCACTAGCCGGAAGAGTGGACCAAGTATAAGACTAAACCACAATAAAATTGGGTTTATTTCTTTATCATTTACTTTTATTTTCTACTGTATATATTTAGAATAACTATACGATTATTTTAAATCTACATGGAGTTAGATTAAAAAAATAAAACCAATCAAAAATAATCAATTCAACCCCTTCTTAATTGTCAGATGAACCAACACAATTAAATATACTAATCAATAATAAAATTAACAATGAAATAATTAAATTAAATAATTAGGACATATATTTTAAACAAAAGTTTTATTTTTATTTCTTAAATTAATTAAACAATTAAATATATTAAACAATAATAAATTTATCTTTATTTTCTTATGAAAATATATGACCTACAAAGTACTAGTACTGTGCTGAATGCATTTTATGGTCATCGAAGATGTGAAGTTATTTAAAAGCTTCCATTCTTTGTCAACCTTACCTATGCAATGAAAAAAGCTGAAGTCGATCTCTGTGAGAGATCGTCTTCCAGGGTATATAACTTAGGGATGACAATTTGAAGTCAACTCGGTGGCTACTCGTCCCTACCTTATCTGGCAGAGGTGGGTAAAGGGCAGGTGTGGGGCGGGTAAGGGTATAAAATTTTCAAATTCGTGGAGGGTCAGGTAGGGTGTGGATATAAATTTTATACCTATCGTGTACCCTGCTCAGCCCTTCATATATATATATACACACATAATCATAGTATTCTCAAAAATACTTTTTATTTTACCTTTCTTTTTTTCGTACTAGATTAGGGAACATCAACATCCCTTCCCCATTTGGTCACGCCAAGTTGTAAAACTTTTTTTTAATATTTTAAAGTTTCCTAATTATTTTTAAACTTATTTCATTTTTAAGTAAGTATTTAATTATTTTTACTTTAATTAAAAATATGAATTTTTTTAAAGAAAATTTGTTAAACATTTTTAGACTAAATATTATTATTATACCAAAATATGTTTCTATATCAATTCTCTTTTCTATACTCTTGTTTTCCCTTCCTATTTTTTTTTTCTTCCCAATTTCATTTCCTCTAACCCAGCAGGGGAGCACTCATTTCTTTTTCCAATTTGATGGATTGGGATAACACATACAAGTCGCATAACTCAAAACTACGAAAGAGAATCTGAAATGCAAACAACTCTCTCTCTCTCTCAGAATGCTCATCTCCTACGTTGTCTTTTTTTTTTTATGTAAACTTTTGTTAAAAATCTAATTTTTTGTTTGGTTAAAATTACATTTTGATTGTGAAATTTGGATTGAAACCCTAAAATCTCATTTTTAATGTAAAAATTTGTTCAAACCTTAAATTTTTGTTTATTTAGAATTATATTTTGGTGTATTGGTGGATAAACCTGCGGGTAGGGTTGGGTGGAGGGTAGAGTATAAAATGTCTTATCCACTATGGGCGAGGGTCGGGGTAGGTATAAAGTTTTAAAGTGAAGGGGCGAGTAAGATTTGACAGAAATTGCCATCCCCAATATAACTTATCTCTGCCCAAGGCAGCAACCACACTTCACAACTTCATTGTCATCCAAAAACATTGCTAGTAAACCCATCTCTCTAATATTTGGCCATTAACATGAGATGTCTAAAGAGTGAAGTTAAAAATAGAGTAAAATATATAAAAGAGTTCCAAAAAATTAAAAATATAAAAATTATTCAACTTCTACACAAAGGTTTAGAACTACAAATAGAAAATAAATTTTATGTTTTAAAATAAATGAAATAATTAAACATTACATATTAATTAAATTAAATACTTACAAAATCAACTGATTAAGTAAATATACTAAATATATATTAAATAAAATTTAAATTAAACCATAAATTAATTAATTAATTTAAATAATCAAATTAATAAAAAATCAAAAATTTAAAATATAATACGATATATAATAAAAAAAATATTATTACTAAATTCTCTCGTAAATGACTCACCCGATACATAAAGTGTTGAGAGGGGGAGGGTGAACATATATATACGTAGTCTTTCCCTTATATTTTTACAAAGAGATTATTTTCATACCTCAAAACTTTGACTCTGAGGTTATCAAATGGATAATTTCATTATTACGCTAAGATTCACTCTCTACTAAAACCTCTGATAAGAAATTTTAAATGTTAAAGTTATAAATAAAGTTAACTGCAATCATTATTAAATATATAAGGAAGGCTGCTAATAAATCATCTCATAAAGGTAACGAATTTTAAAAGTTAGAATTATAAATAAAATTGACTCCAATCATTATTGAAAATATAAGGAAGGATTACTAATAAATCCTCTCATAAAGGTACGAAATGTCAAACGTTAGAATTATAAATAAAGTTGACTCCAATTATCATTGAAAATATAAGAAAGGAAAGGACTTCTATTGGAATCTCCACCTCTCTCTCTCACAACAAGACAACCATTTATATTAGTTTAACCCTTTCCCTACTCTAAATCAAAAGATTTGCAGAATGATAACTTAATAGATAAAGTAAAATTTTCTTAAAATTCATTTAATTAGCATTTATGTAATATAGGTTGAAATACTGTAATATGGGTTGAAGCAAAATTTCTTGATTGTGTGTAATTTCAAGAAAAAAAAGATAAATCATTACGATACGAATAGTTTTTAGTGATAAAGATTAGTGGAGGTTGAAAGAAATTAGACACCATTAGTACTATTTTGTGGGAGTCACTTGTGGCCGTCACTAATATATCAACAGTCACTAAAATTATGATCGTTATTAAAAATATGTCGAAAGACAAATAGTTGATCAATTGTAATAGATTTTTAATAACAATAAAAAATTATGATCATTATTAAACTAAATACGAAAATAATGATTGTTCATAAATTATAATATTTTAATGACAAATATATCATTTTTCAATGATAAATAATATATTGATTGCCACTAAATCTCTCTCTAACTTTACAAATATTTAGTTATAAAGGTTGAATAATTTCTAAATTAAAAGATATTTAATTTTTATAATTATTTTAAATTGTTAAATAAATATTTCAAAATAATAATTAATCTTTTGTAAAAAAAGAAAAGGAAAAATTGTTTGATAAATTGTGTCTGATTTTACTGTGAATAAATCAAAAAATTAAAAATATTAAATAATTTTTGTTATATTCTCTTCCTCACAGTCACACTAATAAAAAATAAATCAATTGTTTTAAAAAAAGTAATAATGGGCCACTAAAACACTGCTTTGTATATTCACAAAAAAAATAAAACACCCCTCCTCCGTTCGCGTCCATCCTTGGAAATTCTGGGGTTCTCTCTCTGCGATTTGGGGAGTCTCTCTCTCCCGCTCTCGCCCTCGCTCTGGTTGTCGCGATTCATCGGCTTAACCAAAACCTCTCTTCAATCATTACCAGTAAACTTTCTACAAGTCTCCGATCAATTTCTAGAGTTTTATTCCTTCTTTCGTTGTCGAAATTCTTTTCTAAGGTTCCTGTCTCGATCTTCTTCTCTATCTGCAAACTCACATTAATGTTATTTTTATTTGATATTTAGAATCTTCTCTTTGATATTCACGATTGTATCCTTTATTTTTTATTTTATACTTTTTTTTTTTAAATTTTTTCTGAAGATTATTTTACTTTTTTTATTTTTCTTTCCGAATCTCATGTTTTTCGAATTTGTTTGGTTTAATCTGCGGTTTAATGTTGTAGTTCAATTGGAGTTCTTGTTTCAATAATGATATCGTAAATTAGGAAACGAGAGACCTAAAAAATGGAAAACGATCTTCATGTTTCTTGCGCACAACCTGTTTGCTGATATGTATCTGACAGAACTCTAGACAAAACATAAGCTTCTCTTCGCTCCTCTAAATTATTATTTTTTCTGTTAATTGTTTGATGATTGAGAGGATCTTCTTCACTCTCTTTGTTATTTTTTACGTTAATAGTTGGTATTTTTTTGTTATTTTTTTACTTTTGTTAATTGTTTCAAACTTTTTTCTGTTAATTGGTATTTTATGATGTGCAAGTCCCACAATGGTGGCCTAGAAGGAGGAGGAGGAGGAACTGATAACTTGTCGGCTTTGTTCCTTCTAACTGATTAGTTGGGGGGGGGGGGAGGAGGAGGCATTAAGCGTTAAAAATAAATAAAAATAAAAACCTAAAACCACTTTTTAGCAGTTATAAAGACAAGCATTTTTTTTTAATGCTACATAAAATGGAAAATACTACTCCCAACTCGTTGTCAATTTTCTATTAAAAAAAAAAAAAGAAAAACCAAAAACCACAATGATACCAAACACCACCTTAGTAGTTCTGTACTGGTTCTGGTTTGTGTCCGGATATTTACCCAAGTAGTGATCGCCAGAAGTACTTATAGTGCTGGTTAAGCCAATTTCATTTGTTTCGGCGTGTGTGTGTGTCCATGTATGTGTGTATATATGTGATAATGTGGTTGTATGTTTAGGTTGGGGTGTATGTATGAAGCTTAGATAACATTTTTCTTACAGTAATTTATATATAAATGATGTAGTAACCCAGTGGGCTGGATGCTATTTTATACAAACAGATACATTGCTTAACGGTAGCTTTCAAGTAGTTCTTTCAAAGGTGTTCCCTAGGTTTCCTCAATCATTGCCTACTTTATATGTAAGTATGATACCTAGAATTCTGTGTTGCTATATATCTTACAAAATTTTGTTCAATACTTGCAGAGATATCTTGCGAAAGGGAGTGCAGCAGATGTGAGGATTATCGCATCATCAAGCTTGAAATCATAGACTTCAATGTAAATGTCATTACTTTGCTCCATTTCCATGTTCATTCTTGTTCTACTCTGTCTATTGCATTTTTAAGTTGAAAATTTTCTCTTATTACGTGATACGAAAAATACTAAAAATAATATTGTTAGGTATAGTATATAAATAAAATATTATTTAATATTATTACACAAAAATTGTCCTGTACATCTCATTTTAAGAAATGAAATTACTTAAACACATATATCTAAAAACCTATCAATTATTTTAGTTTTATTCATTATTTATTTTTTACTAAAATACTCATTAGTCAAGTGTTTCAATCTACTTTTTAAGATTATATTAATAAAGTATGATTTCTTAATTCCTTAAATAAAAAAAATTTGGCCCACATGACATCCTGGTATCCTAGGATATGCAAACAGTTATTACATCCTAGGATGCAGACATTAACAATGACAAGGAATAATAATTATACCTAATATTGATCTGTCGTGACCAACAGAGCCCATCGCATCTCCTTGACTGTGTCTCCAGGCCACCGCCCTTTTCGTCTTTTTTTGTCCATACATATACGGCTACTTCCAGCAGTCTAGGCTAAGCACTGTCTAAGTCTTAACTCTATCAAAGTCTTCTGACGAAACAAGGTTCGGGAAAACCTGTTTCGGGAGAGCCCCCCTCTATGGAGGTCTGATCGTAACTCGAGCTAAAGTAATTGAAATATGAGTTTGAATATCATACCAAAAAAAAATCTACTAAACTTGTTATTAAATAATTTTTTTTATCTATTTTAATTATTGCTCCATCTAAAGAAAATATATTATATCTCTTTGTGCATATAAAAAATAAGAATTTAAATTATTATTTAATCAAAATTAATATAAATAAAATTTTTCTTATTACGTGATACGAAAAATATAAAAAATAAGAATATTGTTAGCTGTAATATACAAATAAATTATTATTTAATATTATTATACAAAAATTGCCATATGCATCTTATTTTAAGTGATGAAATTATTTAAATACATATACCCAGAAATCTATCAATTGTTTTGATTTTATTCATTATTTATTTATTTTTACTAAAATATCATTAGTCAAGTGTTTATTTAAGGATGCAGACAGTTATTGTCTCTTACCCTAAAATTTAGGATTAAGGTTGCCATTCATTTGTTGATGGTGGTGGTTTTGTTTGTGCCATTGCCTCTTAGGACCATGAATACAAGGAATCAAATTGTTGGAAATAAAAGGTGATTTAGTGGTAGTTGTTACTTGGAAGTGTCTGCATTCCCATTAAAATAATTTCTTTAAAAAGTCAAAATTCAAATATATCTATATATATGTGTGTGTATAATTAGTGTAATTAAATTTTTGTTTAAGCAGTGTGTGCCGAAAAAGAGTGGTAAAAAAGGAAACAAATTAAACATAAATAATTGAAAGATATAAATTATTATTAATTATTTAATTATACTTGATTATCAAATTTATTATTCTTAATTATGAAAATATAATATTTCATCGATAATTCAACACTTTAATATTAGGAAAAAGTAAAATGGAATATTATTGCTGATAATAGTGCATGTGCATGTGATGTATGTAAAAGAAATAAATTTAATTTATAAAAAGGGAGAAAAAATTAAAAAGATGGTTTTAAGAGAAAAATATGGTTAAATGAGGTTATAGGCAGTTCATAGCTACTTATTAGGTATTTTTTTTAAAAAAAATACGTAATATCAATTTTTATCATTTTAAATATCTTTTTATAAAAATTAAAATACAGAATTTTATATTCAAGGGAAAATCTTTAAATTTCGCAAAAATCAATGGTCTCAAAACTTTTGGAAGATCCCTACAAAATTTGTTTTTAATTTCAAAGCGCTCATTTTTCAAATTAGTATCTCTTGCTAGTCCTTTGATCGCCCCTCTCTCATTAAGGGTTATTTTCGTAAACATTGTGAAAATTGCACAAAATCTAAAAAATGTGGCTTTTTTTTCTTCCCAAACTAAAGAAGTTGACATGCATGATGTGAACTTCAAAGTTGACATCCTTGATATCAACTTCAATCTTACCCAATCACGCTGTTCGTGAAACCTAAAATTGGAAAAAAAAATATGAAGTTGACATTTGTAAAATTGACTTTGAAGTTGACATCATCGATATCAACTTCAGAGGAATCTTTGAAAAGCTGGAGATTCCTGATTGGTCATGTGGGACTCTTACCACTTTGAAGTTGACATCAGCGAAGTTAACTTTGAAGTTGATTTCTCTGATGTCAACTTTAGAGCTGTATAAATACAATCCAACCGAAAAGTCATTTAAAATCAAAACTTCTTCTCCACTTATCTCTCTGTTGCTAAGAAAGTTTCACCCTCTTCTTTCTTTCTGACTACTGTGATAATTTTCCACTGTCATTTCAATTTTCGGTTGGGGAATCAACAAAAAAGTATTTTGTAAATATATTATTATTTTTTCAATTTTTTTTTAGAAGTTATAAAATCTGATTTTTTTTTTCCTCAATGGAACCCATGTCCCGGCGCTTTTCCGACTGTTCCAGATGCTATTTTGACATTAACAAGCATGCATAAAGTGAGTCCTGTCAATTTTTTTGTTTGAACTATCATTTATTATTGCCATTATATATATTTTTAAATGTTGTTGGTTGTTTTGTAGAATGTTTTTTTGGGTGTAAGGGACGGAGAGAGAGAGAGAGAGGGGGCAGAGAGAGGGAGACGAAAAGAGGGTGGGAGATAGGGAGACGGGAGAGGGAGGGGGAGAGAAACAGGAGAGTGAGGGAGGCTAGAGGGAGGTAGTGGGGGGGAGATAGAGAGAGAGGGAGAGTGAGGGAGGCGAGAGGGAAGTAGTGGGGGGGACAAAGGGAGGCAGGAAGGGGGGAGATGGAGAGACGTGGGAGATAGGGGGAGAGAGAGAAAGAGTTCCTCTCTCTCTATCTTCCCCTCCCTCAAACATTAATTCCTGCTCTCTCTCCCTCTCTCTCTCCCCCTCCTCCTATCTCCTACGTCTCTCCATCTCCCCCCTCCCTCACTCTCCCCTATCTCTCCTCCCACTGCCTCTCTCTCTAACTTCCCCCACTGCTTCCCTCTCGTCTCCCTTACTCTCCTTGTCTCTCTATCTCCCCTCCACTACCTCCCTATCGCCTCCCTCACTCTCCCGTTTCTCTATCTCCCCCCTATTGCCTCCTCGCCTCCCTCACTCTCCCGTCTCTCTATCTTCGACTCTCTTTTCGTTTCCCTCTTTGCCCCCTCTTTCTCCGTCCCTTGACCCAAAAAAATCCAACAAAACAACCAACAACTTTTAAAAATATATATAATGACAATAATAAATAACAGTTCAAACAAAAAAATGACAGGACTCACCTTATGCTTGCTTGGAATAGTTGGAAAAGCGTTACGACATGGGTTCCATTGAGAAAAAAATTCAGATTTTATAACTTTTTAAAAAAAATAATAATATTTTACAAAACACCTTTTTGTTGATTGTCCGATCGAAAACTAAAATGACATATTGGGAAATTGTTATACAGTGGTTGGAAAGATGGAAAAGGATGAAAGTTTCTTAACTACAGAGAGAAGTGGAAAAGAAGAAGTTTCGGATTTAAATGACTTCTCGGTTGAGTTGTGTTTATATAGTTCTGAAGTTGACTTTAGAAAAATCAAATTTAAAGTTGACTTTTCTGATATCAATTTCAGAGTGGTCAGAGTCCCACATGTGGTTAGGAATTTTCAGCTTTTACCGGTCAGGAATCTCCAACTTTTCAGATATTCCTCTGAAGTTGATATTGAAGATATCAACTTTAAAGTCGACTTTACAAATGTCAATTTCATATATATATATATTTTAATTTTAAGATTCACGGACAGAATGATTGGGCAATATTGAAGTTGACATCAAGGCTGTCTACATTGAAGTTGACATCACGGATGTCAACTTCTCTAGTTTGGGAAGGAAAAAAGTTACATTTTTCGGAGTTTGTACATTTTTTGCGATATTTTCGAAAATAAACCCTCTCATTAACATACCAGCTCTAGGGTTTATTCTTGTACTCTCAGACCGGACTTGTACACCCTTTAGTTTTCAAACCCTGACAGGCTAAAATGACTAGGTAACTCCCTTTACTTTACTTTCCTCTTCTTGTAGTACAGCTGCAGACCGAGGCTTAAAACGCTTTTTGTCATAAGTTGGTTTCTCTGAATATCTCACTTTTTCTTGTTTGATACTCCTTTTTGATCTTGTTTATTTAGTCACTCTTCATGGAATTGGAAAATGATGAATGATTCACTGTCTCTTATTCCCCCTTTCTGGGGTTTGCGATTCCGTTTCCAGAATTCAGTTCTTCCTAGTAAACCTCGGATTCAATTTATATTCCGGTTCTTGTGCGAACATTCTTTGTAGCAAATATATTGAGGATACCCTTTTATTTGCAGCTTTTCAGTTCCTGGATTTTCTTATTTATTTTGTTTGAATTTATGAAATATGGGATAACGAGGTTTTTGCATTCCTTTTGAGTATCGTGTTTTGATATGCTTTTATCTTAATTCATATTATCCTACTTTTATTTTGTTTAACTAAATTTTATGTTTCTGTTGACATCCAGAGGTTCTTTGGGCTCAACGTTAGGAGAGGCTTTATCTAACCATCGCTTTACCAGATGCAAGAGATGTTTCAGTGAAATGTGAGCCTCAACGGTTATTTAGGTTCTTTGCCCTAGGATTGCAGGGTCAACTGTTTGACCTTAGCTTGGAACTCTAAGGAACAATAGTACCTGAGGTGTGCTTTCGTTCTCTGGCATGTATTCATATGCAAGTTTGTATCGTTTACTTGCAAATTTCTTTTACCACTTCACTCAGTTCAATATCAGGTCCTTTACATGTTTGGCAATCTATGCATGTTTGGCACTATATAACTAGAAGATTTCTGTGATTTGGGCATATGTTAGTCTTGTCATTCTAATATTAGTTGTAGAGCATCTTAGCCCTCATTAATTTATTAATTTTTGAATCAGGAACTCGTTTTGACTCCATTTGGTTCCAAAAATCCTCTGATTGATCTTAACTTATATTAATCACTTCTTACTCGCTCAATATGACAAATGGATATTAATGTTCAGATTTTTTATTTTTTTAAAAGAATATTAATGTTCAGATTAATTTAGATCATTTTTCTTCATAATACAAGTTCAGATAGTCTTGGTCGTATCATTAAAAAAGTTATTAGAAGCCCATAGTTCCATATTTGACTTCTTATTATTTACAAATATATATACATCTTTGTCATTAAATTCAATGTTTTACTAACATGCAAAGCATTTGCAAAAAGAAAAAAAAAGGGTCTTACTAAAAATTAGTTGGTAAATTTTATCTTAATAAAAGAATCCTCTCCCCTGTTTCTGTGCTGTTAGTCTTTGTTAAAGCTGCCTTGTAAATCTTCAATTTAGATTCTGCAGTCATATTTATAACATTGGGTCCTGAATATGTTGTTGGGTTCTTGGTTAGAGAAATAATGAAGTTTGTCATCATCTTAAATTTGATCTTGCCTTGACCTTTACCCCAAATGGTCCCAAAATAGGATTATAGTACCTCATACCTATTGTTTTGTCCAGGATCTGAGTCCTACCATTCCCCTTTATCTGGCCAAGAAGGAAAAGATATTTTTTAGAGATTAAAGCAAATGCAGACCTGCATATTCATATGCCTGAATACAGGGGAGTTTGCATGTCATGCAAGCTGTTTTCCTAACTGGGTTCTATTAGTAGAATTACATCCAGATCTTTCTCAGACCGTTTATGTATGCAATGTTGATTCAATGTTCTAAGACATGGACAACATGTCTTTTCTATGCTAAAATTATCAAAAATCTGATTCATGAAGTAACTATTCTACTTTTAATAATTTGATTCTATTTCTTGAAGCGCAGAAATGTAAAAGAAATGTTGGATTATGGAAAATAAGTTGCACAATACAGAAAGAGCAGAAAGGTTGGTGGAATAGGCTACTGAAGTCCATGAGAAACCTCCTCCATATCTCAAGGTTGATTGGAATAAGTGGTCTGAGCAGGATGATGTAGATTCAGACAATAGTAAGTTCTTGATACCAAGTTGTTAGTTCTTCTAGTCTTCTGGTATGAAAATATTAGGAGCTTTTCACTACAAGAAATATTGAGTATGTTATTGGTTTTTTTAATAGTTTTTAATAATTACTAGGCTTGGTGTGGATTTGCACCCAGCATGGTTGAGTTGGTTGAACCAAAATTTTGAAGTTTACGGGTCCATACATGGTACGGTTCTAATACATATTTTGGATAAATAATTACCAGGCTTGGTGCAGATCCCCTTTCTGGAGGCACAACTTCTGCTGGAGTATTATTTTATTTATTTATTATTTTTTTTTACAAGTTCCTTAAAAAACCCCCCTATTGAAGGGTTACACTATGATCTGATGTCCTATAAAAACCTCGATTTTAGCTGCTAAATATCTATATAGCCATTGCCTGTTCTGACCATGATGTGTAAATTAAAATTTCTATAGCTAAAGATGCTCTTGGGATATTACATACAATTAAATTATAACCTGTGTCCTTTAAGAAAATTTGTCTTGATTTGTCCTTGCTAAACCCTTATTAATGTGAAATATGTTGGTTTAGTTGGTTAAGGTTTTGTAGGTAAAGGAGAGGATAGATTCCTAGTACAATCTACTGCCATGAAGCTTTTACTTGTTTCCCTCTGTTTTATTTTATCAATCCTTACCCAGCATGTTATGTTATGTTCATGTGCACCTGTAAGCTCTATTTTATTTTGGCTGCATTTCATATTCACACTGTTCATAGCTGTTTATTGTTGCTAACAGCATTCCTCCGTATCCCTTGTTCTGATGCATCCTGGAATTGCATATAAGATTACTACTTTGGGAATGTGGTACTTTGCAACGTTTTTGGAAATGTGGCACAATTCGATACCCATTTTGCATCATATTTGCTAAAGTTCAATGATTTGGGCATTCACTTGGGATTTTCCCTCCCCGACATTATTACATAATATGACCTTAAATAAAGGAGAGTTACTTTCCAAGTAATAATCGTTTTGTGAATTTTGCAGGTGACCTGGCCTCAGGCACTGGTGGAATGGTAGTCCACTATGTCATGCTAAACATCATTTGGATAAAGTTGAAATATTTCTTTGCGTAAACACTGCCTCATTTTTGTTTTTTGTTTTGTTTTTTTTCCCCAGTATGCTGGTGAAGTTGATGAGAACAGTGATGACGAAGGAATGATTTTTGAGTGACAAGTTAATCCTTTTCAGCTATTCTGGATCCTTCCATAGCAGTACACACATACTTATCAATATCTAAAGTTCCTCACACCTCAATTATTTTATTGATATATCGCCTCTTAATACTACACTGTTTGTCTTGTGTAATAAGATTTGGGAGAGTCCAATACCTAGGTGCTGACACAACACAAATATGAACTTAACCGATACTTGTGTTCACTTTCCTGGTTGTGCTGCAGATCTTCCAGACTTGGAGAAGGCTATAGGAAACTAAAAGGGCCTAGAAACTCAATAAGTAGCAGATAAAAAGTGAAGATTACAGGGAATTAATTAATTATTTTTTTTGTTACATGAGATTTGAATCCCGGATCACGAGTTAGAGGGGATGGAAATTATTTAAAATATTACTTTTGTGCAGTTAGAAAAGGGATTTTTGTGTGTAGTTTCACATCGAGCTTAGGTAGGTATCTTTGTTGAATTGCTCTATCAAGTTTTGGCTGGTGGGCCTGCCTTCTCTATGGGTAATGCTGAAAAGTACACCAGGGCAGCTCTATCTTGTTTGGTGCCGTTAGGCGCACAGTGATGACCCAAGTGGAACCGAAGCTTGTAAACATGGAAGGAACGGCCTTATGTAAAAAGCCAAAAACTTTTCTTGCTAGCAGATTGTAGAGATCAGAATGTTGACTATATTTCTCCTTATTCCATGCCATTTAAAATCCAACCTACTTTAGGAAGTGCACGTGCTGTGATGGAAGTACCGCTTTTGCATGAGGGAAATGTTTACTTGGTGTGATATCTCTGTCCTGTCAAGTTAATGGATGGAAGGATAGAATATCGGTGATAATAGATCAGATCAAAAAACCATTACACCAATGACACTCCATTGAATAACCGGTTTTGACATAAAAGGGAAAAAAAATCCAAATCCAAGAAACAAAATTTGGTGTAGGACCTTCAATTTGCTGCAGCTGCTAGCAAATTCCCGTTACTTCCCACCTTAGGCTTTGCCAACACTAACCCGCAATAATTTAAGATATGATTCGCATTCTAAACATGTTCACAGCCTTAAAACTGCCAATAGAAATTCAGTTAGCAAGTATGCTATCGATTCTGTGAGCATCATCCCTCGCCGCATTTAGGAGTTTGCAATACAATATGAAAACAAACCCAACTGAGCATATGTAAAAAAAAGCATATCCCAACCCGTATGCCTTCGGGTCCAGCACAACCATGCTTGAATTTAAGTCAAAAGTACAGATCTATGCCGATCCTTCATAAGCGAGCTGTACGATGTAGAGTATGGACAGTTGAACATTGTCAAAACTTTATTCAGCCATATAAATATTGCTGTTACACAGGCTCGCCACGGAGTTGGGGGAGGGTTTTTCATTTGTGCTCCAGGATTTCTATGAATGGCTTTGCGCCATGACTCACTGAAGCTCAGGCCCCCATAGGAGGGCTACTGTCGCCGGGGAAGTTCAATAAGACATCACACCGGGAGAACTTCCTTAAGGATCAAGTAGCTTATATATAGTTTGGGCACAATACCTAAATATAGTCTCTCATACTCTCTTATGAGCCATATCCAACTTGATCTAGGGAGGCTGATAGATAGCTCAAGATGAAGCCGTCAAGATCACCCTCAAGAACGGAATCAGGGTCTGAAACCTCATAATTAGTACGAAGATCCTTGACCATTCGATAAGGCTGTAGAACATGGCAAATGATGGTTAGTCTTTCTACTATTATTGTATAAATAAATAAATGAATGAACAAACAAATAAATAAATAGTTGACAAGTTATTTTAAGCATACATGGAGGACATAAGTTCGAATCTGGTTCCCCCAACTAATTTCAGTTAGAGATTTTGTATGTTCCGCATTCATCTGTGCCTGGCGAGCCATCTCAAGCTGGTTTAAGCGAGATTGAAGCACAGCCATCGCAGATGCCCTGTTTTGATGCTGTGACCTTCAGCAACAAGCCAAGTTAATTCAGACAGTGACTCAACCTCAGTATATAATTGACACGTTTAAAACAATTCTACTAACCGTTCATTTTGACAAGTGGCAGTAATTCCCGTAGGGATGTGAACTATTCTGACAGCACTTTCTGTAGTGTTTACATGTTGGCCACCGGCTCCCCCAGCACGAAACCGCTCAATGCGGAGATCGGATTCATTGATTTGAACATGAGAAGCTCCATCACCTAAAATTGGTATTACTGCCACAGCAGCAAATGAAGTATGTCGGCGCTTTCCACTGTCAAATGGTGAAATTCGGACCAATCTGTGAACACCTACTTCAGCTTTGGCATATCCAAATGCGTATTCACCTTCTACTTTGATGGTTGCTCGCTATAATGGGCAAAACATACAAAGATTTGAATCAGGGAGAGTGCTTTAAATTGAGCTAGAATCAGACCACAAATTACACACATAACATGCATGTGCACATAGTGGCTCTCTAGTTGTTGGATGTTACGCAAATTTCAAGGTGAAGAAATTCAAAACATAGCCTGCTTCACAAACCAAAGTCCAGTGTTGCTTTTCAATAGTACTATCGAAACAGATTCAATTTAAAAATCCAGAGTCAACTTTTAAATTTGAGCTGAATAAGAACCCAGATGCTAGATTCAAATTTTAGACACCGTTTCTTCCCCAAACTATGAAAGGTATACTTAGTTTCTGAGCTTAATCATGTGAAGAGAGCGAGCTCAATTCTAAGCAAAAGGAAATGCCTCAATTCTAAGCAAAAGGAAATGCCTGGACCTAATAATACAATGCCTACTATTCATTCACAACTATAAAATAAAAAATACGGTGTGATAATTTGAAGGTGAACCTTGATTCCTGCAATCTCACCAGGCATTTCATCCACCACAGTGACACCATAGCCACGCTGCTGAGCCCACATTTTATACATCTGCATAACCATTTTAGCCCAATCCATGCTCTCAGTGCCCCCAGCTCCAGCTTGAACCTGCATTATATGATGAACATAAGACTCCAACTTAGAATGAAATGGAGGACACCATGAAAATTCAAAATATTTATTCATTGTGCTGAACATCTGTATAGAGTTCAATTTTAAGCAAAATTGTCAACAAATTATTAGTCATAAACAAGCGGACCATATATGATATATGATATAAGTTGAGTGCAATAAAAGACTGGAAAAGATCAGGACAATGTTGAACATGAGCATAGTTAATAATCCTGTCTGGTGCAATATGATCCAATAGGGTAAATGGAAATGACCTCAATAAAACAGGAGCATGAATCCTGTTCCCCTGCCAACAAAGCTCTAAGTTCTTTTTCTTTTGAATCTCTTCTCATTCTAGCTAATGATTTCATTGATTCCTGTAAAAATAAAATAGTAATTTTAGGACTATTGGCTTCCAAGAATTAAAAGGAAAAACAAGGAATTTCAGCTTGCAAATCCTCCATATATAACTAGCATAAAGAGTGGAGACGTGATATTCATTTTGCTGCAAGATTCAACAATACACTTCTCAAGCCACGGCCACGGGGGTTAACAAATCCTGGAAAGGGAAGGAGGCGCTCGTAATTTCTTTTTACATTCATTTAACTCAGAAAAGAGGAATATTTAATTTCTTTTAATATGGAAAAGAGAAATATATTAACAAGAAACAAAAAGAGCTCCGAGGAGGAGCACCAGACACAAAACAGACTACATAACAAGATATCTTTAAAATCAATAACATTGTCTTTGCTGAAAGTCAAAAGAGGCATTTCAAGAAACTATTAATGAAACTAGTCAAAGGTTTTGCAACTATCTTCTTACTGTGTTCCTCCCCAGCCAACCAAAAACAGACCCAGAGCAAGCATACTCAGCACTCATCCTCAAATCTCATTGTCCACTGATTTTGTAGGCCTCGAATTAATATGAAGCAGCAGTGATCAGTAAACTCAAGATCATTCTGCACAGTACACGTCTATCAATCATAAAGATAGCACTCATTTGGTGATTTCCCCAGAAGCTTACCAAAGAAAAAGGTCACTCTTGGGGAGGAATCCCCAAATAACTTTCCAACGGAAAGTAGACCTCCCCCCACCAGATCCCTCTCTTTCAAATAGCTTCACAGGACCTTCCACATTATAACAGAGTTAGTTTCTTCCCAAGCCACCGTATCTCCCTGCACCCTAATCCCTTCCAAGGACTTGCAAAATTAAAGAAACTGTCCAGGTCCTAACCACTAGCTGGCCTTGTAAGAGAAATATTACACTGAAATGCAACCTCCATAGTAGGACACTGTTGCAGTCAACATTGCTTCCTCATTTGAGGTGATTGCATATAGAGAGTCTTGAAGATTCGACATACCTAGTTTATTTTTGTATTTTCTTTAACAGTAGGGTTGTTTTTTTTTTTTTTTTTTTTTTTTTTTTTTTTTTTTTTTTTTAAATGAGGCTATTTCTGTGCAAAGCTCCACGTCTGACATCTTGGGCACTGCCCGTCCACTTTCCAAGCATGCCTGACTTGAAACATCCTTCTGTCAGTCAGAGCACCGATTGTCTCTATTGGCAAAACTACTAGGTGCAAACCTTCAATCTAGACTACTAGCCTAAAACCCAAGCATTTCTTATCCCAATTACAAAATGCTTTCACATCTTTTCTGTCCCAATGCCCAAAATCCTATGGGAAGATAATTTACTTCATTGTGCAGTGTAACTACTGGTTCTCTCCCTTGGAAAATCAGAATTCCACCCACACCCTTGCGATCCATTCAACTACCTACATGTAAATATAAATAGATCTTCTCTGTTGCTATTAAGATCATCCACCCCCCCCCCCCAAATAAAAGAAAAAAAAAAGGAAAAGGAAAGCAAAAAGAACACTTAAGCACAAAACCAAGCAATTTGCTTCAACAACCATAAAGATAGGAGAGAACTCCTTGAACATCTTTACTATACTCACACCTCAAGACGGAGTCAATTTTTATCTTAGTATCTCACTAGACAAGCCAATAATGGCGACTTAGAAATATAAACTCCCTCCATTCCAATTAAAATGTCAATAACAAGAACAACAACAAACTGAGTTTTAATCCCAAATTTTTGGGTTGACCGTTTGAGAGACCACTATAGGTGAGAGGAGAGAGAAAAATTAAATTAAATTAAATTAAAGTTTAAAAGCAAAAATAGAGAAAATAAAATTAAAAAATAAAAATAATGAAAAGAAAAAAGTAATAGTAGACTATCTATAGAAATTTAAAATAATAATAAAAAGTGCATAAATTCAATTGGTTCGGATTTTCCCACACCACTCATTTCTATATAAAGTCATCTTTTCAACTAAAAGTCCATTCCACCTAAAATGTCACTTTAGAAAAATATTTTTATTCCACTTCAAGCGTCAATTTAAAAAATCAATAAAGCATTACTTTTTTTTCCCCCAACTTTACTCTTATCTCTTGTTTTCTTCGCTAGATGCTCAATCTCAGTATGATAAAATTAACTTCTCAAGAGGTAATTTAGTCAAATAATACCATTTTTGTCTAGAATTATGGTTGTTCAATTATTTTCATAATTCTTGCGCAATTACCTAAGACAACACTTGAAGTGAAACAGAGGAGCAACTTAAAGGCCTTTGGATGGTAGAAGTCTATACGGGATGCCAGGTTCATTTGAGAGAGAAGCAGATTAGGGAATATGAGGTGAACGGTTCCATTTAATTATTTGAGAAGAGATTGTAGAGAAGCAAAAGGTTTCCCTTCCATGAAAGTTGTTAGAAAATATTCAAGTCTGCAAAGGTTACCTTCTTTTCGTAGCAAGATCAAAGATCAGGAGAATTCTTAGAAAATGGGGGATTACCATGGTGAACAAGTCCTATCTCTGTAAAAGGGAATTGGAAACTATAGATCAAACTCTTTTGCTTAGCGCATGGACATCCATGTCAGTGTAAAATACAATTAGTAACTGAAATTAAAGGAGAACATTAATGTTTGTAGCACTGAGAAACTCATCAGGTCGCTAGTTTTCATTGGTTTTAAGGAGGAATAAGAGAGTTTTGAGGGATTGAGAGACCATATCTGTTTGTATGATTTTTGGGTCAGAATTCTTTACTTTGTTTTCCAAGTTGCTAAAACTAACTTTATAGATAATCTAACTTTGGTTTAGGTTTGTGTCAAAGGAACACTCTGTTTTTTTCTTCCTTTTTCAATTTATATACTTATTGTTAGGAAGATGTGACGAATTCTGAAAGCCAATAATGGTGAGAGTAGTAAAAACCAGAAGTAGAAGAGGGTTTATAGGATTGCAGCCAGCTGAAGATATAGTTAGCATCTCCAAAATGCTTATCATGGTGGCACTCTCATACTTAGGAGATGAACACATTAGTTCCCTGAAATGCTCATGCAGCTCAGTAAAGCATATTGAATTAACAACCAGAATTATTAATTCAACCTCATTTCAGAGATACATAGCTCTACAAAAATAATATGGACAAAATACATGCTTAGAAGAAGCAGCAGCAGCAACAACAACAACTTGAGCCTTAGTCCCAAAATTTGGGGTCGGCCATCGGAGAGACAAATAAATATGATAAACAAATAATAATAATAATAATAATAATTTGCTGCTTAGAAGCAGCAGCAAGAGCCTACCAATTCCAGCTCAGCATCATTCTCTTCCCGTGCAAGCTTAATCATCTCAATGTGCTCAAGCAACTCTCGCTCCAAGGCCTTTACCTCTTTCAGTTTACCCATAAGTGAACCATGCTCACGACTTACTTTCCCAGCATGAACTGGATCATCCCAGATGTCTGGCTTATCCAGCTCAGCAGACAGAAGTTCCACCCTTACCAGCAATTGCTTCCACTACCAAATTCAAAAGAACAACAAAAAACTAACAAGACCTTCACTACTTAGTCATAAGCAATTGAGCAAAAACAAAACCTAAGATAAGACATTTATTCTTCTATTCTTCTATGTTGGATACCTGTAACCGCCTCTTGATTAATTGAATTGATTGAGCTATTGCAGCAGCATGACTCTTCCAATCACCCTCAGTCTCATCAAGGATTGTCCATCGATTGGCAATAATACCTTCAACTGTCAGGCCATCTGATGCTGAGGGTTCAATGGCAGCCTGAGATCCTAATAAGCGACATTGAATTGAGTGGGCCAAACCTTGAGAAGACCCAGATAGCCATTTCAAAGTTGGACTAAAGCATGAAGGGAACTCGTTAACTCTCTCTGCGGTAACATTATGCCCAGCACCAATGAATACATATTTTGTGTTCAACTTTGAGAAACTGCAAATTGCCAGCTCAATCAGTGTGACGGAGCAACAATGGAGCTTTTTCAAATTGTGAACCTAAAAGCAAATAAGCAGAGACACAACTGATCCTCTTCTCATCCAAGCAAAACAAAATATTTAGAGTTTGTTTGAGAGATGGAAATGGCGGCAGATTGAATCAGAGCAGTATGGGAGGTTCAATTTTGCATGATGTTAGGTAGGATTCTCTAGGAAGAACATACACCAAAATGCAATTAATTTCCCTTTTAGAACACTATTTTGAGATCCAACAACCTTGCACTGTTTCTATTTTAGAATTGTGAGAAGCAAAGCCTTGGGTCTAATGAATTTCTAAGTGAACCTGATAAATATAGCTAAAAAAGGCAAGCTTATAGTGTAAATTTTCTCAAACTACATTTGCATGAAATCCAGATTTTAAAGGAGACAAGTTCAAATGAAGATGAGTTGCAATTGTTGGATTTAAAGGACTCCTCGTAGTTGATACTCATGTAATATTGAAGATCACAACCATCAACCATTTGATTGACAAAGTCTAACCCACATGCATACACACACATATAGAGTTGAAGGCATTATATTTGTATCATAGTGATCAAAATGAATGCACCCGCATGCTTAGTCAGGCTATGATCGTAAAATCAGAAATGATCGCAAATGGAACTCTTACGTTGCCACATTTCTGATTGTGTGTCTCAAGCTCTGGCGGAAATGGAACAACAGAGAACTTTGTGAAAACCTATAAAATTGCACAAAGTTCCATGTAATAAGAAACATGAAAAAAAATAAAAGACAACAACTGAGCCACAAGCAAAATCAGGGAGGATATAAACTTGTGATAATATCTATATGCATCACCATTATACAAAACTCTTTTTTTCCCCTCATTTTGGGACGCTACAATGGTGGCGACTCCTATGGTCATGCCCTAGAAGGGTTTCTATATATGAAGCAAATGGGTAAGTTATAAAGTGTTGCATCGTGTCTTCAAAGGGCTTGTATGACACACAACAAACAAATTTCCATTGATGCAGCATAGGTTGCTCTGCTAGTTGCCCCTCCTTACATTTTCATCTACATTAATAGACCTTTCATAATATATAATTGCCAATCTTAATGATAACCGGCAACCCTATACTACAATTGAACGTAACAGAGAAGAGAATCGAAAATAAGACAAGAGATAAGACTTACATGATAGGTTGAATTCTTGATCTTGAGTTGGTTCTTGGGGGTAATTCACGAAGTCCTCATCTTAGTGCTCCAATGAAGTAATTAACCTACAAATTCAAATCAATAGGAAACCTTAAGGACCCCAAAAATTTATAGTATAATATATTTGAATTTTAGCACAAATCATGTATGAATAACTCTCAAAACGAACATTTTGTTTTGTCAAATAATTTGAGAACAATGAAGTCTTATCATAAAATTCATCAACAAATCAACCAATTAGGGAGAAAACTGAATTACCAGAGACTGAAAGTAAAACCTATTCAGTAATTATGGTAGTATTTGCTTTAGTCAATCAATCGATCGGGAGAGAGAGAGAGAGTTGGGGTTTTGGGGTTTTGACTTCGATGTGGGGTTTGAGAAGAAGACACTAACCAGTGGAAATGAAATTGGTTTCGGCTCATAGGACCAGAATATGGGGAAAAGCTCACAACTTTGAAAATAAAGTACTTGTACTAAAACCTACCTACCTTTTTAATTACTGGCCCAAAGTACAAACTTCAAATTATTCTTAATATGTGTGTGTGTGTGTGTGTGTATACTAGGAGGAGTACTTGAAATGTTATTATTGTTATGCAATGTGTTGAAGGAGAGTTAGATTAACATAAATTAGAAGATCGGAATTTGCTAGAAAAATGATGAGTATTTCATTAATTACTATAATTAATAATCATAAAGGTTTGAAATGATGGGTAAAAAATATTTTAATTTAAAAATTGGTATGAGATGTCCTAATGGGTGTTGACAAAATTAAGTTTTGATGATGATCAAATTAGGAAAATTGAAGTAATTGAAGTAAAAACGAATCTGAAAATATGAATTAAAATTAGATCCATTGAGGTCGACACATGACACATGATAGGTTGACCCAAGCAAGAGCTTAGGTCGACCAAAGGAGACCTTGGGTCAGAGTTATGTACGGATTTGACCTGTTTTTTTAAAAAAATTTTAAAACAACTTACGAAAGAAAAAAATTCATAAAATGACTCTTATTTGTCGCATGTTGAATATGCGACATGCTTTATCACATATTCAATATGCGACAAAAGTTAAAACACAACGAATAAGAGGAGAGAAAAAAAAATACATATGTCGCATGTTGAACATGCGACATATGCATTTTTTATTTTTTATTTTTTTATTATTATTATTATTTTTTCTTCTTCTATCTTGTGTGCTTTAAACTTTGTCGCATGTTGAACATGCGATAAAGCATGTCGCATGTTGAACATGCGAAAAATGAGAATCATTTTACAAATTTTTTTTTTTTCGTAAGTTGTTTTAGTATTTTTTTTAAAAAAAAAAGGGATCAAATCCGTACATACCTCCTTGGGTCAACCCAGGAATAGCCTAGGGTCGACCAAGGCTTGGCCTCGGGTCGACCTATCATTTCCTAATTGCTTCCATTTTTGTCAACAGGGAGGCCTTGGGTCGACCAAGGCGTTGGGTTGACAAAGGCTTGGCCTTGGGCAACCCAAGAATTACCAATATTGAGGTATGCCCAGTATTTGTTGACATAGTCTTCACATGGGTCAGTTTCTTGTGCGGTCATGGCGGAAGGAGAGGCAAAAAATTAACTGAACAATGCTTCTTTGAAGCGAAAGATGAAAATAACACAGTTGGGCATGTCGATACATTAACACTGCTGCCGGCCATTTTTGCCATCGCTAAATAACGCTCTTGATACAAATCGGTTAACATGATTAATTCTCTCTCAAACACAAACTCGAAGACTGAACACAAAATTCACCAGTTTCTGACCCATTTGTTCACAGAACAATTCTTGGACGGAACATGATCAATCAGAATCATCCATCAAAACCCTAGAAAGCAAAACCCAAATATCATAAACGCCAAGTGGGAAAATGCAGGAAAGAATTGACCAGAGGACTTGAAACAACCAAATTAAGCACGAATCCACTATACTAAATCGAACTACGCCTCAGTTGATATTGTTACGTAGGAAATAATCCAGCTTGATGCAACTCAATTACTATTAACGATCATCAAGCTTGAACAAAAGAAGACCTCCCAAATAAAATTAGCAAATTAATTGCGCAAGAAACTCATACTGAGGAGAAGAAATCGCAGACCTAGTGTGGGAGAAGATGAAGAATCTGCTGAATTCTTCAATGAAAGTAGGGAGAGTCGGTGGGAAAGCTCCTGACGTGAAATTCGAAGGGCAGGTGATGAAGTTGCAGTAAGGGCGACGACAACCGTGTCAAGAACCAAGAAGTTGCAGTGACGATGAGATGGAGATTGTTTCGCCTTCAACCCTAGTCACAACTAAAAGCACGAAACGAAGGAAGAACGTAGAGAGAGAGAAATGAGGGGGTGGGGGGGGGAATCAGAGATGAGATCCGGCCAGGCTGGGCCGATTTCAGTTCGATTACTGCATAGGCCCAGGAATCGCGAGCCGATTCAGCTACGGTTTCAAAACCTTCTTATGATCGAACCGGTTTAAAATTTTTTTTTCTCAAAATAGGCCCGGCCTGATGAACCAAGCCCTCTATGTTGGGTCTGACTGGATCGATTCACGATTTTGGTTTTTTTTTTTTAAACTTTATTTTTTTAAACTCTCTTAGGTTTTTTTTTTTTTTAATCTCCTTTTTTTAATTCTTTTTTTACTCTCTTTATTATTTTTTTAACTCTATTTTTTATTTTACTCTCTTTTTTTAAAAAAAAAAAAACTTATATTTTTTTTAAACAAAAAAAAAAATTAGAGACAAAATTTTTAGAATGATTCCACAAAATTTTATATACGTCCACTATCAAGCTCTTCATTTAGATTTTCAAATCTACTAATTTTTTATGATTATATATATATTTTATTTTTATACAAGAATGGTTTTTTTTATATATATATTTACATAATTTTCTTATACACTAAAAATTTATTATTATTCTTTTTCTTTTTCTTCTTCCGTCTCCGACTTCTTGTCCATACTTTGTCTTCTTTTTTTTCTGTATCCTTCCAATATTTAATACAAATCAAGAATTCAAAAGTATTATTGCCAATTCTATACGTCTTTTTGTTAATACTTGACTATCTACACTAACACTTTTTGATGGCATTATAGACACCAGAGGAATTAGTATAAATTTATTCATTTTGGTCAAAATTGAATAGTAAGATGTATTTTTTTTGTACCAACCTAATATATCAAAATAATAATCATCGTTATAATTTTCTAATCTATGTGCTTGTTGGTATAAAATTAATTTATTTAGTGATGATAAAAAAGATTTTTGTTTTTTTTTTTTTTCTACCATATGTAAAGGATTAAAAAAAATTGAAAATGAATAAATCATTGAACTATTACTACTACCTATATTATTACCCCTTATATTATTATATTTCTTTCCATATAATGTAAACATGGTTTTTAAAGTTTCAGATCTTTATTGTTTAAAAAATTGTCGGCTTATATATATTTTTGATGGAAAACTATCAATAAAATAATTTATTAAAGTTTCAATACTTTCAAGTTTTATACGTGAATCTAAAACACTTGCTACTAAATACAAAATAGAATTTTTTTCATAATATTTTAAAATTTTCATTTTTATTAGTTTAATAATGTTAGTAAATCTATTTTCATTTTCAAATTGACTATATACGAAATAAATTTTATAAAAACTACGTAACATTAAATGAATTGTTGGATAGTAAACTCCGAAAAATAAATTTATACATATATAAAGAATTTTTAATAAATGAGTTAGTATAGTTGCAAAGTCAAAAAGAGTATTATCAATAAAACTATATTCATAATTAAAATTTATAAATTCAATTAAAACATTTCTAAAAGAAAGTACACATTGTAACATATCATAAGTTCAATTCCACCTAGTGTTACATTCTTGTTTAATTTTTTTAAATTTTATATTATATAAATGACATAATTGTCTCATTTTTTGTATTTTTGTAAAAAATTTTCTTATTTGATAAATTAAATCACGAATGAGTCGTAAAACTATTTTTGTCATTTCTAAACCATTTTTAAAACATAGATTTAAAATATGATATGCACACCTATTATAAGAAAAATATTCTAATTAAGGTTGTTTTTAAAATATTTTCTAAAATATTAACCGCATTAGTATTAACTGATACATTATTAAAAAATATAGAAAAAATTCTATTACTAATAACATTTGTAATTATTCTAGTTATGTGAGTACCGTAATGTGGGTGATCCCAATATTAAAAATCTAATATTTTTTTTTCTAAATCCCAAGAATTATTACCTCAATAACATGTTATTATAATAAAATACTCTTTTTTAGCTTCATTTTTCCAAATATCTAAAATTAATGAAAATTTACAATTAGTGCTCATAAAATTTACAATTAAACTATTTTTTAATATTTGAAATCGATCTAATAACCTCTTTTTATTGGATTTTCTACTACGTTTTTTATAATCGAGTTATAAATATTTTTAAATATATTTTTCAAAAACTCCATATTCAACTATATTAAGTGGTAATTTTTTTCTTTCTATTCATTCTATTTGACTAATTTTTTCTGCTTCTGCATTATATCTAAATATACCCGTGATATTTTTTCCTGGTGGCTATTTGTATTTGTTTAGTTTGAGATAATTTATCAAGATGATCATTAACTATGTATCTGCCTATTCCACAACCCATCAAAAAATTTATATTTTTGATGAAAAATTTTACAAATTGTTTTTTGTTTATTATAATTTTTAACAAAAAAAATCTCATATACTAAAATCATTTTTCTAGCTCGTGTCATGTTAAATTATGTATTACTAGATTCATTTTTTTAAAAAGATTTTCAATATCTATGTGTTCTGGAATGCCTTCTTGAAAAAATGAAAATGAGGGAAGATGAAATTGTTAGAAAATTTGTGAAAAATGTGTTTCAACCATTTTTTTTAAATTAAGATTAAATGTGTAAAAAAAATTAACACAAATGAATTAATTATGCAAAAAAATGTAAAATCGTAAAAAATTAAATGTTACCAACTTGACGAAAATCACAGTTGTTTTTCGTCAAATCTCAAATTTGAAATTTTGTAAAATCTTGATGAATTTTGTAGGTGGTATGATTAAGGAGATTAAAAATAAGTTGAAAATGGAATTGATGGTGTGATTTGAAATGGTAGAGTGAATGGAAATGATGTGATTAGTAAGAGATGAAAATGTGTTTAATGTGAGAGAGAGTTGTAGAAAATTAAAATAGAATTGTTGTTTAGTTATTTTGAGAGAGTGTAGTAGAGTTGAGAGAATATGAGATTTTGTTGTATGAGATTTGGAAATGAGACATGACCTATTTATAGGAAAATTAATTGACATTTTGAATTAAAATACCTCTCAAATTAGTCATTTTATAATTGTTAGGATGGGTAAAATTAGAAAAAAATTCAAAAAAAAAAAAGAAATGGCCATTAGAACTTGCTAAGTTGGGCCGATTTCAATTGAACGTTGGAACCACTAGGCCGGTTTCGGGCTCAGGCCAGTTCCATGCCGGTTTTGGTCTCGGGTTTGGTTGATTTCCGGTTCCAAAAACCATGGAATGGGACCAACTCACTACTGTAACCGGACCGGTCCATTCTAGGTTGTTGTTCACCTGAGTCGATTTTTGATTTGGGCTTTTCAGGGTCGGCCAGGCCGATTTTCAGGCCAAAACTGGCACATTCCCATCTCTAGAACAAAACCCAAAAAAAGGGAAAGCCGCCCATTGAAGACAAAGGAAATCGAATGCTTGTAAGGATTCAACCCCAATTTAAAAGAAAATTCCTAAAACAACTCTAGGGGAAAAATAAATTGTAAAGTAACCATCGTATATTGGGGTTTTGCGTGTTTGGTTTATTTGTATAGATAGTTTTGTATAGTCATACACACAAATTTACATAAGATAGGTAGAGTTCTTAGTTTTTTTACAGCATGGGAGAAATTCCCTTACATAGCTCCCATTAGGCTATCACTACACATGCAGGAGGATGGTCCACTGGTGTTGTGATGGAAGGTGGATTTTGATGTCACTACACTTTTTACACAAGTGGTGACATTGTATAAGGAGATGTTTGATAGGTAGATTATGGATGAGGTTGTGTAGGTGCCAACACTGAGGATATATTGTCTTCCCTTCTCGATTACTGTTATGAGAAGAGGGATATTTGGTATGTCCGCGTACCACTTTTCTGTTTTAGCATCGTAGAGTGGTACCTTTTCGATAGAGTAATCCATCAATTCGGAGGGATGCAGTATATTCCGATTCACTGTAATATTAAAAAAAGATTTCACGACACTAATACGCATGATCTAGAGGAGACTAATTGGTCGGTTGAGCATACACGGAATATAAACATTTGAACTCAGGGACATGACTATCTCGCCCCACTTGACACGTCGCTTGGACTGACGGCTGATTCTGCCTATAGCACTTAGTACCATACCATCTCACGCTAATTCATTAGTCGTGGAGTTTGTTTGGGTTATATGGTAAGTGTACAACTTCCCATTTTTTATTTATATCAATGATTTAAACTTGTTAATTTAACTAACATATGTATACATTTTTATAGTGAGATACCTTGTATCGGATTCGAGACTTTGAGGGTGTTGACATGCATGGGTTGGCAAATTCAGCCATTTCAGTCTTGGCAAATGACATGGTATATCTCTTGAGACTTAGATCGGTTAGAGGTGGTGATGAGGATCGAGGACGTGGATGACGTCGAGGGATAGTACATCCTAGGAGACCGCTACATCATGTATCATCGCCACCATCTTAGCATCCAGATGACGTCGCAGGACCTTCGAGTGGGTATGTAGAGTATTCATCTTTCTATACACTTATATTTGATGATTTCCCTCGGATTTTCACTTCGGGGGCTCCATAGAGGGGAGTTCATCCCAATATTTATATTTATATGGATGAGGGATTGACACAATTGTTCATTGGAGTACGAACTGATCATATTAAGGGGTCAATGGATCTTTGGATCAAATCTATCGGATCGGACGAAAAAATCGGATGATATCATAAATAAATTTAAATTATAATATATTAATAATATAAAAATTTATACTTCTAATTACAAATGTTAATTAAGTTATATTCAAAATATATAATATTAATAAAATATAATTTATTTATCTAAACATCATACATCATTCAATATAAACATCACTTATATATATCTAAATCTAATTCAAATAATAGGATTGAACACATCAAAGTCTAATTTAAACAATAAGAAAAGTCAAATGAGAAAAAAATACCCCATGGTGAGAGGAAAAAAATCTAAAGAGGCAAGAAAATAGAAGAAAATGAAAAAAAAAAAAAAAGAAAGGGAAAGCACATATGCGGGATTGGGTGGTTTGATGGTTGCAATAACTGAAGCATTGAGCTTCATGCCTGAGTTTGATTCCTCACCTTGTCACTTTTTCACACAAAAAAGAGAAGAACAAAAAACTGGATTTGACCGGTTCAAGTTGGTTCCCCGTCGAACCCGGTTCTTGACTGGGTTTGACTCGTTTTTTTAGAAATCTGGTTTTGCTAAGAAACCCGAACCGGCTTCCAATTCGATTTTCGGTCAGACTGACTAGTCCAACCAGTCGGTTTGGTTCGAGTTTTAAAACACTGATTGACATAAGTTGAGAGAGATAATACACGATTTGTGTATATTGTGTCCCCTCCATTTTTTTAATGCCCATCACGATGATGTAAGATCCTTCCAAATCACATAGATAGAAGATCTGAATTTAGTATTTCAAGATAATAGTACAGATGTTAAGTCTGATTTAAATGTTTGACAGTATATTAGGAGAAGAAGACGACGTTAAAACTTATATATTATGTACTTTGTATACTTTGTTACATTAATAAAAATTATATTTTATTATATGTTGGTTTTGTTGTGTATAATTTATTATATCTAATTTAGTTTATTTGTTTGTTTTACTATGCTATCGAGAAATCAGGTTTATGTATTGTTAAAATGTTTGGGTGTGACAATTGGTGATTTATGAATATGAGTATAAGAAAATAGGCTAGGGGGCCACAAGTTTGCTAGGCAATGGGTCAGAAGTATGTCATGTTTTAAACTCGCGATATACGTGAATTATTTTTGAAAATATATTTGATTGAGGGTTTTTTAAATAATTTAATTTTTTTAAAGTTATTTTGGTACATGGACTTGAGAAAATCGATCTCAAGATAGACAGAGAGTGAGAGAGTAATTAAGAAAAGAAAAGGGACAATTTATCAGATATTCTATTCCTGCTACTTTAGTTTGGACCTGAACCCGTCTTCGACTTTAAGTGGACCTAAAACACATGCTTAAAGCCTTGGGTTGGCCCAATGCTATCCCTGGTTTTGACTAGATGCTTGCCTTGGTCGACCTAAGCTCATACTTAGATCAACCTACACTATGATTATTGTTAGGCATTCATTCAACTAATTCATACATTTTACAAAAATGGCTAAACTCCCAAATCATCACAAAAAGCAAAATAGAAGTTTATTTTAAAATAAATGGGGTAAAAAAGTAAATTTTCAAAGAGTCCTCCACCTGCTACAATCATGCCTTTCGTGAAATGAGACTCTAAATCAAACAAAATATTTGGTTAATTAATGTTTTCAAAAAAAAAAAAAAAAATCAAATAATCATGCAACATTATATATCTAACTTACCAATGACAAATCACCTTTTGCTAAATAGAGGATGACCAAAACTAAGGTGGAAGAAGGTCTTTACGCTTATATCTATATAGTTAATAATAAATTTAACTCCTAGAAAGGATAATTGGATTTGAGCAATTACTTAATATCAAATTAGAATGAAATTCCCAAAAAAAAAAAAACAATTGAAATCCAAAATGTTAAGGATCATTAAATTTGATTATTTATTTTTTTTAGGACAACTCAATACGAGAATTCAAAATGAAATGTAATTAAAATTTTATTTTTGAACCAGTAAATTTCAAACTATAATCTAGAAGTGTGTGGTGGGAGGCTTTCTTTTTAATTTTAAAGTTGAATCATATCGTGCAAGTCTCTCCCTCAGGCGAGTGGCCCATGCGATGGACTACCCATCAAATTACTGCACCCCCATAGTGGCCTCAATAACAATAGGTCAGGCTAAAGATTGCCAGAGATTCTGTTGTTGGCAAGTTTAATTGGTAAAAAGCACTAAGATCAAGCTTCAATTATGTCTCATGAAACCGAAAGTGAATGGCAGTAAAGATCACAAAGGTCTCATTGCCACAAAGTTCTTACACGAGAGATGGACAAAGTCCAAACTCCCAACTTACGGGTAGGAGAGAAACCGGGTACTAGACCAGGTAGGTACTAGGCAACAAGCATAAGCTGCAAAGACCTATTTATGTTCATTATCACGATCGGCATTCCAACAAGAAACAGCAAAAGTAACACGCCCTTTCCATCCTTGCAGCATCCATTCTCCATCTTGGGTGATCAAGAACTCCTTATGGTACTCTTGCCTCACCTTGGCCTTTAATTTTTCAATGATTTTCTTATCTAGAGGCATTTGATTGAGCCCGGCTCTCTGGTTCCGAATTTGCCATTGCTTGTATGTCTCTGGCCTCTCAACCCTGTCCGCGCCCTCAGACGCTACAACATTCATGATTTCGCGACCGAAGATCTCTCTCTCGATAAACATCCTCTCCTTGTTGTGGCCCGGAACTATGGTATCAAACATGTCAAACAATGGAGAGAAATGGAACAACACCTCCCTGAAACGTGCAACAAAGAAGGGGGAATTGAAGGCCCCATTGATGACTCCATGGATAAAAATCCTTGGATTCATTTTCTTGATCAGCTTCAATACCTTGTCCCTTGGATTGCTTTCAGCTGGTACTACAGTCTCATCAGGGAGGTTTCTAAGCCGGTTAGTACAAACAACTATCAACACCTCATCGCTTTCAAGCTTCAAATCCTTGATTTGGATGGATTCCCAATTGCGGGCTATGCCATTGTACTCAAATGGGACATTGAACCTCTTGCAGTAGTGCGCCAGTCGCTGTCCTGTCTCTTCAACCCTTTGAGCTGGCTTGAAACCTGGTTGGGGAAATTCAATGCCAGTAATGCGAAGAGTGGGAGGTCCTCCTCTGATTTTAGAGAGATGCTGAATTACGAGTGGCCATCGGAAACCATAGAGGATCCCAAAATGTACAATGTGAAGCTTTGAAGCTTTTGCTGCCAAATCCATAATCACCATTCTATTGAACAAAAACAAGATGTTGTCAAAAGGACAGACCAATTGGTAAAGATGATAAGCTGCCAAGAAATCATTAGCCGCCAGTCCATTGGAAAATGAAAGTGCACAATGCTGTGCTCCGGTGCCAGCCAAGCGTGCTTCTAGAGCATCTGCAAAGTAGAAGGCCAATCGCCTAGGGCCATTGCCACATGGAGAAGCATACTGCCTTATCTGCATTAATAGTTCTGCTGCGCTTGCACGGTCATAAGCTGCAACTGCTTGTGCACATTGAATTAGTAGAGCACTTGGATCCATTGATTCTTCGCTCTTTCTGCGTTGTCTTCTTCTGCCAGATTTTCCTCCATGGACATCAAGCTGCAAGTTGCTCTTGGCATCTGTCTCGCCCAAACAGAGAAGAACCCTGTCAAAAGTCTCAGACAGCACAGTCTCATCGGCGAATGAAGCCACCAGCTTGTTACTTCTTCCTTGCTCTACCTCAAAATCCTCTGATCGGCTGTGACTGTTTTTCCCTTTCAAAAGTTCTCTGTCATTGGGATATGGGTGCTGAAGATTTTGAGGAATTTGATTGTGGGTAGAAGAATTCTTGTCTACCAGAGCTTCGTAGAAGTACTTCTCAGCGGCTTGAAGAGCAAGCAAGTCAACGGAGGTGCAGATTTTGCTCTTCATGTCTTCATCCATGAGTACTGTGCTTATGAACTCTAAAATTGGATCAGAGTACCCATTAGTTTCATGGAAATTTATAGTTGAGTGATCGCTCTTCATCCCTCAAAGCATTTGGTGTGTGACCTGGGAAAAATGGATTGAGACAAGACAAGAATATATAAAAGAAAGTAATAAAGGACGATAGAGCTAAACAAAAGGAAGAGAAGAAGAAGCAGCAGCAGCAGCAGCAGCAGCAGCAGCAGCTTACATATCAGGATCTGAACTTCTGGATCTTGCCAGAGGAATCCATTAAGTATTCTTCCACATACTACTTCGATTGAGAGTTCTGGAATGGAACGCCCCCATATTACCCAATATAGTGCCCATTTTATCATTAAAGGGGGAATCAGAAAGAGGAGTAGGAGGAGGATAATTATAATAAAATATATTAATATGAAGATAATTTTAATTTTCTCAATTAATTTGACATAACATCACTTATTTTTTCGTTTCTCATTTTTCTCCTTAAAAAGAAATATCATATCTGTGGGGAATTTGACAAAACAGAGGAGGATAAAATAGTAACTCTGAACCCACCTACGTAAGAGATGACGTCATTTGCAAGGGACATGATCCTGGTGTGAAATGACATAGTCAGCTATGATTTACTAAAACTTTTCGATAAAATGTTTTTCATTTATGAAATATTAAATTAATTAATAATTTTATTTTTTATATTTTCTATATCTATAATTTTTATATTTAATAAATTATTTATTAATTTAATTATAATTATAATTTTTTATATTAATTATCTTATAATTAATGATTATATATTTAATTATTTTAGATTTTATTATAAAATATCACTATTCAATTATTTTATAAAATAATTAATATTTTATAAAAAATTTATATATTTTACATTCACGTGTTTGCTCATATTCTTATTTTTTATATTCTTATAAAATGTCGTTGTTCCGTATTATATCATACTCTTTCATTTCTCCATTTTGATTTTTTCCTCCCACCCCGTGGGTTTGAATCCAAATAGTATCAAGTCAAAAACTCGATGGGCCCATCTCATTCAAGTATAGAAAAAATAAATAAATAATAGGGTAAATTATAATAGCAACTTAGTGGTAATATGACAAAGATAGGTAGCTTCTTAAATAAAATTTTAAATTTAATTGTTAACAATTTTATTAAAATAAGTCTAAAATTATATATAAAATTTATTTATTATATAATAATCTATAAATTATTATGTATATTATATGATAAGATTATTATTATATGAGTAAAATAGTCGTCATTGTGATATTTTAGAAGTTTTTTTTTCCACTTTTTGAAAATGATCTCTTCTTTTTTTTTTTCAATTGAAATTTTCTTTAAGTTTAAAAACAAACCTTTTATTTAGAATGTAAATTTTGAATACAGAAGTACTATTTTATAGTGAAAATTCTCTATTGATTTTTTTTTCTTGATTTTGAGAAATAAATTGCCATTAAAAATAATATTCTTCACATAATTTTTCTTATCTAGTGATATGCGGCTGAGAGAGCAGCTATAGGTACCATTTGGGAAGACTCAACGGGGTTCGATATATTTTAATTTTTCTTTTTTTATTTTGTTCTACTTAAAATTATTTTCAAATAAAATAATCAGTCAGTTCATCATCTGAATGAATTCCTATATTTGAAATCAAAAATTAAAATTTAAAATTTAGTGGAATTCGTATATTTAGAACAAAAAAAAATTAAGCGTAGAATTTATTTTTAAATATGACTATTTACTTAATTATTTTTAAAATTCTCTCACTTTAAAATTAATTTGAATAATATAGTAACCGAAAAATAAAATAAATAGACCCCACAAATTGTTGTGAGATTCATTTACAAATTTCACATTTTTTTATGATGTAAAATTGTTTTTATAGAGTTTGAAATAAATTCCATGTATTTTTCAATAAAAAAAATTAATTTAAAAATGAACCTCCCGTAAAAGTTTTAAATTTATAATTATATTAATATTTTTTAATTACAAGTTTTAATTTATCTTAATTAAGTCTAGCCTTGTCTCCTTTTCCGTGTAAGAGTGGATTTTCACTGTCATACGTTGAATGTTGGGCATTTGGTTTTGTTTTGTCCACTGACTATATAAAATAATTTTGAGAAGGTTCGAAGAATTTCCTGAGATGAATCAGCCAGCTTAGTCTTTAGTTGTTTGTGGGGTAGGGTCAGCGGAGTACTTTGACGATCGGTGGGCGGGGAAGCGTGGATGAATTGAATTTCTTTAGGATTTGACTTGGTGGGAATCACCCACTTCTGTCTATTGTAAAATCTTTGCGAAATACCCTTGCAAGGCGGCGACCCTGTTAATCCGTCTTTGTCTCATCAGCAGCCGAACAATCATTCAATTATGCTGTCAAGAATCAATGAAGCAGAATTTAGGCTATTTACAGGTGCAGTGAACAAAGAACAAATGGCGAAATTTCATTAACCCCTTTAAAAACCTTTTCCTCTCTTTCCCATATTTCTCTTTCTACGCCCGCGACAAGTGACTCTCTCTCCCTCCCTTTACACGAAGAAACACCCCCCCCCCCCCCCAAAAAAAAAAAAACCTGGTGATTCTCTCTCTTCCTTTTTATGTGCACTCCAGTACCATGATGCTAAGCAAAGGCCACTTAAAGGTTTTAAAAAAATCAGTTGTCCTTTCATATGGACACAACTTTTAATTCCAAGACAAACCCAACCTGGGAAGAAACAAAAACAATGATTATAATCTCCAGGATTTATTTGATTTGTATTAATACCATGCGCATACCATGAAAACTATTACTTGGGCACGGGCTTACAACCAGTCTGATCATCAGGAGCTTTATCAACAGTTCGGACAGGAACAACAGGAATTGAATCCCACCACTCCTTCAAGCGTCGGTTTCCTCGATCCGTATCAATGTACTTTCCAAGTGTTGATGTTAATATAAACTTGTGGAATACAGCACCAATAATTATGAACTTCAAAGGAACAATAGCTAGGAGGGTAGCTAATCCTACTAACACCATCACCACATGCTTTGTTTGCTGCAAGGAAAAATCATAGGCGGTTAGTATACCAGCTGCTGTTTGTTTAGTCATCTTTTAGTAGAGCTTTTCTGCTCATACAATAAAAAGACTTTTCAGGGGAGGGAATGGTAACATGCAGTGCCATACCTTCTCTCCCTTCCACAAGAATATTGCTCTGATTTTCAATAGGCCAATGTTTGCTTGGCACAAAATTTCCTGGGCAGTTCGGAGTCCATGTTGTGCATTTACTATACTCTCTACAGTTGTCTGATCAGAACCTGTGCGTACCACAATTTCCTGGCATTTTTCGTCGACTCTTTCTTGTCTTGCCTTGAGCATTATTGCTGCTACCCACAACAAGCAAGCTGCCATTGCCTTGGCAAACCACTCCCTACATTTCCATATGGCAATGCATTTTCTTCCATCAACAGATCACAATTCAATATTCAGACAGCTAAAGGCAGATGGTAAGCACATGTGCTTGATCCCAAAAGATGAAAAGTGATAGTCACAGATCAAAAATAGATATTTGTACAATTAGAAAAATGAATCGATCGCTAATGGATATGAAGAAAGACCTTACTTGTATGTAATTATGAATATATTAAGAATCACGAAAAGGGTCAATGCTGGCCTGTGCCACTGAATGATTTCTTCAAACCAAGAGGCCACTTGTTTAAGTGGACTTAGTAGGTCCTGAAAATTCAAATGAAACATAAGCACGTTAAGCCCATCAGTTCAGGGTTTAGATTGCCCTATGCTAGAGAAAGGATAGGTATTTTTTTCCTTTTTTTTGGGGGGGGGGGCTATTTTTTTTCAAGACACAGGAATGTAGGAGCACCATCAAAGCTTGCAAGTCAGTGGAGCGACTGATTGACTAATTTCAAAGCATAATAAGAGATCACAACAAACTTATTTAAAAACTGTTTGGTTTAAAACTATGTTCACTATACTAGGTTTAGTCTAAAACTAACATGGTGTCACAGATTTAAGTTAGTAAGCAAAAAAGGGAACACTTCAATAAATTTTTAGTCCTAAGAGAATTTTGGCATAGTTATTTACCAGAAGAACTGCAATGCTATCTGCAATTCCCTCCTCTTTCAGCCCTTTGGCAGTAGCTTTTGCAACACCCAGCTCCTTTGCTTCCTCCCTTGTTATATTGATACTGCTCTCAAGAGATGAAAGGTTCTCAGTTTGGGTAATCATATCTCCAGTAGCTTCATCACCTACCCTGACCTCTTCGCTAGGCACACTTGGGTTGGGCATGTTCAAACTCCTCAAAATTGAGCTAGCGCTGCATTGGTGGGTGGTGTTAGTGTGCTTCAGACTCTCAGCAAGCTCTTCTAAGACACAGTCACCCTTTGGTAGTTCATCATATAATGAAAAAATCAAGAAACTAGCAGGAGCAGGGGACGATAGTCTAAGCAACTCGCTAGCTGCATGCAGCCGTATAACCCCCAAAATTGTCCTCGCATGCATCTCCCATGCAAGGATAAGAGATTCCACCTTGTGCCCAGATAAGAACTGATGCAGTAGTATCACTTCTTTTATCAAAGCACGCCAAAGGTCTCGTCTTGTAGAGCTTGTTACCTCTGGAAACTCAAAAATGATACTCTCTGATCTATGAAGTTCAGCATCCACAATCAGAACCAAGTTGATGATGTAAATAGGAAAAAGTAGAAAATTATAAAGAAAGGGGCAATGTGTGCATCCATTTGCTTACATGTAGATATATATTAGTCACATAAAATTTCTGTAAAGGAAATTATTGTCTCCTTAGCTTTGATGATAACAAAATCTCTCATGTTATTCTAACAATTTTATTTAGTGTACAGATAATATATTCAATAAATAGTTTTTATTAAAAATAAGTCATAGATGCAGTCATAGAACTAATCATAGAAGTAAGGCATTTCTAGGTCATAGAAGCTGGATTTTTTAATATTTGTTGAAAACACATCCAGCAAGGTAAGTGTAGATTGAGTACTACACTTAATCTATAATTGAGCCTAGATATACATATAAAATATCACAACAAGAGAACACTTGACATTCCAACACTTTGAAATTTTTCTAAGTGATGAATCATGATCATTTGATTATGTTTGGTCATACATATTTACTTGTGTGATGAAATATTTTTAAATCCAAAAATTGCATTTCAAAGAAGGTGTGAAGAACTCTAATTTCAAGCTTTTACAGTCTGAAAGTTTGTTGGATATGTTGGAGAAAAATCAATATAAAATGGGCTGGTCACTCAATTTTTACAGCAGAAAAAGTTGGTTCTTAAGGGATTTTTGTTGATGAATATCTTTACCTTCGGCCAAACTTTTTGAAATTTGAGATTGCTGCATTATAGTGCTATTGTTGGACAAGAAATTAAACAAATACAGCATTAAAATCTTGAGGATAAAGTGGAGAAATATATGGGTGAAGTTGGCAGCTCATGTGATTATTCAGAACAAGAAGCATCTCCCGGGAGCTGATTTTTTTGGAGGACTTTTGAATTTTCAACAAGGCTTATTTTTTATAAATTAAGAACAGTTTGCATAGATGTCAAGAGGGATGTTTGAAATTCAAATTTGAATTTTTATAGCTGGTTTTATTTGAAAATATTAGGAGGTTCAGCACCTAAAATCCAGGACATTTTCTAGCAAAGTTACTATTCTTCTGGTTGGTAATTTTTGCTCACTTACAATAAGATTTTGGAGCAGTAAAATTAAAATTAAAAGCAGCACGTACAACAGGTTCTTAAAGTACATAAGGGACATATTCTTGAAATTTTTCACAGAACAAAAGTGAAGAAATCCCTGTACATGAAATTGTCAATCAAACACATACTACTGTCCTTTGAAAAATTTTCTGCACTTGTATTTTGTTGAATTGAGTGTTGAGTTATGTTGAGTGTCGAGTTGTGTACTTTGTGAGTTAGTTGTTGTGAGATATGTTGAGTCTTTCACTGTTGGACGAAGTTATCTTTATGGTGTGAATATCAAAAGTCGACAAATAGTTGTACACTGTAATCTTGGATCATAGTGGAAACTAACAGGTTGCTAGATCTCGACTTGCTAACTGGAAGAGTGGACGTAGGCAGAAGGCCAAACCACTATAAAAAGGATTTGTATTTCTATCTCTAATTTTATTTTCCACTGCACATGCATGATTGACCATAAAATAAATATAAATCTAAGTAGAGTTAGATTAATTTTTTTTTAAAAGCCAATTGAGGCAACCAATTCAACCCCCACCGGGACCAACAATTTCAACTGCTAAAATGTAACAAAGATGGTCAAATTCAACCAAAATTTGATATCTGACATGGGTTTGGACAATAATTCAGCGATAATCAGCTCCAGAGACTAGGGTTCAAAAGTCGTGATAAAAGTTTAAAGCTGCACTGCATAACTGTTGCTCATTGGGGATGTGAGTTCAACCTAAATGCCTGTTTAAGAAGAATTTTGAGGATTTTTTTTGGGAATAAAAACAGCATGGCAGTGTTAAAATAAATAACATTTGCACAATAACAGGAAAACATTATGGTGCCAATTTTCATGACAACAAATGGCAACAAGAACCATGAGAACAATGTAGGCAGCACTTACAAGTCAGAAGACTCATAGCTTATGGCTTTATCAAATAGAGGAGCACCCCATGGGCCACTAGCAGTAGGTTTTACATTCTGCTCAACATCCTTTGAAAGGTCTATTTTGAGGGCATCTTCATATGAAATGACTCCCGAAGCCTCAAAGTATAAAGCATAGTTTGTAAGTGTAAGCCTGCCTAGAAAAATAATTCCACAATAAGTAATCCAAATAGACATGCAGAGTACAACCCATAAATATGTTGTATGTGAAGTCAAAAAGGTATATGACTCGTTGGAATCGTTAGTCAAAAAGAGAACGTTTAAGCACATGGACCAACCTGGCCAACTTGATCCTCCGATTTGGCGTACTACCCTCTGAGTGCTTGCTGTTCCCTCTACGTGCAATATAAACTCATCGTCTGCCAGCTCCACTCCCTTTGCTTTGGCTTGTTTTTGTAATTGTTTTGTGCAACTATAGATCAAACAAAGATACAAACAATGATATAATCATTAGTATTAAAGAACATATCATTCTCTTTTCTTTTTAGAATATATAATCGCTGCTTTACTCTATTCTATTTCTTCAAGCATGGTGTTGACAGTCCACAACAACATGAGCATATATGTAAAGCCGATTATTGATGGCCCCTATTCACATAACCAAGGACTCCGATGTTCTCTCCCCCCTGATTTTCTGGTTCTTTCTTCGAAACCTTCTCAACTGCCAAATAATCAAGGTTGAAACTTTTGACAATTCTAATATCAGATCCAACTCCATCTTAACTGCCACTGCTTACCTAGAGCAGGCGAGATGGAACTATATTATTTCAGGTGGCAGGGTGGGTTCAAGCATTAAGCTTAAATTTCTTTCAAATGAAGAAAATCAATATAGTTTGTATGCAAGTAGAGTCCAAAAAAGCCTAGTTGTGTTTCGAAGAAGTTTCTTAGGCTGCACCCAACCATAGTGTATTCTGACATCTAAAGAATTGAGCATTGCAATCAGAGCTTATCACTTATCAAAACTCAAACCAATCCCTTTTCTAATTGCCAAATATATATAACTTTTCCAATTAAGTCTGTGACGACAGAAATACAGACCTATCCATTTCTCTAATAAATTTATCGTATGCAGGAAAATGAAGCCGGTAGGCTGTTGGTGCAGTTAGCGCCCCAAAAATGAATTTTCCATTAACAACATCTGTCGATAAAGGAACCATTGATCCCAACCAGACAAATGCATCTTCACCAATGCTGGGCCCATGATCCACCTGAAACAAACAATGAGGAAGAAAATTACTTCCACTATGAAATTTCTGTTGCAAAGGTGCGAAAGAAAGAGCTCTGGTCAATGCTGAAGCCAGAGTAGGGAGAGTGTGCTCTATATGTACCATCTAAACAAGAGGTTAATCGTAAAAAAGAGTCGATTAGAGTTAAATCTCATTTGAGAGGTTATGAAGAGAAAAGCATTGTGTTAGGGCTATTTGCCTCCAGAGACACATAGGCATGGCGTTACAAAACCTTCTGAACTCAAGAGCATCAGGGGCCCTCAAGTAGCTTTTGAACACTGGCATTGATATAAGAACGTAGTAAGCCAGTTATGTGCGATCACAGTATAGTACAAATGTCTTAATTTCATTGCTGAAAGTCATTTGCAATTGCAAAAACATGAAGATAAAGTAGAAGGAATTACAAGGAGAGGCATGATGTCTGAATAGAAAAGAGAGACATCATCTTGCCCTTGTGTCATGCTTTTAGGTGGTTTTCTGTCTTCCTTCTCCTTTGCCACACTCTCCTGCAACATACACAGGGAAAAAAAAGGGTCAGAACCAAGTGAGAGAGAGAGAGAGAGATACAAAACAAACAAGCTAACAAATAAAAGACGCAATAATCCATATTCAGTTCATGAACAAAAAGACCAGGCTTATATCAGCATCCTGCACGTAGAAAACGGGCCAGTATGAAGGTATGTTGCCAAGGATTAATGATTTCTTCATCTAACCGAGTCCTCATTCCACTAAGTTCTATAACTTAATACATTCCATACAAATATCTCTAACATGTTATATAACATGTTGAATTCAAAGAGAATATTATTTACTTCACTAAAGTAAAGAATGAACTATGCAACAACCTCGTGTGATTCTTCAACTTGAGAGTTGGGCGTTTCCCATGCTAACATCATGTCAAAAGTGAACCGACTAAATGATCCATCAGCTATCTTTTCTTCTATGTTGCAGCATAGATCACTCAGAGCTTTTCTGCTGCAAAATTCCACTAGTCTCTTAGAGTAATTGCCAGATTCAGGACTCCAACCAGACTCAAATTCCTTTACCAAAGTGTTTAATGATCTGCAGGAATTTCAAGATTAGTAATAGCAGCAGTTAGGAACATAGGAGTAGAGCTACAAATGAGCCCAAGAAGTTTTTAAGCTCAGCTCTTTTCCTAATGAACTTAGACAAGCCTCATCTCTCAATGAATAAAAATGATCTTGTTAAAAATTTCAGTTTATTTAGTTAGTTAAAAGGACAAAGCCACGGACCCACCTACATAAAGGAGTAAATCACTACATTCAAACTCAGCTCATAAGATAAACAAGTATAAAAATTATGTTCAAATTTGATTCATTTAACAAAATGAATGAGTCAATATACAAATGGTTCATCAATGTTTTATGAACATGAACAAAAATCATTTGAAGCTTTCACACCAAGCACTATGAAACATTCACCGGCAGTGGATCTTGATGGGAAATATAAAATAAATTCAATTACATAAAAGTTAATTCAGGTGTGAAGCGACAATAGAAGAGTTTAAGGGACAAAGCTTCACAAAGCCAAGTGATTTTTCTTTTCTCTATCTTACCAAAAACACCAAACTTGTTGCCATTGTTTCTCCAGGGTTATACCTACTTCAGCCAACTAAATGTCACAAACAAAAGCTTAAAAAATAGTAGTTGGAATGGTTACATGGATCTTTTTGCAATTTTCCCCCATTTCAAAGCCATACCAATGATCAAATTTAACATATCCTCCTAAAATTAAACCCCAATAACTTTTTATTTCACAATTTTTTTTTTTTTAAAAAAACCCAGAACTGGGCCAAAGGATATTAATCTTTTCATTAAAAGGGCTCCCTGGTACACAAAATATTCCTCAGTTTAGTGCGGGGGTAGGGGAGGGTTGACGTATATATAGATAGCATTCTCCTTTTGCAAATAGGCTGTTCCACGATGTTCATCTCTACATTGCTTCTATGAATATGTCGTATCAATCATTTTTGTTAAATAATTTTTCTTTGTTTGTAAAAGGTAATGGAGCAACCAATGTTACTACCTCTGAAAGTCTCAACACTAAAATCTTTGTTTTGAACTATAATTACGAACTTTAAACATCTCGTTCCATCTAGGGAAAGCCTCATCCATGAGCGGATAATGCAAATGGAATCACAGAACACGTTCTCTCTCTCTCTCTCTCTCACACACACACACACCCACACATGAAGGCGTAGCGGATTCATGACAAGGTTAAACTGTGCCCTTTTTGACACAGAATGGGATAACTGAGTGGGAAAAGAAAAAGGAAAAATATTAATTTTTATCAATTTGCTGCATAAAGGATAATGAATAACCCATTATTTTACTACCTCATGCAGGTGAAAGAATTGAAGAAATAATTATTGCTGAATAACAATTTAATAATCACAAACTCTGTAAATATTAAAACCCTAAAAATATTAGTATCATGACTATAATAGAAAATCCCCAGCAATTAATACCAATTAAACAACAAGAATGGAAATGGTAGGGGGGAGAGAGAGAGAGCTTACTGAGCACATTTTTGGAGGAAAGCGTTAGCAATGGAAGAGAGATGCTTTCTGGGTTTCTCCATATGTAGTTGTCTTAGGTTGCCAATGTCGAAAAATTTTGAGGATTTTTGTCTTGTGACTTTGGTGATTCTGATGAAATTAAAATGGGTGTTTGTTTGTGCACCGAGCTGAGGGTGTTGGAGTTGCCATGCGATCTAAGGAAGACGTGGTTCCCATTCTACACGTGGACGCTAGGCGACACTTGGAACACTCTCTCGCCCTTGGCCCGTGACTCATGAACACCCTTGCCTACCAAAAACCATTCTACCATCTTGTTTTTCTTTTCCATTTTTGAGTCACATATAACGTTGGTGTTTACTTGATATTCCTCGTGTGTTCAGTTCATTCAAATCCAACATACCCCTAATTTAACTCATTTTTAAATTCAATGAAACTTTATAATCTTTATGGTATTCAAGATAATTTTACAAAAAAATTCGATATCTATTTATTTTTAAAATATAAATATACAATCTTTATATTCAATTATAATTATAGAATTAATAAAATTATTTCTTATAAAAATATTATTTATAAAAAAAAATAAAAATTTAAATTTGAGATCAATATTAAAAAAATTTTTAGTGTTATTGATATCAAAATTTTTTATTATAAAAATTAATATTTTAAAGATGAATCAAAAAATAAAACAGAATTTTATTTTTCAAAAAAAATTCTATATTACAGGTATTAAAACCTATTAATTAAGTTAGAAATTATATATATATTTTGATAATTTGAGTCAATATAAAAAATAAGGAATAAATATAATAAAATTATCATATGCTTCTACTTTGTTTAAAAGAGGGAAGATTTGCCGTGATGGGTAAATATTATTTATTTTTGTTCATGATTTCAGCTGAAAAAGAAAATAATAAAAAAAAATTTCCACCCCTTTCAGAGGATTTTGCACGCGCCTGGGCGTGTGTGGTTCAAGGACAAGGAGGCGAAGTTGGGAGAGAAAAACACGCTTTCGACGTGAAAAAAAAAAAAAAAAAGATTTAAACAACACCTGAGGTTTTCTCGTATACGGATTTCGAAAACCCATCATTTATATAAATGATGATGAGTTTACGTATTATTATTCATAAAAATAATGTAATAATTGGTTTTTAAAATTTGGCATAGGGTTATCCATACCTAATATCAAATTTAAAAATTTATCATTATAATATTTATATAAATAATGGATTTTGAAAATTCAAGATATTTTTTTATCTAACTTTTTTTTTTTTTTCTAACTCCAATTTGGAGCATTTCTCAAATTTGGGAACAAGGAAACCAGTTGTACAACGTTTGCTTACGCTCGTCATCCTCGACCTCACCAATCTCCGACTACAATGTCCATCCAATATGATTTCACCTCTCTTATTCATCTCAACATCGGTAAACTTCAATCTCTTCATCTCTCTCTCTCTCACTCTCATCTTCCTTATATAAAGTCAAATAATTTTAATTGTTCCTCTGTGAATCCTAAGATATGGTTTTCGTCTCAATTTTGGAATTGCAGGAGGGAAGAAATTTTGTACGACAGTGGAGACACTGACTCAACGGGAGCCAGATTCCATGCTCGCCGCGATGTTCAGCGGCTCTCATATCCTGACTAAGGACCCCCACACGGCACGCCCTTCCCCTTTTTTTCACTTGATTTTTGTTTTTGTTTCTTTTCTGTTGAACTTAGTCTCTTGTGATGTATGATTTCTCATTTTCATTTGGGGTTTGGCGATCTGAATGTATTTAATGTCATATTCTATGGTTAGATTGCAGTCTTGGGTATTCTAAATTTGTGGTTACTAAGTCTAAGGTTGTTAGATCAATGAACCGAGGAGTTCATTGCTTTAACTTAACAGTTTGAGAACCTTAGGGTTGTGTTTCGAAGATGGGAATTTGTGAGTGTGTTGCGGTGAGAAGAGAAGGGAACATTCTCATCTATGGTTTGGTTAGAATATCCGTTGATATCCGATTAGAGTTGGAAACTCTTGTAATTTATAGAATTAGTGAGAGAACCACCTTGTGAAAGCGCCTGACATCCTCCTTATATGTCATCAGAAAGCTACTGAGCAACTATTGAGAACTTTTGTCCTTTTTTTCTCGAGTAAAATTCATCTATTTCTCATCAAATTGCATCAACTTGAGTGGAAAATTGGAGAAACTCAGTCAACCATGAGAAATTCAGACTCTCACCAATCACTAACCAATCTACCATTTTCACATACCAAACCTAATTCTCATAAAATCTTACCAACACATCATACATTTTCATCAGTACCAAAAACATTGTAAAGGTTGATTTAGCTTGGATTTGAAGGCTCTGAGAATGAGCTTGAGCAAGTTTGGTACAACTTGAACACAAATTGAGAGCTGAACTCCTCTTGTTGTTTTTCATCGTTTGACTTGGGATGGAAATTAGGATTTTGATTGGATTGATTGCTCAATTTGGTAGGTTTTCATTGTGCATGTGTGTTGCACATGGCAGTTAACAGTCCAAAGTAACAGAGGGTCCATTTAGGCTCACAGTTTAGACCATGGAGGGATACTATGATATGTTTCGAACCACAAGGAGACAAGGTGATTTTGTTCGAAACCATGAGGAAGGGGGGTTTTGAATTATTTTCTCCCAAATTGGAATACTTTGAAGAAATGTATGTGAAGTTGTTTCAAAGTGCCATCATATGCATGGGAAACATTGTGATAATTTAACTGCTAATTTGTGGCTTTGCTTTCTAAATGCAGCTACAAACTTTAGGGACCTTGGGCTGAGTTTTCTCATTGCAAATATTTGTAAATGGATGTGCACATGTTTGTAGCTAAATCTGAAAGAATTGTCAGTTTTATTGTTGGTTACTTTCAAACGCATATGTGGAGTGGGGATAAATTTTTGATGCATTTGTAGTTGTCTGTTAGGTGGTGGCTTGTAAGACTAAGGGGGAAGGCTTTCTCAGTTTGTCGTGGAAATTTTCTCTATGATAAACTGCTTGCATGCATGGTGAAAATAAATTAAACAATTCAGACACACAATACTTGCATGATTTGGCCTATATTTCAACATCTTCCATCATTACTATCATAACAATTCCATACCATTTAATCATTACAATCAATAAACTATTCTCACAATCTCTCACCATAAACATGACACCCAATTACACCGTATCACATAGCTATACTGATCCACTAGTCAATACAGCATCACTAGTCTTGCTAACCCCCCACCACTCCATGACCATTACCAATGGCCGAGTCTCATTCTCATGGATGATGTAGAATTTCCTTTAGATTACCCATCCATAGTCTGCCTCAAGCCTTATATCTTCTCCTTGGTTAGCCCTCTTCCAGGCTACCTTATCCTTGGTGAATCCAAATAAACATAACTCTAATTCAAACTCCTATTCTTATAGTAGTAACAAACTTGATCATCAAGTATATATATATTTTTTCTAAGCTTTATGACACAAATCTTTCCTTTTTCACACTTGCTACTTCTCTCCCTTTTCTCCACATGCACTCATGGTAATTATTCTACCTTTTCATGTCATTCTTCATTGTTTATTTTCTTTCTTTCTTTTTTTTTAATCTCTTTTAATTATTTTCTTCCACCAAATTCTAGTTTTTGTATTTGGGTTTGACCAAAAGTAAACAGAGAGAAGGGCCAGAAGGCTTCTTAAACAAAATGTGGATTTTTATCTTTCTTAAGAAATGCATGGTTCTGAGGATAGATGAAGTAAACATTGCTAGTTGAGTTTCTATATTTCTCTTCTTATAAGTGGATGAGTTTAAGTTTGTTTAAGTTTTATGGAGGATTGGGGCTTGCTAAACAATTATTCAAATTACAGGATGTCCATTAACAATAAAGGCAAGGCAAGGTCTGCCTGTCACTCATTTCTTATTTGTATATGAAACAATTGGTGTTTTGGATGCTGGTTGATTGAATCTCGAACTTATGTGTTAATGACACTTGGAAATTTCCCCAATAAATGTTGTAGGTGCATAAACAAAACATAAGCAAACCCAACGATGGATGTGGAAAAATACCTATATGTTAATAATGAGTTATGAAGTCAATTGTAGACAGAGATATTTCTGCTGATGTGGAAAATTTGCTTTTTTCCTTGTTGATTCTTGCAGGGTTTTGTCTTTGTTGATAGGGATGGAAAACATTTTCGACATATTTTAAACTGGCTGAGGGATGGTGTAATTCCTACTCTCAATGACTCAGAATATCCAGAGCTTCTTCGAGAGGCCGAATATTATCAGCTTATTGTAATGCTTTTTCTTCCTCAGACTAATTTTACATTTCTTTCTCAGTATTGGAGTGCAAATTTCAACAACTTGTTATCAAAATTTTTTCTACTTAGGTGTATTTTGGTTGAGACTTTGGTAAGATTGTGAAATGATTTCCTTGTTATTTTTATCTACATTCTTTTTTCCTCTCCCAGACTATAAGTTTGTCTCAATACGGGATGCCAACAGCAATGGAATGTTCCTTGGATGATTGTTCTTTTCTATGTTATCCTTGGATGATTATTTTTTCTACGTTATCCTTTATCTACATTCTTTAGGTCTCTCAATATGCAACATTTCTTTGCTCGGCTTGCTCTATCTATCCTTTTATTTGTTTTGTTGTTGTTGTTGTTATTATTATTATTATTTATCTGATCTTTTGAGGATTGGTAGGTTCCTAAATTCAGCTTCCTTTGTTTGATTAGAAGCCAAACTTTGGTCTCATCCACTATCAAAGATAAAGGACAATAGAAAAAATCCTGATGTGGAAGAAAATCATTCAGTGAGGAGCTTTTTCCTATTGATGCTGAACTGACCTCACCTCGCAGCAGGTGTGGGCTGAAAAAACTGTAGGGTGTCTTATGTAATACGGCATTCACGCTAGCCTACACACAAAAAAGCACAGCCCTGAGAAAGCTCTGACTGAGACTTGAGTCAAAAGAGTTCCCTTGCTATGGTTATGCCCGAAATTATCCAGCTTATCTTAGATGCTTGATTTCTAATGGTACAACTTGCCTTCAAAACTACGTCTAAAATGGTTCAGATTAGTTGCAGAATGTTGAACCAAGGTGCTTAACTTGATATGATGTGACAACCTGAAAGCTTTCTATCTTTCCTGGAACAACATCCTTGGCTTACCCTAAAGTTTTTAATGAAATCCCAAAAGTTTAGTATTGTATAGTAGATCATAAGGTCCATCATCTGGTAATTTGCAGTATTTTAACTGAACTCTTTAGTTTTACAAGTTGGTTATTGATTGAGATACTCATATGTTGAAACAACTATTTTGGTTGAGAAATTGTGCTTCAAGCCTCTTAAGAAACCTTCATCCATACCCTCTTTGTTTATGGTTAACTGTACACAACTCTTTTGGTTGTCTATAAATGGCAATGGACTGAAGTGTTTCTGTTGTTATAACAAAACATGCATCTCTGCTTTAACTAGACCTTAGTTCTCTTGTTTCAGGGATTGATAGAAGGAATTAATGCAGTTTTAAATGAGAAGAAGGAAGACGATGTCCAAGAAACTGAATTGACCCGTACTGATATCATCAAATGTATACAGTCAGAAAAGGTCAGATTCCGAGGGGTGAATCTTTCTGGCCTTGACCTTTCTAAACTGGTAATATTTCTAACACCAGACGTGTGCATCATTCTCAAATTTTCTGCTAGTTCTCTAAAGTACTCTTTTTGAAGAGATTCCGTTTCTGTTTTTAATGGAGCACCTCGAGGCACTGTCTAAGATTCATCAAACACCGTTGTTTCAGATTCTGATGAAAAAATTGTTGATATGTTGATTTTGATGAGCAAGTCCTTATCAATTTTTCTTTTTCAGATAAAATTATTGGTGATTTTGATGAACTTTAGTAATTTAAATAGGATTTTTTTGTTGATTAAATTTTAAAAGGTTTAATAATAGGTTGGTGAAAGGAGTTTAGCATGCCTCAAAGAGTGCTAGGTGATGCCCTTGTTGGAGAGATCTTTCTTAATAGTCTCATGGGAAAGAGGTTTTGATGGAGGGATGGGGTTGGATTGTGTCTATGAACTTTGTGGCTTTAGTTTCATCTCCTCTGGGGAGACAAACACTTTCAAGTGTATTGGGAATTTGAAACATCAATCCAGAAACATCAAATTATGACCAAATGTTTTAGTGTTTAGTCAATTATTGTTTGACAATGCAATCAATTTGAGATCTTTCTTAAATGATGTTGGATGCATATAAAAGAAATAATTTTGTGAGACAAAGTATTCTGTTTTGGATGATTGCAGGACCTTTCATTTGTGGACTTCAGCTATGCCTGTCTTAAGAATGTATTTTTCTCGCGGGCAAACCTTCAGTGTGCCAAATTCCGGGTAGGTTTTGTTCTGCTGAATAGGCTGCCTTTAATGTCGTATGAATGCAACTTTGTTATTTTGTTAAAGTAAAAAATCCTTATGGTTTGGCTTGAAAATATTTGCCCCTTATGGTTCAAAACTCATTACTTGTCCCCTAAGGTTATCTCTGTTGTTACTTTACCCTGATTCCATTTTTAGGGGCAGTTAAGTGTCAGAAAAAGTAATAAAATAGTAAAATTAAAACTAAAGTAAAAAAACCAAAAATTAGTTTTAAAGTTATTATTTTGTCATTTTCTTTTCTGGCATTCAAGTCCCTAAAATGGACGGAGGGGGGCAAAGCATTAACAAAGTAAAGCTGGCATGCCGGTGGGGGAGCACATATGTTTTGAACCCAAGTATGGAGCAAAGTATTTTTTTTCCCTACTGTAATAGTTGGTTTTGGTATGCTTGTGCAAATGTTCCTCTTCAGTTATTTTATCTGTCTCGTGGGTTTAATTTGAGTTTCAAGTAATAATTTTTGCATTCCATGGAATATGGAGGCTTATTCCCCCCCAACCCTTGATTCGAGTTGGTTTGTGTTTTTTGCCATTACCATACTAACCACTAAACCTTGATGTAGGATGTGGATGCTGAAGGTTCTATCTTTCATAATGCAATTTTGCGTGAGTAAGTATCACTGACTTTCATTTGATACCTTAATGTTTCTTGCAATTACTGAAATGTTGGCGTAACCTACCTTCTTTTCTTTTCTGACATCAGCACTTGCATTGTCTTCTTGATTTTTGTATTTTTATTTTATTTTATTTTATTATTGTTATTTTTTGTAATTATTGTATGTTGCCTATGGAAGATGTGAATTTACTGGAGCAAATCTTCGTGGAGCTTTATTGGCCGGAGCTAGTCTTCAGAGTGCTAATCTACAAGGTAATTGTGCTTTCTAAGTGACTTTCAGCAATCTTTTTCATAATTCTTTACTGAGTATGATAAAGAGGACTCATCTTCAGTAATCATTTGCTGAAAGAATGAGAAGAAAATTATCAGCATCATCTGTGTTGCAGGCTTTCATTTTACGCGTCGTGTTAATTAAAAATTAAACTGATGTTTTGGCCTTGCCTTGTTTATATTTTGGAGAACTGCCCCTTCATGTGTGACAGAAATTTCAAGTGAAAGTTTTTTCTTCATTTTGCAGATGCTTCTCTGATTGGCTGTAGCTTCTGTGGAGCAGACCTGCGTTCTGCACATCTACAGGTTCAGCTTTATAAAATCTGATTATAGCCAGTAATGACTTGTCTCCAGATACTGCTGCATCTTGTATATTTAATGCAGGATCTCACGTCATGGATTGTAACTAATAAATTTGACCAAAAGAAAATTTCTATAGTTTAGAATAATAAATACACCTTCGTCCCTAGTTTAAGCTTTTGGTGCATTCTCAGTGCGCAGAGTAATGGGGAGAATGGGAAGAAAAGGGAGAAGAGATGAAAAAACATGGGCAGATTATGGAGCTGTGGAGGTCCTATATGTTCCTCTTGCCAAATAGGAAAGGAGGATTTTAAAAGCCACTATTCAGCAAATTTATCCTTGTCAATGTCTCTGAACAAAATTATATTCCACATCGTTTTTCTTTCTTTCTGGACTTCTAAATCTGTCTTTCTTGAATGCCTTATCTCCATTAGCAGGTGATTCTTATTTGTAATTAAATAACTTATTGCATTAAAAAGCCCAGTCATTTGCTATATTTGTGGAACAGCTGTTCCTTGACATGATTATCATTTGCCTGGATTGATGTCTCTTGTGAAGTACTAATCTGCATTTAACAATGTTCAGAGTGCAGATCTTACAGATGCCAACTTGGAAGGAGCTAATTTGGAAGGAGCCAATTTAAAGGTAAAAGCTATTTAGCTTTCTTCTCATGTATCGAGTTGGTTGTTGCAAAATGTTTTATTTATATGCTTATTGCAGCTAATGAACCAATTATGATTTCTTTTTTTCATGTTTCTGTCAAACCTGACATTCTGGGAGTAATCTAAAAAATGAAAGCTGTCTGCTAGTAAAGATTGATGCCTCTCATTCTTAACCTTGTACAACAAATTTACATGGAATGTCTGTTTGCATGTTGGATTTTGAAGGAAAGATTATGGGTGAGAATGACAGGAAGGTCACAGCCAATAAAGCTCTGACTTGGTGCCATTTCTCATATCACTTTAAGCTTTTGATCAAATTGGATTCTGACCAGCAATAATTAGCCAGTGTTTCTGTCAGTAACTTGCTCGTAAATCCATCAGAAAAGCAAATACCTTAAAATTGGATAAAGATGTACCTGTTCACTTCCTACTTGAGCGTAAAAGCATCTTCTAGGTTTTTTATTTTTTTTAATAAACATGTGCCTCATAAATTATTGATATAATATGTATGTTTTTCCATTGTATTGCGATAATTATATGTTAACTATTTTTGTAGCATTCTATGGAAGGCGCAAGTTGAGGTATCTTTTGCGGGGAAAACTTCTTCTGTAGTGTTTATTCCGAGCCACTAGTAATTGTTCAACGTCTGGAGTTCTTTATTTTAATTTTATTGACAACAACAACAACAGCAATAATAACTTAAACTTTCTGGAGTAGAATAACCAAATGCATTCTGATTGCTGCTTTGCCAAGCCACTAAAATCATTGAAATGAAATCACACGTGGTAGGTGAATGACCTCAAAAGTTTTAAGGAATGATAACCTTGGTAATTGTAGGAATCTTGGGAAAAAGATGAATAGGAAACTAGAAGCATGTATTTTTTGTTTAGTGCTGATTGAATATTTTCCCTCTCCAGCCATGCATTTGAAAGAAGGCAATGCCTGCTTTTAAATACATCTCCAACTGCCACTCTTTCACCATTTTGAGAAAAGCAGCACCTGGGTTGTGATCTCAATTTCATGCTTGATTAATTTTTATTTCAATTGTGCCTCTAATATTGTACAACTTTTGTTGATCTAAGCTTGCTGGTTACCCATTCAAAAGTTTCTTGTAGTGTGGCATATTTTTGGTGCATCTCTTTTCCTTTTTTTTTTTTTTTTTTTTTTTTTTTTTTTTTTTTAAGTAGTAGTGAAATTGTTGGCGTGGTATTGGTCAATTGCAAATATATTCATCCCCAATAGCTTGTTTCACTGTTAGATGTCACTCCTGCTGCTTGGTGCAGACAAATGACTTGCAGCAAGTAGCATTTTCTGTTGTAGTATGCGTGGATATTGATGTTATTTTTTATTAAAAATGCAAATTCACATGAGGAACATGCCCCCTTTTTATTAAAAATGCAAATTCATCAAAAGGGCTTGTACACATTGGGTTTTTTGTCATTAGAATATTATTGTTTCATTAACTGTTTTTAGGCAGGTAGGTGGGTGATCGAACAAACCCGTTTCTTGTATGGTTATGGTTGTTGTTCACAACTTCACACCATCAAAGCATGTTTGATTTGTCTATTCTCCGTCTCAGTTGGCCTGGTTCTATTGTGGTTGTCTTTGGAACTAATGTTGTTTCTCATTGCATGATCTCATTGCTCCTATTTCTCAGGGTGCAAAGTTGACCAATGCTAATCTCAGGGGCGCTAACCTCCAACGAGCCTATTTACGACATGTTAATCTTCGGGAAACAGTAAGTACATCATATACTGGGTTTAGTCAAGCTTGGTGGTATTTAGTACATATCAAATAATTTTATATTATCTCTATGTTGGTTAAGTTTTATTGTCAGAAATTGCATACATACTTCAAAGATTTCATGTTGTAATCTAGGTTTTCAAGCAGGTTTTATAATACACATCACGTCCATTGCCTTCTCAGTCTTTTCTCATTATTCCTCTCCTGGTAGAAAGGGCAGGAGTGAAGGTGGCAGGAGAATATCTACATAAGCTTGTATTCAGCTGGGGTATATAAAATCTCACAAGTCTGAGGTTTAAATGGACAACTAAAGAAAACTTGGATTAATGGATGAAAAGATTCAGAATAAACTTAATGCAATATTATCAATTCCTGAGTTTACGACGTGCTTCCCCCCTTGCGGGGGGTGGGGCCGTTGGGGCTAGTTCTCCTTTCCCAGTATTAGTGAAGATACATGTTCAGCCTTGAAGGGTTTAGGTTGGAAATCGGTTCTCTGATTTGGGGTGGTGGTGATTTCTAATGGTGGCTTGTCAATCATATAGATTCTGTAATGTCGTTAATGACATTAAAATGCTGATAGTTCTAAATTGGTTGGGGGCTAGCTTCAGGACTTAAGATAGCAAGAGAGCATAGGTTTGGTTCATGATATACTATTTTTCTTTAGGAGCAGGGGAAAAAAGGGGGAAAAAAAAATAAAACATTCAAATTGGCACATTGCGGCGGTCCCCACCCCCGGCACGGCGTGTGCATGAAAGCGCTGATCGAAGAAGTCACCAAGGAGTTTCTTGGTGCTAAGCTTTGCAACAGAATAAAAACATTATAACCTTGTATTTTTGTTCATGTGATTGTGCAACTATCATGCAGTTCATCATGTGATTTAGCATTTGTTTGTGGTGTCAGCAACTGGATGGTGCAAAGCTTGATGGTGCCAATTTGCTTGGAGCTATCCGATGATGGGAGGAGCCAAAGCCAAGGTCAATTGCTATATTGCACTCATGTTTGATTGCTCACTCTCTGTGTGCCATCCCACTCCAAATGCTGAAAGTTTGACGTATAGACTGTGTCTATAATCTTAAAAAGATAACACTTATAGTGGTGGTTATGCACAATTTCTAAAGGTCAAAAGCCAGTGGAAACTCCAGATGTGTAATTTCCGTTATGCTGTAAAAAACCAACAATGCCTAGAGTGGCTTTGAAGGTCCCCCCTGTGAATCATGGAATGGGCTTGAATATAATCTTAACTTACACCAAGGAGGAGGGGAGGATGTTAAATGTCACTCCAATTGGCTGACCCGTGTACTTTCAGAAGCACCCCCAAGTAAAGAGGGGCTTCATGGACGACCACTTGGAACTCTCCAAAAATGATACTGAGGAAGAGTAGATGTATTGATGCCTCTGCAGTAAAATGTTAATGTCTCCTTTGGAAATATAAATTTGGACCCTAGGAACTTGAAAACCTGAACTCTTTTTTTAGGTACCCAAATATGAAAAAGAAGGATTTGAATGAATAAGCTTCTTTTTTTTGGGGGGGGATTTGAAATCCTAAAGCTTGTATATTACAATTGACACTCAAAAAGGATCATAATTTGACTTCATCTCCGACCTCAATTATGCACTCCATCCCCAAACCATCAATGTTCTTTCTTCTGCAACAAAAACGTTAACCCTGCTCTGCAAGTCTCAGCATTCTTACTCTCTGCATCATTATCCTACTCCTTATGATTGGCAACTTCCAATCAAGATTTAATGGGGATGAAGTCATTGATGTAGAATTTACAGACCATGATGGGTTACAAAATCTAAAGGGTAGAGTCGGTCAGTTTTAACTTAAGTGATATCACTCTTCCTCCCCTTTGTAATTTATAGACCCGAGTTTGAGTCTACAAAAAAAAAAATCCAATGGGTAGAAAATTCATGGATGAAATTAAAAATTTGGAGAAGAAAATAATAATCAAGATTTGAGTTGATCTCAGTATATTTACCTTCTAGGATTATGATTAAAAAAAATTCAATTTTCATAATTAAGGTTCAAGTTTTATGGGTGGAATGATCAGATTCCCTTTAAGAGAATCTTATTCTTTTCTCTCCCTTCTCTCTCTCCCCTTTACTCCTCCGCCGGTCTTCTCTGTCTTTCTCTCTTCGACGTAGTTGGGAATTGCAAACTTCAACGCATTTGAAATGCTATAAGGGCAACTCTCTCTCTCTCTCTCTCTCTCTCTCCCTCTCCCCTCCCCCCCATATATTCATGAATAAAAAAAGAGCAAATGTTACAAGCTTGATGCCCGAACACTAATTTAAAAATATATGTTTATGTAGCTTATTAAGTAACAGAGCTATTGCATTGAAAATTAAAAAAGATTAATAGGGCAAAATTACTAGTTGATGAATTAATTCTAAGTAAAATTAATGGATAGATGGGAATAAGAGTGAGCCCATACCACTGCCCATCCTCAGAGAAAGACACTCTATTTCCTATTTCTTGATTAGCGAGGCAAGGGATGTCAAATCATATAACCAAATCACCGGTGCCGAAGCCAACTGATTTTTGAATTGAGGCCTCCCCAATAACGTTAGGCATCGTGGTTATAATACTCTCTATCAATTCTCTATCAATTGAAAATTTCAAATTTAAATTTTTATATAATAAAAAAATAATATTCAGCGTATATGAATAGGGCAGAAGTTTAGATTTTGATGGGGATAATTGAATAGTAATTTTAATAAAAAATTATTAATAAAATAATAATTTTAATATTTTATATAAGAAATATATTTTTAATTTTAATATTATAATTTGGTAGAAGGTACAAATAATGGAATATCATTAATTTTATCAAGTATAATATAGATGTGACGTAAAACAAAATTCATTAAATTTAAACAACCTACCCAACTTCTACTAGGATATATTTTTTTTGATAGATAATAGGATTTAAACTCAAGTCTATTACAACGAATGAGAAAAAAAATGCCAATTGAGTTAAAACTCATTGGCATACGTGTAGAGTGAACACTTTTGGAGATCCTCCCCATCTTTGAATCACTAAGTACGGGCTTTCTTCCGTTTAAATAAATTTATTATTAAATAAAATAATAATAAATAATCTTAATAAAATAAGAAAACCTAACTATTATTCTTAAATCAATTTATAAAAATAAAACTAAAAAATATTAAAACACTAAAAATACCAAAAATTACTAAAAAATTTATAATGGAGAATAACCTCTATACTCTAAAAAATTAGCAAACATATTTCCCAAAAGGTCTCCACCGGCGATACAAAACATTTGATAAAGTCAAACTCCACACAACCAGCTTGACCACATAATAGCAATATGATCATAACCTTGAAAACTTTTCAAATTAATTTTCCACTGAAGGTTTATTCTAGAAATTCTAGGAAAGGAAAATCAGAGGAAACGTGGCTCAGTCGGCCACGATGTGAATGCTAGTTGTGGGGATAATGACGGACGACGTGGGGGTGGGGTGTGGGTGGTGGCCTCATCTTCTGGCTCCTTATGGGAGGGGTCTTTGTTATGAATCTTGTATTGGATTTATAAAAGAAAAAATCATAAAATTATTTAAAAAATTTTCTCAATAAGTCGGATCTTTAGATTGAGTTTCCATATTGAAATTAAGTTCCATGACAAATTAATGGATTCATAACAAATTGATGTCAGAACTTCCAATCCAGCATGAAAAAGGATTACCTGAAAGAGGGTCATTTGATACTTGATAAGGTTCGGAGTAATAGCCATTCAAAGAAAAAAAGGATTACCTGGTACTGGAGTGAGAGTCATCCAAAGAGAAAAATGACTACTTGGTACTGGAGTAGGAGCCGTCTAAATAGAAAAATAGCTATCTAGTACCGGAGTGAAAATCGGCCAAAAAAGGAAAATGGCTACTTAATGCCGTGAAAAGTTTAGAGTGGGAGCCGTCCAGAATGAAAATCGTCTGTGGACGTTCGATTTCTCAAATAGTGGACAATGTTACGAATCATATCTTGAATCCACAAAAAAAAAATCATAGAAGTAATTAAATTCAAAATATTCTCTCACCCAATTGGTCGATTTTTGAGTTGACTTCTCTTATTAGGTTCAAATTCTTTCATGTGAATCCATGATAAATCAATGAATCCATGACATCTTCCTCGTCCATCAAGAGTGGGATGCGTGTCCCCTCCATTGTAGAAATGAAATGAATATTTTCTGCATATTATTCTAATGTTCTTCTTTTTTCTCTGGGATGGGTACAACAACATGGTATCCCATCCCATGTTATGCCGCGTAAAAATCGTGTTGGGAACTGTGGGGGTGGGATTGGGATGGGATGGAACTGGCAAATTTGACTGTATTGGTTAAGGCTGGATAATGTATCCTAAGAACATAACCACATCTCTTCTATGTTTATCCTAGTACTTGTCACCACATCGGTGCATTTATCCACACAAATTTCTTACAGAGAGAGAGAGAGAGCGCATAGAGAAAGAGAGGGAATCACCGGATAATTAGTCTAATATAATGTGGTATTAGATCCCTTATCAAAGTCTCGAATTTCAGTTTTGAGAATAGAAAAGGTTACGTTAGAAAGATAACCCCCAGAATGGGTCATTGTAAGTTCTGGATCGAATATTAATTAAAGTATTACTTCTGATATTGATTGATCTAGTATAAAAGAGAGAGAGAGAGAGAGAGAGAGAGAGAGATGGTTGGTAACCTTCCTGGTTGGAAGAATGCATAACCATTTGCAAAGATACGAAGCTTTGGGTATGTATTGCATACCTAAAAAAATAAATGTATGGTATAGCTTGATGAAATACCGTGGTGATAGTTATAGACGAAATTATAAAAAGTATTCAAGATTTATGGTGTATGTTTTTTGCAAATGATATAGTGTTGGTGGATGAAACTAGAGAAATTATTAGTGCTAAACTAGAATTATGGAGGGTAACACTGGAATCCAGAGTATTTAGATTGAGTAGATCAAATATTAAGTATATTGATTTAAATTTAGTGACAATCATTAGGATGATGGAAAAATGATTATGTTAGATGGATAAATCATACTAAAAAACGAACGTTTTAGATATTTTGATTCCATCATTTAAAATGATGACAATATAGATGGAGATGCGAATCATAGAATTTAAGTAGATTGGATGAAATGAAGAAAAAAATTCAGAATTCTTTGCAATTGTATGATACCACTGTATTTGAAAGGAAAGTTTTATATAATCGCGGTAAAATCTACACTATTATATGGCATCGACTACTGGGTTAGTAAACAACAAAAGAATAAAAAATGACGGTAGCAGAAATGAGAATATTTAGGTAGATGTATAGTAAAACTAGAAGAGATAGAATTAGAAACGAAGAGATTCGTAATATTTCAGGAATTAGCTCAATTGTAGATAAAATGCTAGAGTGTTATCTGAGATGGTTTGGGTATGTGCAAAGATGACCTAAAGATGCACCGATTAGAAGAATCAAAAATTTAAATATAGGAGATTTAATAAAACGTAGAAATAGATCGTTGAAAATTTAGATATAAATTATTCGTAAAAACATGATAGTTAATGGTTTAGATGAGACGATAGTATTAGATAGAATTAAATGGCGTAAGAGAATTTGTATAAATTAAACCAATCTCTTTTTTTTTTCCTCTCTCTCTCTTTCTTAATTTTTCCCATATTTGTCTTTTAAATAACTGATTGTAATTGTTAGAATTAAAATTAAAATTGTTATTATTGTTGTTGTTATCGTGTAGTTTGATGGAGGCAATTTCATAAACTCAAATTAGATGTTTTTAATATTATAAGGTATCTAAGTGAAATTTACATATTACATAACAAATTCGCACATATATATATATAAAAGATAATCCATATATGACTCGATAGAAATATATTCGAATATGAAAGAATGGATTTAAGTTTTATGCTAGTTCATATTACATTAAGATTTGATTTCAATTTTAAAAATTAATTATTTAGTGTATAAATTTAAAAATTTATAACTATATTTTGAAAATTTAGTTAATTAATATGAGATTTAAAATTAGATATATATTATATATATAAAGATAGGCATACACTTCAGCTTTTTGTTAATAAATGAATATTGCACCACCGAAAATAATTGCAATTTGAATAATTTAAGAGAACGGTCCATCAATTTCACTTCGACGAGAAAGTAAAATAATCAAAGATATAATAAAAGAAATATTTTTATCACATAAACTTTTTGCATAGAGGACATGAAACTCAAACCCCAAAATGGGCATCAAAATGGAACTTCCATTCACAACCATGACGGGTAATGCAGTGACAGATATGTTAAGGACCCATGCATCCAATTTTTTCAAAAACAAAGGAAAGAAAAAAACCTAATACACTGGGATAAATAAAAACAAATATATAGAGATTTAGGTGGGACGTGATGGGCGGTGAAATGCAACACTTTTTGGGGAGACTAAACTAAAATCAGGAAAAAGCCTTGAGCCTTAGTCCAAGATCCACCTTTTGAGCTCCCTATAAATAGTGACCTTTGGCAGCCCCACTTCTTCTCAATAAAGCCCAAAACAGGTTTTGATTAATAGCAAGCTTCCATTCAACACTTTGAGAGAGAGAGAGAGAGAATGTCAGGACTAATGAACAAGATAGGTGAGACCCTTCACATGGGAGGGCACAAGGAGGAAAACAAGCACAAGGGCGAGCACCATGGAGGAGAGCACTACAAGCCCGAACATCATGGTGAGCACGGGCATGGACAAGAGCACAAGGAAGGGTTCATGGACAAGATCAAGGACAAAATCCACGGTGATGGACATGATCAGGAAAAGAAAAAGAAAAAGGAGAAGAAGAAACGCGAGGATGGGCACCACCACGGTGACAGCAGCAGTGATAGCGACAGTGATTAATGATTTGGTTTGTTTTAATTAGTTAATCAATTACTTTTGCTTTTCAAACAAGATTTGTCTATTTTTATTATTTGTTTCCCTCTTGTGCCTAGCAGTTGCTGCAGCTAAATCATGAGAGTCAGAATTAGAAGAATCATGTCTCGATCTACATGCGTGTCCCCTGACATCTTGTTCCTAGAGAAAGAATAAAATCCTACTGCTCTTCTGGATTAGTATGGTCTGCTACCAGTAAGGGTACACTGTTGGTGTAAAGTGAGAGAAAAATAGGAAGCAAAGTAAATATGGATTGAAATATGATTTGGTTCGGAGTGATGAGAGAATGAAAATAAAAGACGAGTGAAATAACACCCCTCAATGTTTGAAAAAATTTTCTTTTGTTTGTAGACGGATTAGGCCTATAATAAAAATTTATAAACGAAATTATCGTTTTATTTTTATAATTTTATATGATTTAAAAAGAGTAATATTTATTTTCTTCTTTCTCTCAATTTTCACTTAAAATAAATATAAAAAAATAAATTTTTTTTATTAAATAAAATAAAATAAAATATATTTACTTTGATAAATAAATCTCTCAGTTCATTTCCCCTACTCCCCCGTGAATCAAACTTATCCAAAGGACCGTTCAAATTACTCTCTCTCTCTCTCTCTCTCTCTCTCATTCTCTATAAAAGTGAAACACTAATGATGCTTCTGCAAATCTTGTCCTTTGTTGAATTTGGTCAAATTTTGTCCCCGGAGTACAAGAGAGGGAGAAGACCACCCGTCCGAACAAGGTAAAAACAGAGCATACAAACCATACAAATTTCTGCTCCCAACAAGCGAGACACGAAGCTTCTAGCTATTCACCAGTGAGGAAAAACGAATGCTAGTAAGCTACAAGCCTTGGTGAAAAATAAATATTTTTCTATTACTCGGGGAGAGGAGGAAGCTTTCTGGCTTCTGGACGTATATTTGAACTGCACAAGAATTTTTAGCAATTTGAATTTGTATATATGAATCAAGAAAAGGCTATTAGGCATCAAATTTGTTTAATTTAAAACCCAAGTCTGGTTATCTTGTAGTTTCGGAGAATTTTGAATTCTCTCAATGCGAACATTTTAGTTACTGTAGACAAATGCTGTTGCTGGAATAGCAACAGAAACCAAGACTACTTCAATTCATACAAACCAGAGTTCTGAGGGTGAGGGTTCTAAGGAAAGAATCAAGAATTTTGATAAGATTGAGCTTTTCGTCTCTTGGCTTGATTCTGCTTGGGTAGCTGTGGATCCTTCACCAAACTCACTACATGCACCATTGTTTCCTGGGTGTGTGAAGTGGGTATTTGGACAATTAACTCTGTGATGGCTCATGGGGTCTTCCACGTTGCTCTCCTTCATTAACTAAAGATGCGCTTTGATCCATTTTAGCATGCATTCTAAAATTCATAATTGCAATCAAAAACTGATATTGCTTCAAAATTATACAAAAATACGTCATCATTCTTGGTTTGAATAAATTGAAATTGTTTTTATGCTTTCCATTCCATTATTTTTCCATTTAAATTCTAGAAGGAGGCGATTCTGAGAAGTGAATTGCAAGTTAAGTTAATCAAATATCGTGTAAGTGGGGTTGTTTGGATGGAAAGATTTGGAAAAAAAAAAAGAAAAGATTAAGAAAGAAAGTTATGATTTTCTTTTTTTTTTTGAGAGTTTTAATACGAGAGAAAAGAAAAAAATTAGGGATTTGGATAGATTTTAATTTAAAATTTTTTCTCTCCCAAAAGTAGAAAGAAATGGAAAGAAAAGAAAATGTTAAATTAAAATATTTTTATATTTCAAAACTACCCTTTAAAAGCTGAAAACAAAAATTTTTATTCCTAATTAATCCTATTTTTTTCTTTTCTTTCATAAAACTCCCAAATAAGATGGAGAGAAAATTATAATTTTCTCTTCTTTTCTTTTTTCTCCTAACTAATCTTTTTTTTCTCTCAAAAACTCTCAAACATACTATTAGTGACAGATCAAGCGGTAGAGTTTTTTTATTTCTATCTTTTTTTTTTCTCGATTCGATCCGGTTTGATTAAATGTTCTTGTAAAAAAATATATATATATTATGCAAGTGGGACTATTATTTGATGAGTTCCTATAAACAAAACAATATTATTTTTAACCGAAAAATTTAAGAGGGATAATATAAAAACGACAAACCCCTCTCGCCAAATATTCATAACCCAAGTTTTAAGCTTATGCTATTCCCTCTATAACTTCTAAGCAATTTGCCCACATAAAAACTAGGTTTATTTTCCCAAATTATCGCTTTTATCTAAAAGAAAATTGATAATTTAAGTAGTATTCTTAATGGAATAAATCATAAATTAGTTTTATGAAAACGGAGTTAAATTTAAAAATTGTTTCTATTTGTGAGACAAAACTAAGTAAAATTTTTTATTTCCCTTTCAAGAGACAACGGAAATGAAAATTTAATAAAATTATTATTTTTTTTTCCTACAAACACTATCTTAAAGAAAAGAGCATTGCAAATGACCAATCGGCCAAATGGCTAGAGACAGAATTGTAGGATTAAAAAAAAAAAAAAAAGAAAATCCAATGAGCTGTGCATATGTAGTTTTCCAAAACCAAGCAAAAGAAAGAACAATGGGGTGTACTTGAAAAACATTCCTTTGCAACAACAATAATAATAATGTTGAAAAAGTTGGGAGACATTTAATCATAACTTTCTCTCAAATTAAAAAATTCATATTTAAATTTGTGTAAAAAAAAAATAATTCAAAGAATAAAAGATTGCCACTTTCAAGAATCATTTGGTTCCTTCACTTCCTACGCCCGAGGAACTCACATATTTTTATTTAGGTGGAAAAGAAAAGGAGGAAAGAAGGGGTCATGATGCTACCCTACTTTGTTGACGTACCAGTATTTTATTATTATTGTTATTGAAACCAAAAGAAAATTAATAGTAATAACACATCATTTCTCATTTGAGCATCATATTCTGTCCCGATGCCATGGGCTTCACGACAAGGTTTCCCATTTTCTACCTTTTTTTGGGTCCAAGAAACAATATTTTGGGCCAAATGACTCTTCTCTTTTTCTATTTCAATTACTTTTCATTTTGGCTTGTACGGTACCGGACATAGGACTTTAGGTTTGTGAGCTTCTAATGGTGCTTTCCCACTGGCCTCTATGCGACACATTGCTCTCAAAGATTGGGTCACAGCTACAACTGAGAAGGTCTCAGTCTCCTAGTTATGCCATTTTGACCCAAGTAAAGGCTCCACAAAGCATATTAAAGTTTGGAACAAAAGTTGTATCTTATTGTCTCTTGGCCAAATTAATGCTCATGTATTCACAGTTTATTGATGCCATCCGCAGCTGCACGCTAAACAATGCGCGCTGCGGTGGAAAAAAAATCAAAAGGGGGCTTTGTGCAACAAATCGCTATTAGAATAGAAGACGGGTCACACAGTATATTCAAAAGTGGCTCCACATGGCAAATTGAATTTGGCCAAAATGTCCTATCGGTGTCTTTTGGCCAAAAACTCCAGGCAAATCTATTAAACTTGAACCCAAATAGAAGGGCTAACCTAAAAGTAATTAAAAATATATAAATTAACTAAAGTATATTAAAAGAACACCGCATAGAACAAGGAAACAACATAAATTAACCTTATCTAATGTAACGCAATGACCCAGTTGTGCAAGTATTGTCACTGTCGTTGGCCAAGTAAAACGGCTGATGAGAAATTTGAAGGGGCAAACCCTTAGGTAACATCAAAATTTTTTAAGGCAAAAAAATTATTCTTTGTATAAAGAAATACTTGGGGTGGTTAACTAGTTTTACCCGCAACAAAGTGATTGTGTTCGACGATGGCGGTTTCACTTTCAATATCACCAAAAATCAGATCGTCTTTTCTGACGATTCTTGTATACTGTTAGCAAAATAGACACGCCCATAGGATTCGGGGAGGGGGACAGAGAGAGAGAGAGAATCTAGGTGCCTCCGAAGAGCAATAATTTAATTTGCTAAATGAGATATGCTTCATTGGCAAGTGCTCCGAGTGAAGCAATAAAATTTGGTTGCACTATTGAGAAATATTAAGCCAAGAATGAAAAAGACTTGCGAGAGAACAAATTCTTATTTTGGTGACATGGAAACAAATAAAATAGAATAGGATGTGCAACCTGGGTGGGACAGTGCAGTCCGGACACAATGTAGAACAAGTCAGCATTGTTTTTAACACCCACCATGTGGCACATTCTAACTAGATGCCAGCCGTCCCTTTCCCTCCTTAAAATACAACAACGTTACCTTCTTCATCAGTCTTTCCTTCTCTCTCTCTCTCTGTCTCTCTCTCTCTCTCACATATGGGTTTTGGATTTCCTCCGAGACCCATACAAACAACAAGCCAATTCCATTAACAACTCTCCACAACCCTCCATTTCAAGAAACAGAGAGTGAGAGATCAAAAGAAGGTAATATGGATAGGCTAATTAGCTTAGAACCATCAATTGTTCCAATAAGGATTGAACCGGCTCAAAAGTGCTACGGCGAGCTCACCCTGCGCAATGTCATGTACACCATGCCTGTGGCCTTTCGCCTTCAACCTATGAATCGAAGCCGCTACACGGTGAAGCCTCAATCAGGAATTATCTCTCCTCTCTCAACTCTCGTCATAGAGATCACTTACCATCTCTCTCCACACTCAATGCTTCCGGACTCCTTCCCTCAATCTGACGATTCCTTCCTCTTGCATAGCGTTGTGGTGCCTGGTGCAGCCGTGAAGGATCCTCAATCAACCTTTGACTCCATCCCAACTGATTGGTTCACCACCAGGAAGAAGCAGGTGTTCATAGATAGTGGCTTGAAGATCATGTTTGTTGGAGGCCCCATACTAGCTCAGTTCATAATGGATGGAGCCATGGACAAGGTTAGAGAAGTGCTTGAACTGAGCGATCCTTCGTGGCGCGCCGCAGACTCCATGGATGCAAATGGTCAAACCTTACTTCACCTTGCTATATCCCAAAGTAGACCTGATTTGGTTCAGTTGATTCTTGAGTTTGAGCCAGATGTGGAGGCTCCGAACCGCTCAGGATCAACTCCGCTTGAGGCGGCCGCTGCTAATGGAGAAGCCTTGATTGTGGAGCTCCTGTTGGCTCGGAAAGCAAGCACGGAGAGATCCGAATCATCAAGACACGGTTCAATACACGTAGCAGCCAGATGTGGACACATGGAGGTTTTGAGGCTTCTTTTGCTCAAAGGAGCTAATGCCGATGCCCTAACAAAAGATGGGAACACAGCTTTGCATCTTGCTGTTGAAGAGAGAAGAAGGGATTGCGCGAGACTATTACTAGCCAACGGTGCAGGAGCCGATATTCGCAATGGCAGCGATGGAGACACGCCCTTGCACATAGCTGCAGGGTTAGGAGACGAGCAAATGGTGAAACTATTGCTACAAAAAGGAGCCAATAAGGACGTCCGAAACCGCCTCGGCAAGATGGCATATGACGTGGCAGCGGAGTTTGGCCATGCAAGGCTCTTTGATGCCCTCCGTCTAGGTGATAGCCTATGCATAGCAGCACGAAAAGGTGATGTTCGAACTATAAACCGACTTTTGGAGAATGGAGCAGCCATCAATGGCCGTGACCAGCACTGCTGGACAGCCTTGCACCGTGCTTCCTTCAAAGGAAAAATTGATGCAGTCAAGGCCCTAATTGAAAAGGGCATAGACATTGATGCTAGAGATGCAGATGGATACACAGCTTTACACTGCGCCGTAGAATCCGGTCATGTTGAGGTCATTGAAATGCTTGTAAAGAAGGGTGCTGACGTGGATTCCAGGACAAACAAAGGAGTCACTCCTCTTCAAATTGCCGAGTCTTTGCATTATTTAGGGATTACAAGAGTACTTGTCCATGCGGGGGCCATTAAGGATGGAGTTTCGCAGGTTTTCTCAGCAACTTCTTTGTCATTTGGAGGCGAAAAGGATGGTAAAGAGAGTGACAATAAGGTGATGCAGCTCAAGAAGAAACCCAGTAGAGGAAGAGCAACCCGACGTAGTTTTAATCAATCCATGCCAGTCGCCGTGCTTTGAATAGACCTGGTCCTTTTGTTCTTCTTTAGATGAGAGCTCAACCCCAATTCTTTTTTCTCTTACCTGTGGAGGACATTGTGAAGGAAGTTGTAGGCTTAGATCTGTTCATTTTTGTATGATGAAAGCATAAAATAATGTTATGTTAATTATATATTTTGCAAATTATGATTCACTTTGTTTACAATTCCCAAAATGCTTAGGGTGTTATATTATTAGCAGATATTTAATATTTTGTTAGTACTGTAGTAGTAATAAGAAATGATATTTATAATAAGAATTTTCTATAAATATTATTTCATATATTTAAATATCAAATTATAGAATAAAGTACTGATAACTTTGCATGGTATGAATTGTTCAGGACCACCCAACAAATGAAAAATATGCTATAACAAAAAGGTGAATCCAATTTTTGATTTTAAAATTTTTCTTATAGTTTTATCAGAGTTTTTTTTTCCCCCTCTTTTATTGGAGACAACGATTCATGCTTGGAATGAACATTAAAAATAATGAAGCGTGTATCTCTGGCAAAAAAAAAAAAAAAAAAAAACATACATCCCTTTAGCCTTCTCCCTTCAATAACCAACAATTGAAATTATATTAGAATTGATTTAGCATATCTAAGTTAGTATCAAAAGCTTGGGCTTTAAAGAACATGTTGAGATATACAAACCGTTAATATGCAAAATATATAGTTATATATATTTTTTTTGTTACAGAAATTGATCAATTATAAAAACCAAAGATAAATGTCAAATTATGTTCATAAACAAATCTCTGTTTCCTCGAAAATTGCAAAGAAATAATGTTTTTTATCGGTTCTATTATAACGAAAGAATAATATTATCGTGGGCCAAATATAACCCCGTAATTAATGTCACGTCCCAATCCTTAAATCGAATACGCTATAACTATTGTATTATTTTGGTATACGAATAAAATCTCCCAAGATATCAGGATAGCACAATGCATTTCAATTGTATAATGAATTTTCGAAAACATATAGCCTATCAAAATAATAAATCATATAAACAATAAAACTTTGATGAGTTTTTCTTTTCATACTTTATTTCTAATTTATTTTTATTTCTAGTCGGAGGGTTATTGAAATCTTGATGAAAGATGATTGTGAGATCTAAATGAGGTTATTAGCTCAATATTTTATACGTATTTATTTAATTTCTGTACCCTAATATTCATGATTGTTTTAGATTTATTGAATAGAAACTTATATTTGATAACTCTTGAATAATCTATAGTCAATTAAAAACGACAAGATTTGTTTGTTTTTAATAAAGTGATAATTGATATAGTTTTATAGCCTCGCAAACAATTTAACTTATGCCAAGAGAATAAATAATCTAATTTAAATGAACTCAGTATATGTTTATTAATTAGAATTGGATCTCTCTAAATCATAAAGCTGTCAAAACACTAAATCCAACGAGGGTCTCTTGGGTTGTCTTTCGATTAGGGAAATAATTAACGGTGGTACCTTGATTACTGAGAAAGTAAGGAGAGATTGGTTGTTTTGTGGTACTTAACGACTATAACTAATTTATTTACATGTGTTGAGTAATTTTTACATCGATAATCAATCAAGTACATTAAGGTAGAAATAATTCCTTTGGTTGGAAAATTAATTTCTCATTAATTTTTATTCTTTTTATTTCAAGTTGTTCATTTATTCAAATATTTATTTTCTTTAATCCATTAGTTTAATTAAATTCAAACCTCTCATATTTTTATTTTTTTTTATTTTTTTTCCTTAAAAGAAGTAAATCCACCGTTCTCTGTGAATTCGACCCTACTTACCCTAAACTTATCTTTGTGAAAGTAGGTATTTTATTTTTTGTTGATTTGACACCCATCACTCCCTAAGCCAAAACTCGCATTTGTAGAATTTGACATACAATTGTTTCTCTCGGAGAGTTTGTAGCATAATCCGAAGATGATTTAAATGCTCTTTATTATTCTTGGAGTATACTAGGATGTCGTCAATGAAAACAATGACGAATTTGTTGAGATAAGCATGGAAAACTCGGTTCATGAGATCCATGAAAGCTATCGGAGCATTTGTTAATCCGAAAGGCATCACTAAGAATTCATAGTGTCCATAACGCGTTAAACACAGTCTTGTGGACATTATCATTTATTATCCTCAACTAATGATAGTCCGATCTCAGATCAATCTTTGAAAAGACACTGGCCCCTTGGAGTTGATCAAACAACTCATCAATTCTCGGCAAGAGGTATTTATTCTTGATGGTCACTTTGTTTAACTGTCGGTAATCAATACACAACTGGAGTGTGCCATCTTTCTTATTCACGAACAAAACTGGAGCACCCCAATGTGAGGTATTCGGTCGAATAAATCTCATGTCCAACAATTCTTGTAGTTGGACCTTTAACTCCTTAAGTTCCGTAGATGCCATTCTATACGGAGGAATGGAAATAGGTGCGATGTCGGGAGTCAAGTCAATAGCAAAGTCGAACTCCCGAACTGGAGGTAAACCTGGTAACTCATCCAGGAAAACATCCGGAAATTTATTCACTACTGGGACATTCATCAATTCCGGACTTTGCACAGTCGTATGAGCAAGATAAGCTTCACAACCCTTGTGCACCAGTTTCCGTGCCTCCAATGCCGAGATTACACAACTCAGTAAAATCCGTCGTTCACCAACAAATACAAGTGGAGGATATCCCAGTTTACGGAACTCAACCTCCTTGGTGAAACAATTCACCAATGCTCTATGAGGGTGCAGCCAATCTATGCCCAATATTGCATCAAAGTCCCTAATTTCTAACAGAATCAAATCTGCTTCAAGAATCTGACCCTCTAAAATTACTTCACAGCCCTTGAACACGGTGTCTCTATTCAACCGTTCCCCGAAAGGAGTGATAACCAATAACTCCTCTTCAAGTGGGACCAAAGACTTGTTTGAGTGTTTGGCAAATTCTGTGCTCACAAAAGAGTTATTAGACCTCGTATCAATCAATATACGAGCGTCAATCCCAAAAATTTTCATCATACCTATACACACGATGGATAAAAATTTACTCTCAATCAATCAAACTCAATTGAAATTTAAGGTCCTTCATGCCAACAAAACCATCATTAATCATCAAAATTCATTTTCATTCACCTTAATATCTTGTAATGGTTCTAATATACTTCATGTTCAAAATTTATGCAATCATGTATTCAAATCTCTAAATCATTGAGTTTAGATTCTAGGAAATTTACCTGTGACCATGTCAATTACCGTCTCCCAAACCCGATTAATCCAGTTCTTTGCTACCATAGCATCACTTATCCCCGTGAAGGTGACACACCCAAGTTGTCGAGCCTCTTTGATCAACTTGGATAATTCTAAGGTTGGACGGGTGATTGGAGTAGTCACTGAAGTAGGAGGAGCAGTTGGTTCCATCGGAGGGATAGGTGCTAGTGGAACATTTGGTGCAACAGCCGGCAGAGAATGACGAACCGACGAAGGAGCTGTAGTTGGGTGCGGAGCTTGGAACTGTGCCCCGTACGTGCTCCACCACTCCATCACTTGCTGGGGGCGGCTATATGAGGTGTGGGAATCCCGGTTGAAGGTGCCGGGTGAGTGCTTGTTGCAGCTTGAGGGGAAGTTGGAGCATGTGAGGACGACTCATCCTCGTGCTCAGAATGAGGAATCTCACTAATATTTTTCGTCCTTTGTCTAGACGGCATGATTTCTATTAGAAGAGACACTATGCTTAGCCCAATAAATTTAGTATGTGACTAGGTATTTAACCCCCTAAAAATAAATTGAGTCCTAGCCCTTTTTGATCCGTAAAAGGCTTTTGTACATCCTTTGAAAATTCTTTTAGAATCTGAAATTTCAAAAGAAAAAATGCTTTTAAAACCTTTAAAAAACCTTTGGGACATTTGGAAGGAGTTCAAACCTTTAAATATTTAAAATCGTGAGCCTATGCTCTCATACCAATAGAATTGTCACGCCCCAACTCTCGAGTCGAGCACGCGACAACCACCACGTTATCTCAGTATACGAGTAGAACCTCCCCATATACCGGGATAAAACAATGCATTCCAATTGTATAATAAATATTCGAAAACATAAAACCCATCAAAATAATAAATCATATAAACAATACATATGCAAGGACTCATCCGGTCCATCCCTATACATACGAGCATACATCAGCACACATTTGGGGAGGGGATCCTATACATGCATGCATGCAGTATGGCCATCTCAATCAATCCAGAGTTCCACATAATTTACAATCTCAAAATATTTCAATAATCCCAATAAAAGTCCAAATGTTCTAAGTGAGAACAATAAATTTTGAAAGATAAATTTTAAACAAAATTAAACAATTTCTACGTAAACCAAACTTGAATTCCACCGATACTTGTCCCAAAAGATATGACAAGTATCAATTAAATCATTCCACAGATGAAACTACATCAAGTCTCAAGCAAATAAAATCCACTACGGATACCTATCGTGGATTACCAAAAGATCTCTGAATCAGCCAATACCCGCCAAAATCTACACTTCCTCTAAAAGGTTAAAGGAGGGGAGTGAGTATTTAAAATATTCAGTGAGTGGAGTGCAGTGACATGTAACATATAAATGAGGGGTGAGTGTGGTAATGCCAAACACTTATATCAACTATTATTCAATGCAATAAATAAAATCTTTTGCATATGAACAATCGTATCAAATTCCCATGACCCAATTATGCAGTCCAACGACTTAAGTTTTCATTTTCACAATTTTGGGGTTTACCAAAAACGATCTCCTACCAATGGTCGTTGGTAGGATCCGCCAAGGAGTTTTTCATAATTTTCACAAAATACCCTTTATCTTGGCGTTGGCCTAAAACTCCGTTGGGTGCTACCACGTTATCCGGCAGCCTGTGGAGGCTCTTCAACCCACCTCCCCCAAGTTAAATCAACCAACCTTAACCACGCCGTCCCGATGGCTCGGTCTGTGGCAAGACTTAAACTATAATCATTTTTCCCAACACTATGTTACCAAACTCAATTTATTAATCGATTCATGCTCAAATATAAGGTAGAGCAATATTTCACAATTCACATGAGTATCTCAAAGTAACATGGTGCAAATAATTCAATAATCAAGTTCAAGAGTCATAGACATTTCACAATTTCATTTTAGACATACCACAATCACAAAACAATTTCAAATTCATTTGCAAATTCATTTCAGAACTCAATTTATAAATCATAACTGAAAACAGTTTACTCATTCGCATGCACATAACCATCCAATCACCTCTTGGGAGGGTATCCACTCCCAAATTTCCAACTCAAGCTCAATGTAATTCTTTTTTTCAATTTCCAATTGGCCTTCCTAACCAATAACCACAATTGCAATGTCAATTTGTTATCATTTCTAGGGTTTATAATTTTTTTCCCAATTTTTGCACAAACCCTAAATTTTGTCCCAATTCATGAATGTATGCTTTAGTTTCACTAATTGCACCTCATTTAGAGGTATATAAAATTTATATTTTCTTTTTCCCCCAAATTTTACTCTACATCAACCTAGGGTTTCGATTCTCTAACAAAAATCTCCAATATTTCAATAATAAATCACAATATAGTACTAAAGAAGTTAAACCCAGATTTAGGAAGAAGAAATTACCTTAATTTTGGAGTCGGATTGAGTTTTGGAGTTTGGGTTTCAAAAACCCTAATTTTTCCTTCGTAGAGAAAACTCTTAACTCTTCCCGTTTAATCCTCAATTCCTTGAGTTTAGATGAAGTTAGGAGTCCATTTAGTGCATTTAGGTGGAAAGAAATTAATTTGGTGGAAAGAAAAATTAATTGAGGTGGGTGAAAGAAAATGAATGTAAAGAGGAGGAGAGAACTGAGTCTTCGAAGAAGGAAATGAATGAAGTAAATGAATAGGGTTTCATCCCTTTTTTATTAATTTTGGGGGTGAAATTATTGTTTTGCCCATAGGAAATTTGGATTTTTATTGCATTTGGAGGGTAATTTAGTCATTTCTCAATTCAAAGTGCAAGTCGATTTCCCTTTTCTCAAGTCGACTCATGTGTCTGTGTGTTGAAGAGACCAAATCGATTCATCACTAAAGGAAATCGACTCATAGATGCCTAATCAATCGACTCACATCCTTAAGCAAATCGATTCATCACATTCATGTCTCAAAACCCTTAAGCAAATCGATTCATCACATTCATGTCTCAAAACCCATGTCTGCAGCACAAAGAAATCGACTCCTCTCCCTCAATAAATCGACTTTCATTCCTTTCTCTTCACCTTACAAATCGATTTGCTCTGTCCATTCGATTTCCTAGGCACCCTTCATAGAAAGTGTGTTCTGTACATTGAAAATCGATTTACAATCTTCTCCTTTTTTTCTTTTTTCTTTTTTTTTTTTTTCTTTTATTTAAGGATCAATTTCCTCTCTTTCTCCAACTCACCCATTCGGCTTCTCCTCGATGAATCGACTTGTGTTTCTGCTCCTTCACCCATTCAACTTGGCACTCACACACATAAATTCTCAACAATTTAAACTCAGCTTCACGTGAATGTCTCTTTTGGGATTTGATCTCATGCACAAATTTTCTTCCAAAAGGTTAATATACCATCAAGCCACTTTAACACTTTTATTTACTAAATAACATATAATATATTTATCCACTTGCCGATTAATTTGGCATCACGTAGATGATCAACATTGGAAAAACTTTCACGCTTGGAAATTTAAGTGAGATGGAAAAAAAAAATCAAAACATTAAATTTTTCTATATTATATCTAAATTCCGGATTCGATTGTAAAATTTCAATTTCTCCCGATGAAATTTAAGTGAGATGGAAAAAAAAATCAAAACATTAAATTTTCCGGTATTATATCTAAATTCCGGATTCGATTGTAAAATTTCAATTTCTCCTGATATTTATAAAAGAAAAATAAGTAATTGAAATGCATATTTTTCACAATTAATGGCTAAATTTACAGCTCTTATACTAAAATCAGAAATAAGGATTTTCGATATTAGTTTAATACAACTCGGGCTGGATACATTGCAACTCCAACTAATATAAGACCCAAAAGTGTTTGCTTGTCACTGCAGAACCAGAATCAAGAATTTTGTCACCAGCTCAAGCTAAGATTTCTTAAGTGGCAGAGAAGGACGGACGCCAGGCACTAGAGAGCTTGAACAGAAAGCGACCCTTTTTCTGCAAAATAACTAATAGAGAACCAGCAACTAGCATTCCCTCTGTCTTGTTTTGACTTGAAGAGATCATATACTAAACTTCAAGGGCTGGGCTCTATTTGTTTATCCTTTGTATTAATGCAGTAACCCAACAAAAATGCTTCACCGTTGTATAATTAGCATTTGAAGATGCTTAACCCGAGTTGTCTGCCAGGAAAATTATCAAATTAAGAAGCCTGATTTGCTCATGTTCATGAGAAAACAAGTAATAATTAATGAATGCAGAATTCTGTTTAATTAATGATATTAACTGAAAAATATAAAATATAGGTAGAAAGAATCACAAGAATCAGAGTGGCGCAGCGGAAGCGTGGTGGGCCCATAACCCACAGGTCCCAGGATCGAAACCTGGCTCTGATAGATCTACAGAAAACTTCCCCCTCTCTTTTTTCTTTCCTTTTTTTAGTAGGTTCCACACAGCAAACCCAATTGAGGCCTTGGGCCCATCATAGGTCTTTTGGGCTTAAGGCTCTCGGCCCAATGATCTTTCTCCATTTTTCTAGGGTGTTATATTATTATCTATTCGCTTGTATTATTTTTACCTATTATTTTGTGGTGGTAGAAAGTAGGTAGAATATGGTAGGTGTAGAAAAAGTTGCACTCGGAATACCATTACCTCCCTTTAAGCATTCTATTACTTCTCATGTTGGGTTGGTGCGGCGTTTGCAGGGATTTGGTGAGCCATTGGAATTCCTAGTACCGAATTTGGCCATTTCGCGGATTCATTAATTTCATTTCCATTTTTTTTTACTTAATATTTAAAAATTAAACTAATTTGATTCGAATAACTGTGAGATTCAATTATGCACTATCACTCTTAGCGCCTATTTTTTTATTTTTAAAATTCAAACTCAAAATTTTAATTAATCGAATTTAATATCTTTATCACTAAATCTACAAAATCATGGGTTTTCTTTTCATCTTGCTAGATCTTCCCTCAACCCCACCCCACTAGTTAGAGCTTACTTTCAGCAACCCAACATGTTTCCTTTTCCAACTTGTCATTAGAGTAACCATAAACTCAATAGACCATCTAACAAAAAGGATATTTTCAATTAAAGAAAAGAAAAAAGAAAGAGAAAAGAAGAAAATGGGTAATAATTTATAACTTATAACATTTTTGATGCCCTAAATTATCTAAAACAATTTTCAAATAATTTTTTGGATCCAATTTTTCCATTAACGCATGAAAAAAATGAAATAAAATATGATTTATTTGTAATTTATTAACATGCCGGGAATTTGAAGAAATAAAATACCCTCTTGCGTTTCCCATTCATTTTTCTAACAGTTTCCGTTGGAGGCCAAGTAATACTGGTATAATAGTTTTCTTTTCTTTTCTTTTCTTTTATATTTTTATTTATAATTGTTTTTTTTATGAAAAACCATATGGTATTTAGGAGCTCTCTCTCTCTCTCTCTCTAAATATATATATTTTACAAAATATTTTAATGAAATTTATAAATATTTTCTTATTTTGCAAAAATTTAACAAAATACTGATTATTTTTAAAATATTCTTAGAAATTTTACAATTTTTAAGGAAAAATTTTAAAAGTTTTGTAATATGTATATATTTTGTTTTGCTAATTATTTTATACTATTTTAAGAAAATTGTTGACAAAAATTTTAAAATAAAAAAATAATTAATTTAAAATAAGCAAAAATAGAAGATAACACATGTAAACTGTAATTTTACTTCTTTGAAAACCCAAACATATATATTTACAACTAATACAAGGCGATAAGGAAATTACAATAAAATGTTTTCTATAAATTGAAGTTGTGTGACGTTTAAAGCATAAGAATCTTTGAGAAATACTTTAAATAATAAATTTAGCATATATACTATAATTAGGATTAATTATGATGGCACAATAGTTCCAAATCATGAATGACACTAGATTATAACCTAGAAAAATAAGGGGGTGGGGGAATCGTGAAAGTTCACCATAGTTTACTCACAGCTCGTGGGGAGCGAGTGGAGAGGTATTCCGAATAGTGTGGTTTAGAAACATGGGGTCTGGGCCTAAGCACAGTGCTTTGCTTGCCAGCTCCAAACAGCTATTGCTCTGTGGTTCTTTGCGGCTAAGGTTGTACCACCGACAAAATGCTGTTCCAATGTTACTTAAAAACAACTTATTAACAATCTCATACCTAAAAATATAATTTAACGATCTTAATCTCTTTTTTAATTTAGGAATACTAGTTTCAAATCTCTATAATTAATAAAAGAGAGTTAAAAAAAAATTAAAATTAAAATTAAAATTACATGGTGAATCTCGATTAGTGTAGCTGTAATTCAAAGATTTTAAAAATAACTTTTGTTCATAGTAGAGATTAGAAGACATTATAGCTTTCCAAATCACTCTATATATATTGAGTAATGTAACTCAAGTTTTGATTTTAAAAAAATGAATAAATAAATAAAGTCAACATCTTAAGAGTTCTTTTTCAACGCTTTCCCTTTCTCTGAGGTTGAGGTGTTTTAGATCTAATTTTCCCTTTTGAGTGTCGGTACATTACATTGACATATTCTATTGCATTTTAAAAATTATCATTCCAAAGGGAAAAGGAGTATAGTAGTATTATACCTACAGGCGTGCACAAAACACTTCAGGCATTTTCATATTTAGGGGGGGGGAGTAAAATAAGAAAAACTGGTGCACGCGAAGATTATGTTTGATATCCCTATTATGAAAAAATTACTCATGATTCGTGCCCTGATAGGTGTTATGGACTTACTTGATGGATTCAAATCTAATAGAGAACTCAAATGAAAGGGTCAATCTATTAGATGGAAGAATTTATTGGATTTAAGTACCATTTTATGATTTTATTGGAAATCAATGTGAGATTCATGACATTACCTATCCCTTAAGAAACCCAACTTCCATAGACGGCTCTCACTCTGGATGACTTTTCACTCTGAACTCTTCACGACATCAGATAACTCATTTCTTTTTTTTAGACTACTCTTACTCTGACACTAGATAACTCTTTTCCTCTTTGGATGGCTCTCACTCTAATACTAGGTAACCATTTTCATTTAAATGACTCTCACTCTAATGCTAGGTAGCCCTTTTCCTCTTTGAACGACTCTCACTCTGATATTAGGTAGTCATTTTCTTTTTTTTTTTACTGCTCTCACTCTATACCAGGTATCAATTTTTTCATTTGGACGACTCACACTCTGGCAGTAGGCAGCCATTTTCTCTTTAGATGGCTCCACTCTAAACCTTATCAAGTATCAGGTAGTCCTTTTCCAGATAGCGCTTTTTTATTTTTGTCTGACTCTAATACTAATTTATCATAGACTTACTTGATGGACTTAAATCTAATAGAGAAATTAACCAAAAATGTCAACTTATTAGGTGGGAGAATCTATTGAATTTAAATATCATTTTATGATTTTGTTAGTAACTAATGTGAGATTTATGATAGTCGGAGAGATGAGGGTCCTACTGATCTTTCCTACTAGTCCCGCATATCTGTGCCCTAATTGGAAATTTTAGTTACTTTCGGGGCAAAATTCAAAAGGGTAATTATGGTATAAGAAAATCTAATGTGGTGTTTGGCTTACGCTTGTGAATCAAAATTGAAATAAAAAATCTTAGAAATCGGGATCGGAATCGAATTCAAATATCAATTGTATGGTTCAAATTCTGAAATACATATTATTACCATTGTTGATATTTGATTTGCATATATTTCGGAATAGAAATCATACAAATGTCAGTTTTATCTTTGATAAAAATATTTAAAATTAATATTTTTAAAATTTTATTTTATTTTCTAAAATTAAAATTAAAATTATCATTTATTTTATTTTATTTTCTTTAATTTTATTTTATAAATATTTTAATTAATCAATCATTTTAATTAAGTATATAATATAATAAAAAACATTTTTATTTTTAATTAAAATTTTTTTAAATTTATATTAAAAACATTTTAATTAATCAAACATTTATTTATATTAAAAACATTTTTTTATTTTCTTTAATTAAAAAAAAAATTCTGCTTTTTGGTTCCAGCGTATCAGCTTCAAAAGGCTAATTTTGTCTCAAGATAATATAATTAAACTATATAATATATTAAATTTTCCTCAGAACAGAAAGCTTTCACTTTTGTTAAAGTTCAAGTTTACCCTTTATTTATTTATTTATTTATTTTGGTTGTGTACTCACCTAATGCTAGAAGCAGTAGGAGTGTTATAACACCCGAGTCGAGTTCAGGTATCATGATACCCGAGCTCGGCTCGAGTTTTATTTGGATGAGCTCGAGCTCGGCCTTGAGCTCGAGTTTGAAGTGTTTTCAGCTGTCATTGGGTAGTATCGTTGGATAGTGTCATTATTTATTTTAAAAATTATTTTTAAAAAATATAATTATTTTAATAAATAAAAATATTTTTAAAAATAAAAATTATTTTTAAAAATTAAAAATTATTTTTAAAAATTAAAAATTATTTAAAAAATTAAAAATATTTTTAAAAATATAATTTTCGGGTCCGTCAAGCTTTTAAACTTGACTCAGTTGGGTTTTAGCTTGAACTCGAGCTCGAGTTTTGATCGGATAGTATTACGGGTATCTGTAACACTATCCGAGTATCATAACAGCCCCAAGAAGTAGTGACACCGAACGGAACTTGAGGAGGGAGATGTCCAAAATCAGGTACAGTCATCTCACAAGGTTCCTCTGCACCACTCCCAGTGGAATCCCAAACCTACACTGTTGAGATCATGAATGCTTGCGCGACTGGTTGTGACATTCCTGGGATTCACTTGACCTGTGGCTGGTTCAGCTCCGCTTGATGTGTGCAGAAAGATGCCATTTTCCTCCTTCTTCTCCTCCTCCTCCTCCTCCTAACCCATTACTCATCTTATTGCGCTCAACTTGCCAACTTTCTAAAATTACCTTTAAACCAATTTTTTTTTTATTATTTTTTTCTCTCCATTGATCCAATGATATGCATTCACAAAAAATTCCATAAATTAATATTTTTTTAACATTTTGTTCACTTAGGGAAAGATCACCTTTTTTTCTTCTCTAATTAAATAAAACAAGAGTATCGCAATATCTCACATACGTGGTACGAGTTATTATTGTTTGTTTTAAGGAACAATAACAAATGAGTTCATTCTGTAAATCTTTTTTTTTTTTTGAATATATAAGAATTTTTAAATTTAAAATTTATAAAAAAAAAATAATATTAATTAAATTATAACTCGTTAACTTTATCTTTTACATGTTTGATTTCTACAGTCAAATCAAGAAAATTACCAAATTAGTAGTCTGAACTCATGCCCTATATTTAAAATTCTAGACGATAGTCAATTTTAAGGCAGTGTTGAGAAAACTTTAGCATAGCTAAATTTGTTTTATTTAAATCTTATTTTGTCTTATTTTATATATCATACATTTTTAATAAAAAATTTTAATAAAAATATTAAATTTTATAACTAAAAAAATTAAAATTTCTATAAAAAATTTAAAACAATTATTATATTATTAATTTTATATTAAAAAATTATGTGTTACTTTTAAGTGAGTTAAACCCACTTTTGTCTGAATGAGTCTAAAGTAAAGGTAAAAATAATATCTTATAAATGAGGAAAAAAATCCTCCACTATTTAAATCATGAAGGCATATCTAGTCCAGGACACTGGAATTATGAGTCGTGACTAGATATGTCCAAGCTTCTCTTCTAAATTGAAATCGAATTGAAACCAAACCTTGTACGACTTAGAATGTAAAAATGATTTCGATCGGATTGTGAAATCTGAACCTTCGACCCACTACCTCGATTTCAGTTCCTGATCTTTAGATCCAAAACAAAACCAAAACCAAGAAAGAAATCAAATTTTGAATGCATTATAAAATCATAAAATCTATAAATAAAAACATATAAAAATATCAACAATAATAATAATTAGAATCTTAATCTTAATAATCGAGATGGTTTTAGAATGAACGTATATATACGCATTCAAAAAACTATAAAAATTATAAAAATTAAAACCAAAACTATTCATATTTAAGATTAGAATTGTCTAGTTCTAAAATGAGAATCATGCGGTTTTAGAACAAAAGTCAAAACAATTGTCTTGTTTTGATTTTCATTTTTATTATTTTATAGATATTTAAATTTAATATTTTTAAATTAAAAAAATAGATTATGATCATTTAACTATTCGTTTAGAATTTTGGTTTCGGTTTCCCTTTTTTGTCAAAGTGGAACCCTTAATATTTAGTACCCGTTTGGTAGAATTTATTTTTGACTTCTCTTCTTCTTATAAGGAGAAGCAAAAATAAGAGTTTTTTTAAAAAAAATTATAAGTTGTTTGGTAATTTTAATTTTAAAAATAAACTTATTTGATAGTTTTTAAATAAAGTTAAAAGTAAAAAATTAAAAATTAAAATTAAAAAGTAAAATTAAAGAAAAAAAGAGGATATGAGAATAAATAAATTTATGATACGAACATATTTGATATTTTATATCCTTTAAGTGAGGATATAAAAAAAATAAAAAAATAAAAAGTTAAATATTAAAAAAAAAAGAAAAACAAAAGCTTCTCCAATAAATTTTTGTTAATTTTTTTTTTTTCGTTAAAAAAAGGTTAATTTTTTTAGAATTTTTTTAAAATATTGTTTGACAACTTTTTTTCTTAAAAAAAAGATTAAAAAAAAAAAAAAACTCTATAATAGACTCTTAATTCAGTTCCGGTTTGATCCAAAAATTTTGTGCATGTCCATCGATTGTTTTCAAATGTATATGCAGTTAGAATTATTAAAAATTATTGTTATCTTATTAATCTTATATTAAAAATAAAATAAAATGTGTAAGGCCACGCTCGAGGAAACGCGTGTGTGGATCTGAAAAGTAGGGACAATTTATTGAAAACACGAAGCATTGGAAATGAGGACAAATCTCAGATCTGCCGAACACCGACGTCCCCATTTCCCCCCGCCCTCTACAAATAACACTTGCGCTTCTCCCTTCAAACTCGCCCCTACGTGCCATTCTCTCTCACTCTCTCTCTACAAGTCGGGCATTATATCATAGGCCTTTTACAAGGTCTATCTCTTGCTCTCTCTCTCTCTCTCTCCCCCCCCCCCGATTCACTTTCCATATTGTATGTTTCTTTGTCTGGCACATCACTCATCTCGGTTGCGCATTTCATGCATTTTCAGTTCTCTCTCTCTCTCTCATTTCTTCTTAACTCTTCTAGTTTTGCTTCTTCTCTTTTCACTCTATTCTTCTTTTTCTTTTTTGCTTTTCTTTCCTAACTCTCTCTCTCTTGTCCCATTTTCCAATCTCAAGGTCCGTAACACCTTATTTTTGTTGGGATTAAGATGTAGTGTTTCATGGTAGTGTAATAATATGAACTTGGGTTGCGGTTCTGATCTGAATTTTTGACATTTTCTTCGAGTGGTGTATATTCACTTTGTATTTTTTTGGCATTTTTGTGTCTCACCCACTTGGTCTTTTAGATCTGATCCTTGTCTATACTCACGTGAATTGGTTTTACTCTGTCAATTTCACGATGGTTTTTGTTCGTTTTCTATTTCCTTCTCTCCGGTTCGTAATCTAATCTTTCATTTCCACTTAAAATCAAAATTGACCGTTGGTTTCCAACACAACCCTTTTGGCTTTTAGTAATAGAAATCGGTTTAATTTTTCGTTTCATCATCTGGGAATGGCTTGATTTTGTTCCGATTTGCATCTCTGAACGAAACCCCATTGCTTAATTTTGTGTAATGAATCATAATCATGGGAAACTGTTCCTGGTTTTGTTTTTGGAAACAGCAAAATGGCATCCCACATTGTTGGATATCCTCGTATGGGCCCAAAGAGAGAGCTCAAATTTGCCTTGGAATCATATTGGGATGGGAAAAGCAGTGCGGAAGATTTGCAGAAGGTGGCAGCCGATCTGAGGTCATCGATCTGGAAGCAGATGGCGAGTGCAGGAATCAAGTACATTCCAAGCAACACTTTCTCTTACTATGATCAGGTACTTGACACCACGGCCATGCTCGGCGCCGTCCCTCCCAGATACAATTGGACCGGTGGCGAGATTGGTTTCGATACATACTTCTCCATGGCTAGAGGAAATGCCTCTGTCCCTGCTATGGAGATGACCAAGTGGTTTGACACCAACTAGTAAGTGTTTGATGAATGATTTGAAAAAAAAAAAAATCTTCAGATAGGTTGCTTATTATTATTTATTTACGTATACCGATAAGCGATGTGTTGTTTGCAGCCATTTCATTGTTCCTGAATTGGGTCCTGATGTGAAGTTCTCTTATTCTTCTCACAAGGCTGTACATGAATACAAGGAAGCCAAGGCGGTAATGTCTTAAGAACCCACCCCTCCTTATTTGGCCCAATTAGATTGAATATTCTTTTGGGTTTGATGTGGAATTTGCAAATTTCATCAGCAATATGTCTGATTTAAATGGTGGATCATGTTTGCATTTGCTTTTTTAATCATTTACAAAACCCAACTGCTTATTTACTTACTGAGCTCTGCGAAGGACTTATATTTATGAATCCCATCTATTAGAACTTCTGAAAGTACTAGATCTGCCTGTCTAAAAAAGAATCTTATTTTCTCATAGATTAGTTGCGTGGAGTGTGGATTTAATTGTATCTTAATTCTTGCCTAAGATAGCTGGATTTAATTGATTATACTGACTTGATTAGTGGTAATGCCCGTCTTTCTTCTGCATGAAATTTGATTCAGATGTTGAAGCTGCTAGGAATCAGGAAGTCCTCTTATTTATGTCTGTTTTTCCTATTAAAACTAATGTTGAGTTCTTGGGTTCACATTTGAGTTCCATCTTTTATCTTTGGTCACATTTGAGTTCCATCTTTTATATTTGGTCACTTCTCTGTTTATTAGAAACAAGAAGAAAAGGGAAAGGAAAGTCGTGGTTTGATTTGCATAGTGATATGTTGCATAATGCAATTTGTAGAAAGTTTTCAAACTCTTAAGCCCCTCTCTCTTTCTGTGCAGCTTGGAATCGATACAGTTCCGGTTTTTGTTGGTCCAGTCTCCTACTTGCTGCTATCTAAACCTGCAAAAGGTGTTGACAAATCCTTCTCTCTTCTATCCCTTCTTGACAAGATCCTTCCCATCTACCAGTAAGCGATTTCAAGTTGTTTCTGGACTTTCATTGAATTATTTCTTTGTACGCATGATTCCTCCAACATGCCTAACAATGAAGTATCTTTGCAGGGAAGTTGTAACTGAATTGAAGCAGGCAGGTGCTACTTGGGTCCAATTAGATGAGCCCCTCCTTGTGATGGATCTTGATGCTAACATATTGAAAGCATTTACCGATGCATACTCCAAACTGGAATCTACCCTGTCTGGTTTGAATGTCATTGTTGAGACTTACTTTGCTGATATTACACCTGAAGCATTCAAGACCCTTGTTTCTTTGAAGGGTGTTACTGGATTTGGTTTTGATCTGGTTCGTGGATCCAAGTCCCTGGACTTGATCAAGAGTGGCTTCCCTAAGGGAAAGTACCTCTTTGCTGGAGTGGTTGATGGGAGAAATATTTGGGCCAACGATCTTGCTGGTTCTCTGAACACTCTTCAAGCCCTTGAGGGCATTGTCGGCAAAGGTATTTTTTTCATCATGCATAGTCATTGACATTTGCAGAGATAATGTGTGGGTTTATAACTGTACAACACATATAATAGCCCTAAAAGTTTGTTTGTTTGTTTCTCTCTCCCCCCCCCCCAAAAAAAATAATTATATCAGATGCACTGATGATCTAACCATTATGCAAAATGTTAGAGACATGGCCATTTGTTGATTTAGCATCCTTTTAGTTCATCTATTTCTGCTTAGATTTATATGCCACATTAAATGTGGTTCGCATGTGTGTGAGCTTTCGTGATTAGATTTGTAGCATTCTCACGTCTATGAAATTACAGTATATGTTTGTGTTGCGTGCAGACAAGCTTGTGGTCTCCACTTCCTGCTCACTTCTCCACACTGCTGTGGATCTTGTTAATGAGACTAAGTTGGACCACGAGCTGAAGTCCTGGTTTGCGTTTGCTGCCCAGAAAGTTGTTGAAGTCAATGCATTGGCCAAGGCATTGGCTGGTCAGAAGGATGAGGTATTTTTTTGGTTTTTATTTAGCAATTGCTTGTATCCCGTTACAAATCTGGTACTTATTGTAGTGGTTGCTTGGATTATTAGTGTTTGTGGCTATTTATTTGGTCGAACATATTTTTTCTTGGTCTTGAACATCTATTCTTGTGATAGCAAGCAACTTCAGAAGATCACTGCAGTGGATTTTTTGAAAAAATTTTATTAGTAGACTTAAATGGCTTTGGTTGTTTAATAATGATAAATTAATCAGAATAAACTGCATTCAGTTTTTGAATTTTCATTTCATGTCTTGTTGTTCCAGGCATTTTTCTCTGCAAATGCTGCAGCTCAGGCTTCAAGAAAATCCTCCCCGAGGGTGACCAATGAGGCTGTTCAAAAGGCTGTAAGTTCTCTGACAGTGCACTGTACACACCTATTGTTTTGAGCTTTGGCAGAAGTCATTTACGCTTACATTTCTGTTTTTATTACTCAGGCTGCTGCTTTGAGGGGTTCTGACCACCGCCGTGCTACAAATGTAAGTGACAGACTTGATGCTCAGCAAAAGAAGCTTAATCTTCCTGTTCTCCCTACCACTACAATTGGGTCTTTCCCACAAACTATTGAACTCAGAAGAGTCCGCCGTGAATACAAAGCCAACAAGTGAGTGATAATTCCTGATCTGAGTTGGTTTAAATTACTTAGAGAATAGTTTCTCTGAGGAGAATTTTATATATAATGGTCCCTAATAAACCATTTCTTAACAGGATCTCTGAGGATGATTACGTTAAGGCCATTAAGGAGGAAATCAACAAAGTTGTCAAACTCCAAGAAGAACTTGATGTTGATGTCTTGGTCCATGGAGAGCCAGAAGTGAGTTTCTTTTCTGCAGAAACTTGCAGAAGCAAAATGATATCAATTTGCTTCATAGGATTTAGTGGACACCAAAAATATATTTTGCCAATCGAGGCACTCATGCTGTCCATGCTTTCTTGTCTATGCAGAGAAACGATATGGTTGAGTACTTTGGAGAGCAGTTGTCTGGTTTTGCCTTCACTGTCAATGGGTGGGTTCAATCCTACGGATCTCGTTGTGTCAAGCCACCAATCATCTTTGGTGACGTGAGCCGCCCCAAAGCAATGACTGTCTTCTGGTCTTCTACAGCCCAAAGCATGACTTCTCGCCCTATGAAGGGAATGCTTACCGGCCCTGTTACCATCCTCAACTGGTCCTTTGTCAGAAATGACCAGCCCAGGTAATCAACGAGCACAAAGAGATTTGCTCAGAAGTTTTTCTGACAATGCCTGACGTGTGTATTGTCTATTTTCAGATTTGAGACTTGCTATCAGATTGCGATGGCCATCAAGAATGAAGTGGAGGATCTTGAGAAGGCAGGCATTAATGTTATTCAGATTGATGAAGCTGCCTTGAGGGAGGGATTGCCTCTTAGGAAGTCTGAGCAAGCTTTCTACTTGGATTGGGCTGTCCACTCGTTCCGCATTACCAACGTTGGTGTCAAGGACACTACTCAGGTAGGGAAAGAAAACAAAGAAAATGCCTTCCCTTATTTGTTTTTCCATTTTGTTTTTTGAGCTTATGTGCTTCAATCTACAGATCCACACCCACATGTGCTACTCCAACTTCAATGACATCATCCAATCTATTATTGACATGGATGCTGATGTGATCACCATTGAGAACTCTCGGTCGGATGAGAAGCTTCTCTCTGTTTTCCGTGAGGGTGTCAAGTATGGTGCTGGAATTGGCCCTGGTGTCTATGATATCCACTCCCCCAGAATACCATCAACTGAAGAAATTGCTGACAGAATCAACAAGATGCTTGCAGTGCTCGAGACCAACATCTTGTGGGTGAACCCTGATTGTGGACTCAAAACTCGAAAGTACACTGAGGTGAAGCCAGCCCTGCAGAACATGGTCACTGCTGCCAAGCTCCTCCGCACCAAGCTCGCCAGTGCCAAGTGATTTGTTTTAATGCAGCTGGGGTTGAGATTCTTCTAAACGATTGATTCTTAGAGGGAAACAAAATGCCAATTGATTGTTTCAATAATCGGGTGCTTAAGGATTTAATATGTTAGCTGCAGTAGGCAGAATCTGCTCTTCGAAGCAGCGTATCCTTCTGTTTTCTTGTTTGGGTGGTTCCCCCCCCGGGGGGGAAATTATGTTCGTTATTTTTGAGAATTTTGCATTCAAAGCCTTTGAAAGGCACCAAAATTGGGCACCAAAATTGTAGTGTACCCCTGCCGGATGGGAGCTAAAGAGATGTCATTACGAGGTTGTGCATGAAGCCTAACGCCTCTCTCTCTCTCTCCCCCCTCCCTTTTCATCTTTTAGTATGAAGTTGAAAAGCAAGACACTAGTGCATTTAAAGAAACCTGATTGCGTTCAGCGCGGCTGACACCATCCGAGCAAGAGAGCAAATCCCAAAATCCATCCGCTCAAATGGAATGACTATTAGACTCACCAAAGAGGGCAGAACGAGTCTTCCAACTTGTTTGGTACAGGAAGTCTGGAGCCTTGGGAGGAGCGACGGAGTTTGGATCCATCCATAGCCACCAATCTGTAGCCACAGAGGGGGTAAGGAGGGTAAGCAGGTTTCGGACTCCAGCATGGACTTACCCAAAAAAAAAAAAAGGGTGTCCCAGTCCCGAATGTCCAAAGACTTAAAATTAGGACTTGGGAATTTCTTTAAGATCTCATCCCATAGACTTTTTGCCCTCAGTAGTCCCTAAGCACGCTGGCAAAAAGAAAGCTCGAGGACAATTATCTCCTAAGATCTTAAATCTCACAATTAAACTTAAATCTGATTTTTAAAGTTCCATTTGTAAAATTCTATTTAATATACAGATCCAATATATTTTATTTCGATACATCAGAGAAAATAGAAGAAAGAAAGCTATACTTTGTGGCAGAGCAAACGGCATTTAAGGAATCCATTAAAATAGACAGCGGCAACTGTTTATCTCCAACGGTTAAAAATAGTAAGGGGTGAACTAGGACTCTTATGGTATTTGGGTTGAATTGGATAGTGTTGTTGCTTGAGTTCGATTCGATTATTGGTTAGATAAGTTTGAGTTTGAGTTCATCGCGAACATATTATGGTTGTCAATGAGTGTTGCAAGCAACTCATAAACAATGGACAATCTTGTCACACAATATTGGTTGAGCATGGTCTTAAAAAGACCCGATCTCAAGGATAAGGTAACTCAAGCTCATCAAGCTGCCAAAGACATTTGGGATAAGTGTTCTCGTGTCGCCCCGTATCATCTTAAAAATTTTATTTTTCTTTTTTTATATAAATAAGTGTGATAAAATTAAAAATTATTAATAACAATATCATGTTTTAGTTTTCGAATATTTTTTATAATGAAATCTTGCATATGCAACTCGTAACTTTTATTGCTAATAGTGATCAATGTTGATTTGAGCTAAACATTAAAGTGGACATCTAACAGAAAATATATAATATTGTAATAAATGATGTGTGCGTATTTAAACAATTTTTGATTCTACGATTCCTACTCAAGAGGGGCATAACACTATAAAAAAAATCGCCTTTTTCTGACAAATTTAGTGAAAAATAATTTTTTATCACTATTAACTTATCGCAAATGTTAACGACCAAAAATTAAATTTTGTCACAAATTAACGGCATTCTATGAACTGCATTTTGCCGACAAACTCTTTGCCGTGATCCGCGAACTCAATTTTGTCGCAGTTTTCATTTTGATCACAAATTTCGTTGCGAATGTATTTAGTAATGAATTTTGCAACGAATCTGGGTATTTCGAGTGGAAAATTTAGCAACAAAATTAACGATAAATTTCAAAATCAGCAATAAATTTTGTAACAAATTTGAAAATTTTACAAAAAAAATCAAATTAAAATCTATAATTTGATCATTTTTCCTGTAGACTATGTTCTTGTCTCTCATCCAATATCATAATTAATTAACAATCAATCAACCAGCCATCTAACAACATCATCAACCAACCATCAAACAATACCACCATCAACCAATCATCTAACAACAATATCATCAACAAATCACATTATCAACATCATCAACATTGTCAACATCATCATTTACTAACTATGAAATAACAATAAATGATCTCAACAACAAACACAATACAAAGTCACAATATTAAAAAATAATAGTATGCAAAAACCACATTCAAATGTAACAATTAAATAACATATAGAAATGTCAAGAACACTACTACCACCATCATCATCAAATAAATCATCACCATCGTCACTATTATCACCATCAGGTAGATTATCAGAAGAAAACAAAAATGAGGTCATCTGACTTAAACCAGAAGCTAACTGAAGATGGCGCATTATGAAATTCTGGTTTGTACATAGTTCGCTGATTACACTTCATTTTGCCTTTGCTATGGGCGTAATTCTTCAATTTGATTGTCTTTTTCTGCTAATAACTCCTTCAAATGGCTCATCTGATTGTTCATTTGCATCATTTCTTCCTTTACAACTGCTGGAGTGGAAGAAAATTGACCGGTGATCACAAGGCCCGTCCCAAGGTACCCATAAAGCTATACTATCAACAAATGGCTCGTGAGCGGATTTCTCGGGAATTCCCGGGCTCATCATATCTCTCATGCATTGTCATTACATAATTTCAAATAAAATTAGAATAGCAACATATATAATATCGAAAAAAAGAAAGCAAATTGTTCATTTATAGTTTAACAATATAATTATATATAAAATTAATAAAAAATATATATTTTTAATAAATAAAATTTATTTTAAAAAATAGGTTGAACAAACTTTTAAACTCTATATCGTTGAGTTCAAATCATTATTGAATGAGTTCGAGCCGAGATTTCATCGAGTAATTTCACGGCTACTTGCAATGCAACACCGCCTGTATGTCGTAATAGGTCTAGGGTGAGCTGATGTGATGCTCATGGACACGGTTGTAAGGGTGTTCATCGGTTCGATTTTCAAATTCTTCGATTAGATTAAATCGGTTTAATATTTTTTAATCCTAAACCAAAAACCGAACCTAATTCATTTAAATTCAAAATTCGGTTTTCGGTTTAAATTCGAATTGAATCAAATAAACCAAATAAATCGATTTTGATTTTTGAGATTTAAATTTTCACATAAATCCAATTTAATCAAATTTAAATTGATAAAATAATGAATTTTTAGCTACTATTTTATTGCTTGCTTAAAAAAGAAAAATTACTAATCAAAATTTAAATAAAAGGAAAAGAAAATAAATAATAAATAATCAAAATAAATAAAAAATGAGATAATTAAAAACCTTATTTTGATTTTCGGTTCGAATTCGTATTAAAAATTTCAATTCAAAACTCAAACCGAAAACCAAATTAAGAATTCGATTCTAACCGAAAACCATTTAAATTCAAAAATCAAATTCAAATTTAATTCGATTCGATTCGATATTCGATTATTACCAAATATTACACACCATTACATGGGTGAAGAGGCCACCCTGGTGGGTAGCTGGACCCACAAACTTGAATACAAATTTAATTTGAAATAAAGATTTTGTCAGATTTATTTATTTATTTTTTTGAAAGTTTTGAGAAGGCTTAAAATGGAAGATGACTGAACCAATGTATAGAGAGAGGTTCGACCTTATCTCAACCCTTAAATGGTCGGACCAGAGTCTTTTTTTTTTTTTTTTTTATTTTTTTATTTTTTTTTTATCCCATTTATTTATCCTTCCATTCTCAATTTTTAAAATTTGAAAATACCATGTTCCTTTCATTAGCTACATATATATATTTTTTAAAATATATAAATTTGAATAAAAACAATTCACCTGTAGAGAATTTTGTCCTAATATTCTATGCTAAAATAACCCAGAAAAAGGCAATTTAAGAAATGATTAATACTTCCTATAAAACATAATTTTGTTATCATAATTAATTGATTTTATATTTATCATATTTATAAATTTTTTAATTTTTCATGTTATTTTCGTCTCCTTGTGCGCACGCACATTAGAGAAGGAAAATAGAAATTGCAATCATAACCCAAACAAATTTAAATATATTTGTATATATTAATACTTTGAAAATTGCATTAAATAAGTTTTTTAAGTTCAAATAGAATTTCTCTAGTTTATTGCATATACATTGTGATTTATTGCGTATATCTAATTAATATATCAATAAACTGTTTGAAATATATATTATTAAAAAATAAAAAAATTTATATCCAATATTATTGGTGGAAATATAATTAACAATTAACATTTATTAAATACATTAATTGAACTTTAGTACAAGAAGTTATTAACCAAACTCTAAACCTTTTTCTTTTTTAAAAAAAAGAAAAAAATGGTAAATAAAAATTAAAGTTTTAAACCTTATTATATAATAAAGGTACATTTCTTGTTAACTATACAAATAGTCATGCACAATTATACTATTATTAAAATGAAGTATCATAATTTTTTTTAGTAACATCCAAAATTTTTATAAATAATTTGTAGATATTAACCAATAAATTAATCAGTAATATATATAATAATAATTAATATAAATTTAATTTTATTATTATATAACTCGTTTCTCTGCCTTCATCTAACGCAAAGAGTTGCAGGGGGAACATGAGCATCTGTCCTTTCTTTGTATTTTCCCCGCTCCATTTCCTAACCTCTTCTCTCTCTCTTGCCGCCTGCAATATCTATGAAATTCTGCTGACATCTGGAAATGCCATTTCTTGTCACCTCATTACTGTCGAGAGAAAATGTACAAGTCGAAGCTTCAAGAGCTATGCCATAAAAAAGAATGGACTCTACCGGAGTACACACCGGAGAAAAATGGACCAGGCCACAACCCTAGATTCTCTGCTTCCGTGTTCGTCAATGGCCTCAACTTCGCCTCCTCGGACTTCTTCAAAACTTCGAAGGAGGCCCAAAATGATGCCGCACGCCTCGCTTTCCTTCACCTCACTGGTAAATCCATCAAACAATTGTCATGGATTGAAACCCTTGTGTTTTGTGAAAGCCATAAAACCTACCTTTTTTCTTTTGTTGATTGAATTTATCAAAAATTTGCCGCGTATTTTAAGGATACTGAATATTTTTATTTTCGTTGTCTTTAAAATTTCATTTCTTACCATGACTATGGGTAGGCTTTATAATAAATTGATTTGTTGGGATTTCCGGTAATGGTAAGACATGCTCTGTTTGAGTTTGAATTTTCCTTCTGGATGGTTACGTCCTATATGGTCTCGTATCAATTTTTTATTGCTATCTGGTTTATAGTTTTACTTAAAATACTGGGCGATTGTTCTAGTATTATTAGGATCGGCCTGTTAATGTAGTGTTAAAAACATATGGGGATATGTGATTTTTCTCTTGCAGTTCAGTTTTTGGAATGGAAATTATAATTCTGCTAAAATTATTTGTGGGTGGTGACTAATGTCAGTTAAATTGGATTCACATGGTTCATTAGGTCATTTTTGGGATAACATGTCAAGTGTATGGGACATTGTCAGCAATAATAAAAGTTGCAAGGATGAGGGAAAGATGTTGCAAATTTACTATGCTAGGAAAAATTTTGTGCTTGTTTCATGCAAGTTTCTTGTAATGTGTAGGTTCTTCAACTTCGAACATTGATCTGAATTCTACACCTGCTCCAAAAAATAATGTGCTTACAGGAACACAAGAAACTTCACAAACTCCCGCCCCAGTTGTAAAAGAAACAGCTGAGCATGGAGGTTTGAAACTTTTAATTTAGTTCTATTGTACTTTTAAGTCTATTGTACTTTTAATTTAGCATAGCCATCATAAGCATGGGGGCTTAATGCTGTTTGTATAATTTTTTATGGTAAATCTACTAGGAGTCTCTTAATTACTAAGCAAATTTCCATTCTTCTAAATTACATATTTTGATTAATATTTATCTTTACACTTTAGTTCTGCCCTTTCTCAAATGAAAATATTGTTGTATTGCCGCATCCCTCTCAAGTCATATCTGTATTCCATATTTATGTCTATACTCAAAATCCTTGGAGTTTTCTCCTTTTAAGATGTGTCCGAGATTTATTTTTTATGCCTTCTCTTCTTCCCTTTCAAAATGTTTTCATATCAAGCCAAAAAGACAAAAGATTGTAAGGATTTAGTTGTTAATCTGAAAGGCTTGTTTTTTCTTTCCTAGGATTTAAGGATGGTTTATTGATCCTAGAGGTTTTCCTAATACTAGATTGTTCTAAAGGGATTAAAATTGAAACTCATGTCCTATTTTACTAATTAGCAATCTTAGCTTATCACTGTCACTAGGGTTAAAGTTTATGCTTCAAACTTCACGATGTTGATCTTTACTGGTAAAAATTATAAGATAACCATTTTTGATGATTGTGGCTTATATTCTGTAGATAGAAAAACACCCTATTTAGAAAAATAAGATCAAAACAGATTGCTTTTAAGTGCTCAGTCCAACAGAGAGGCAATTATGATTGTACTTTATTATGAATCAAATACTCATTTATTATATGAATCAAATAATCATTTATTATATTTGAAAATATAGAAAGGGAGCATGGAATATCCTTCGAATGATATTCAGAAATATAGAAAGGGAGCGGGAATAACCTTTTATAATTATGTGCTGATTGATTAACTTTTAAAACCCCATATGCTTTATTTAGATCAAAGAATCATGTAGTTCTTTTTGGCGTGGCAAGTGGTGTGACTCTAGCCCTTTGAATAGTCTGTGATCCTTATCATATTTCAACAAACAAGGTATCTTTGGCTAGTGTGGTGGTCTCCTTTTGTGGATTTCAGCATATTTGGAATGAAAATTATTTTAAACTTATGAATTGCTGGGAGGTGCATTGGAGAAGAATATCGACTTTGATAATCTTCATTGGAAGGGGGTTATTCTTGTCAATAGGTGAGTTCTACGTGAGAGAGACCTTATGTTCATTGACAATGTGTTTCTCCATGCTCTTGAGCTTGTTTGTTGTGATAGCATAATCTTTCCATCTTGTATATTCATCAGGTGTTGTCTTTACCCTTTGTGCAAAATGAGTTGTCCACACAATATGTTTTATTGTTGTGTCCTGCTCGTATTCATTTTCTTTTACCAATTTTCTTTTATTTATTTATAAAATATGTGACACATTAAGATCAAATATATCATTTGTTGATATTGCTAGGTATTGTTATGGTTGCCTTATCTATAATGGTTGATTGTGTTTATTATCAGCCATTATGTTTGATACGTTTATCCTCATAAATTTTGCCTATCAATCCATGGAACAGAGTTGCTACTGTTGGACTGATATAAATCCCCTTTTTCATGAACTTTTGTTTTTCTTTTGCCCGTTAATTTGGGTTAGCACTATTCAAACATACCAGATTTTCCTTAATTATTTGAACTAATTCGGATAAAAAAAAAATTGAAAATCCATATAATGGATAATTAATTATTTTGGGTAAATTCAAGTGAAGAAAAAGAATTCTGGGAACCTGAATTGCTGAAATATGTACATTTATTTAGTTGTAATATATAAATAAGTAAATAAGAAGTCGTAATAAGCCTTGTCCCAAACTAAAATCACGTCCCCTCCTCTCCCTTGCTGACTCTCTTAGAGGCCAAACCTTCAAGCTTTCATCCAAATCCAAGACCCAAACTCTCTTAAGGTAATTTGTTGTATGTTAATCCGTAAACTCCTTAATCTGTTGTGAATAATATTAATTCTTAAGTCCTAAGGTATTTCCTTCTTCTAATTTTATTTTATGGTTTCTTTATTTTAGGGTTTCCCAAACTCTCTCAAAGGCCAAAGCCCTCAATGTTTATTTTTATTATTGAGTCCAAGTACTGGGCTTCCTTCATTTTTATTATTTCAAGTATTGTTTTTGTTTATTATTTTACCTTTAATTACTTGACTCTTTGGAGGATATAAACAATTTAAAAAATTTTTTTGAATTACCCTAATTACTTGAAATGTAATTTGGAGAAAATTTAATCCAGGAATTCAAAAAAAAAAAAACTTGGGTCAGGGAATGATACAAATTTTTGGGTAATCCAAAAAATTCTATGTTTTGTCAAAATTTTCTCCAAATTATCCAAATGCTCTCTCCTGCTTAAATGTGCTTTTCCAAGGTTTCTTGATACCTTGTACTTTGTTCTTGACTTTAATTGCAAGTTCGAGTCGATTATTGAAGCAACATATATCTTGACTTCCAAAGATGTGGTTAACACCATCTGCATTGCGATTATTGTTTTTATCAATTTAGGTGGGATTTGTCGGGAGTATTTTACTCAATTTGAAAATCTATAATGAATGCTTATTTTTATCTGCGATAGGAAGTAGGTTATTTGTTTTGCATACCAAGACTTGCTTCTAGTGCTTCACTTTGTGTTTATCACAGATCTGAGACATATGTATAAGAACCGGTTGCAAACCTATGCCCAGAAGAAGAACATCAGTTTTCCTATATATTCATGCGAACGTGAGGGCCCTATTCATGCTAGCCGCTTTAAGGCAAGAGTCATTGTTGATGGAAAAACCTTTGATGCCGCTGAATATTGCAACACAGTAAAGGAAGCTGAACATGCGGCCGCAAAAGTTGCTTTAAACTCGTTGGCACCGGATGGTATTGTAGAGGTTAGTTGTCTACTTTATCTCAATTGTTTCTATTGATATTTTACATGATACATTTATAATAGACATCATTCATTACAACCAATTTCTGTATCTTGATATGTTTATAGGATGATTTAGGCATCTACAAAAACCTTCTGCAAGAGTTGGCCCAAAAAGAAGGATTTAAGTTACCTCGATATAGCACAGTTACAAATGGTGAACCTCATATGCTAGTCTTTGTTTCAACTGTGGAAATTGAGGGGTGCAGTTTTCGTGGACCACAATCTAAAACCAAGAAGCAAGCAGAGATGGGTGCAGCGAAGGTTGCTTATAATTGTCTTAGAGAAAGTAAGCATGTCTTTTTCTCTTGACATGAAGTTCCTCTTTCCCCACAATAGAGAAAAAATAAAATGAAATAAAAAGCCCACAAATACTTCTTATCTCCTTGAGGGAAGAAAGGATGGAATCTTAAACTAGAGTAACAAGCTTGCTTCTCTATTTGTGTGCGCAGTAAGTGAAATGAACCTAACAATAAGGGCATGTTTGGTGCAAGGGGAAAGTGTGGAGAGGTAAATTTAGAAAAGTAACACATATTCATGGATTTATAGAGGGTAACTGGTTATGCAATCCTTTGGTAGGATATTGTATTGCCCCCCCTTATATTGTAAAAATGATACCTAATTTATGTAAATTTGCTTTAAGTGCATCAAAATTCTTTGAACATCAAAATATTTCTTGGTTCTTTTCTCAGATGAATGTGGCCAAATATGTAAACCTCAATATCCTAATGCCGAAGGTCATGAAGCTCAAGCGGTAGCATTTCCCCATGTGCAGCCGAATGCTGGTTTTCATGGGGAGCAGAATGCCAGTCTTAAGAGCCCTTCCATCATAGACCAAAGTGCAACATATAAGGACCTTCACGGTAAGTAGATTAATATATAATTTGATGCATAATGTTTAATGCACTTAGAATACAGAGACTTGACAAGTTGAAGTGGGTATTGGTGGTCTTAATTTTGTTGCTTGGTTCAAATTTGAAAAATTTGATAGTTATACAGTAGACCTTAGGTAAAGCCTTGCTCACTCAGTTGGCTTATTTTATGCTTGTATCTGTATTAAGTTGCCTCAAGGAAAGTGATATGGAATTTTTACTTGATTTTTCTGTTTATCACCTATCACAAAAACCTTGTTTGTGTGTTTCAGTAGTTTTTTGGCTCTATAGAATTCAGGCTCAGCATTTGGGCTCTAGCTTTAATTCTTTTTCTCTCTTTTTTTTTTTTAAAGTTAATATGGTTTTCTTTTTCCTTAAATTTTGTGAAACAACATCCTATCACGTGTTGGGTGTATTATTTACTCATTAAATTTATGTGATAACTAATAAGTAATAAATGACTCTGGCATATTATTTATTCATTGCAGAAATTCATCCTTTTGAAGTAATACTTTTCACTGACAAAACTATTTAAATGGTTTAATCTTTATAGCATTACATGCATTTTCTTGATTTTGTTTGTTTGTTTGTTCTTTTTTTTTTTTTTTTTTTTTTTTCCTTTTTAACCACTCCACAACAACAACTAACATTAAAATATTACAATATCATTGAAATTTTACATTATTTTCTAGATTGATATCTCTTAGTTTTTATATCTGACTTAATTCTTCAAAATTGTCTCAATTCAAAAGCCTATGCCAACACATTGTGACTTACGGCTCACCTTATCAAATACAGAACTATTGATTTGGGGTTGTTATGGTAATTAATTTGAAGCTCGTGATAGGATTGGTATAGGGTTGGAATTTCACAATGCCAGCCAGGTCTGCTTCACCATCAATAGTTTATTACTAAGGTGATGTGTAGGTTAATTGTCTAAATTGGTGATTTTTCTCTTCTTTAGTCAATATGGGGTGATGTTGTAAGAGTATTTCTTCACTGGAAATGAGAGGAGAGAGTATGAATTATTCAAGAGTAGCCTTTGTTTTAAATTCTGATAGGATGTCTTCAGTGTTGGCTGTGTCAAAAGAACTAGCCTAACTTGCTCATAGTCTACTGGTTTGGCTATTTTGGTTCCAACAGATGGTTTTCTAGCTTTCTCTAGTGTAAGGCATTTGGATCATCGAACTTGCACAAGATATTTAAGCCTCATTGAATACTTGTTTCTACCAAAAATCTCAGGCAGTTGATGGCATTAACTTGAGCCAATTTACTCCTATTGAGATCTGTAACTGCCTTCTTCATTGAGCTAACACTTGTAAATCTATCTTTTGTGAGATTATCTTTTGTTCATTAAATCTCCTTGTTCTTGAGTAACTGTAAAAGAGTGTTGCTGCATTCTTGTGTTTGTGAAAGAGAACCCCAAGAGGGAGTTGAAGTTTGTCATGAAGACTAAAGATTTGTGCAAGGTTTGATCTCCACCATATCAAAAGGAATTGATGGCTGATTCTGGACACTTAAGTGGAAGCTTGAAAAAGTGCACTTGTTTGTCTGCCCTTCTTGAACTTTAGTTTAATTGCTCTAAATTGCTTATGTTTACGTGGCTACTCAGAAAATGGATTGTAGAATATGAGTGTTAGTATTTGTGCATGGAAGCTGAAGTATAGCCTGAGACACAACCTCATCCCCCTCTGCCCAAAAAAGAGAAAAAGGTTGTTTGGGACATCAGCTAAGAGAATTGAGAGCATGCATAGAAGACTCGTCAGTTAATTTGGAGTAAAGTTTGTGGAAAAGAAAAAGGTCAGGAATGAATTGCTATTACGAGGTGATTAGAGGAGGGATTGTAACAGAGCTTAACTTTGTCTAAAAAGTGGTTTTGGAGGTCTTTGCTCTGTCAGAGATGGTGTTTTTTGCTTGGCACAGCTTGGAATAGAATTCTAGCATCTAGAATATTTTGGCTGTTTTTGGAAACTCGTACTATTTTACGTTTGTTTGTTTCCCTTAGTTTAGATTCTTATTTGGTTTCTGTTATTGCTTTAGTGTTTTGCCTATATATAGGGCATTAGGGTTCATAGTTTTTAGGCTTTAGTATTTGGACAATTGCATTGTATTGACACCTCTCTTTCTGTCTGTGTCTCTGGTCCCTCTGTTCTGGTTGGATTCAATCTCTCTATTCTAGTTTGTTCTCTTGTTCCATATTTCTCCTAGTTGCTGCTGCACCACATATAAGTATTAGTTTTGAGATTCTGTTGATACTGATTTGGCTGTCGATTAAATAGAAGATAAAAAAACAATTCCTCCAGGGCCACAAGCTGCTCAAACCTGGCCTGTAGGGGGCAGGCTGGGACAGGTTTAATTGAGATGGACCGAAATTTTTGTCCCTAGATAACCTCCACGTTTTAGTATGGGAAGATTAGATAGTCTTGTGAATTAATGAAATTCTTTGCTACCATTTTGAGTATCCATATAAGCGAACCTTGACAGGCAGCCATGCATTTATCTTCTGAAACTATCCTAGTGAGTTATATTTGTGAGTTGACAGCTTTCACAAGTATGTCTTCGTGCTTCAGTAAAGTAGTATGCATGTAGTTTATAACTTTTCTCACATTTATTGTGTTTATGTTGTGTGGTCCAGTGGGGTCTATTTTTTCGAGACTTTTCCACAATGGCAGGAAAATGTTCAAATGCCTTGCGTATTGGTTTGTAAGAAGATATATTTTTTAGATAATATTCAGGTGTATCACCATATTATCATATTGCATATATTTATATCCAGCTATTCAATAGTTTTATGAATATTTCACTGATCTAGTAAACTAGATTCATGAGGTTTTCATTTTTCAGTTGGACCATGGGTGGTCTCTTCATTTAATATTTTAGTATATATCCTGAAACAGCCTATAACCATCTTCCAGCTCAAAGTTCATATGTGAATTTGATAATTGATGGAGGGTCATCTCCTGCGTCAGTTTATGAGGGCAAAAGTCCAGGGCATCTACCATCTGCCATCCCCTCACATGAGGAGGGTTTATCGTCATCTTCCCAATCATCAGGTTGTGAGACAAGCGTGGCTCTGAAGGCAGAGATTGAGGAGCTGACTGGAGGTCCTATGGCAAGCAATGCAATAAGGGTTTACCCAAATTTGCCAAACCTGACAATTCCTCCTGGCTACACAGTGTTAACCGAGAGTGACAATAACTGGGTGGCCGTAACCTTAGACCGCACTGCGGGGAGCAAGTAATTCTTTTTGGCTGTCTGCTTGTTTTCTAGTCGTAACAGCAACCTCCATTTATCAATAGGAAATGAGACATTTACAACGGTGAACAACCCTGCCATCTTTGACAGGTTTTATTATTGATGGCATAACCGGATATTCATGTTTATTTTCTTTTACAAGCTGATCAAATACAGTGAGCCTAGTTTTTGATGTAAATATGATATTCTCTGATGTAAACAAGTGTTCTCTTCAACTACCAATCCAATGGCTGGTTTCCTCCATGCATCACCATGCAGGAAATACTGACATAATGGTATCAGAGGTTGAACCAACATGGCTGATTTAAGTAGAGCACTCTATTTTGCTATGCGGTGGACTAGTTAATATAATTGATTCTTTGCGGCGCCAGTTCGAGGATTTCCTCTTCCTAGCATGTGCTGCAAGCCTATGTCCTATGTAAGCTGTCCACTGTCCTAAAAATGATGACCATATTATGCCTTACTACAAGTGACACTTAAATTGTCTAAGCAAAATCCATGGCCTAAATAGGAAGGGGAGATCAGGCTGCAACGGTAGGATGGCTCTGAAACATTAGAAAACCGTTGTCTTATTGTAATGATTCGAAATTTTTGTCTATGATAAATATTTTAAGTTCCAGGTTCTGCTTTCTCCTAAAATTGAGAAAATGAAGGCATTTTGTACCAAACTTTCTTTGCCATGTGGAGCCATTCTTGATCATGTGGGGTTTATGGACAAATGTTCCTGGAAGTATAATGTGGCTATTTGTTGCAGAGCCCTGTGGAAAAGATCAGAGCAAATTGCTGGCAACCAGGCCCATGGGGGAAAGGCGATTCTTGGGCCTTTTCTTTATTAATTAATTGTTATGTTTGCATTTTTTTTTCACATAAAAAAATTAAAATTTAAAACTTGTAAAACATGCGAGTATTATGTTGCCAGTCATCCAATCTGTACCAAAAGATTTAGGACAAAATTTAGATCGAGTTGTGAATATTCAGTTTTCAAATCAGAAAGTCCCCAAGGGGATGTCACAACCCACCTATTTTCTAAACAAGAATTTAGTTGTGGCAATCAATTCAACAATATGAAATAAAAACAGAGCATAACAAAAGCAGGGGAGAGGGAATGGGGTAATGCAATAGATGATGATGGGGTTCTTGGAAAATGATCGGAAATGACAATATGGGAATAGAAAGAGAGAAAGAGAGGGAGATTGAGACAGAAAGAGCAAGAGAGAGAGAGAGAGAGAGAGAGAGAGGGAGAGAGGGAGGGAGAAGGGACCAGAACAGGGTGACTGATATTCTTTTTCCTCCTTTACTTCTCATTCTTACATGTATTTATAGATTGTTTCTAACAATCTTCTAACTAATCCTAACAAAATTAGTTGGATTGGTTACAAATAACTCAGCTCAACTAACCTAATTTCTTACTAGCCGTTGGATTTGAGTTTCTTTGCTTGTTTGTTACAATTTTCTCTCTTTTCAAAAGTATCCTTGTCCTCAAGGATAGAAAACAAAAAATTGACGTCTTCAGTAATGGGTGAGAAGTAGTGAATTAGGTCCTTTTGCTGCTAAAAGAACTGGTGAGTTAAGTTCTATTGGAGATGGTGAGAGAATGAACGAATTGAGTTTTGCCAAAATTGAAAGGACAGAAATTGAGTTGTGTTCTGGTAAAGACATTCTAAAAAGTAAAGAAATGAATTTTTTTTTTTTTTTTGGTAACAGACTTAATTGAAAAGATAGGAAAAACTCAACATAGAAAGAAAAATGTTTAAAACAGAACAAGTAGATAGCAAAGTTGCTTAGATTAGGACTTGCAGCGAATGAGAAAGACAACCTACAAGAACTAGCAAATGGAGAGAAGGGATAAAGGAGAGTAAGGGAATAGTGTTACAAAGAAGGAAAAGTAGAGGGAGAGAGAGAAAGGAAGAGAGTAGAGAGCAGAATTGAACACTCTTCTTCTTCCTGTATTTCATCTTCTTCTTTTTCCTAGGAGGACAAAGCCGGTTGAAGAAAGTCTTATTGGATTGGGCAGTAGTTGGAAGATTGTTTGTGGCTGTGGCACCTTCTTTGCTTCCAAAAGTTGGACCTTGTGAATGTTGACAGAGACCGGTAACAATTTTTTTATCAAGAAAAATCTCAAGAGTTTGGCAGAGACCAATAGTGGTAGTAGACTTGCGTTTCCCAAGTGGAGTAGAAGTAATTCCTCCAACAACCACATAATACCCATCACTAGATCCTTGAAATTCATCAATTACAAACAAGACATTTTCTTCTGCATTTGGAGATGTAATTGTAATATTCAATGTGCTATCATCTTCATTTTCAACCAAGAGGACTGCTTCTTTGGACACGTATTCAAACCTTTGAATGCCTGCTACCATCTTATCCACTGTGCATTGTTGCAACCCATCACAAATTTCAGTAAGTCGCGGTGAAATTGCTTTGTCACTAGTCCCTTCTTGTTTGGTATCGTATTCTTCACACTTGTCTTTGTACACCATATTCAAAAAAGCATCAAATTTTGCTTATATTTTAGCCATAAAAGCTTCAAATTTTTGATCTTGTTCATCAAACCTTTTATTGAAATATAGTCGTGATTTATCAATTTTTTCATTTTGTTTCTTGAGTTGTTCTTCGAATCAAACTTCATTTGCCATTTTCTAATCGTCTTGCCAAAAAGTCACAAGCTCTGATATTAATTTGTCACAATCCACTTATTTTCTTTGCAAGAATTCAATCGTGGCAATCAAAACAATATGAAATGAAAACAGAGCATAACAAAAGCAGGGGAAAAGAAATGAGGTAATGCAGTAGATAATGATGAGGTTCTTGGAAAATGATCGGAAATATAATATGGGAATAGAAAGAGAGAAAGAGTGGGAGATTGAGACAGAAAGAGCTAGAGAGAGAGGGGTTTAGTGAGAGAGAGACATAGAGGGAGAAGGAACCCAACATGGACAGAGACTGTTATTCTTTTTCCTCATTTACTTCTCATTTTTATATGTATTTATAGATTATTTCTAACAATTTTCCAACTAATTCTAACAAATTCAGTTGAATTGGTTACAAACAACTCAGCTCAACTAACCTAACTTCTTACTGGCTGTTGGATTTGAGTTACTTTGCTTGTTTGTTACAGGGATAGCCTAGTGGTCATAACCCCTCTCCAGTGATCTCGGATTCAAATGCTAGTGTAATCCGGATCCTCGGCCATCCTACCATTCTCCAAAGATTCATGGCTCATTAAAAATTATAATCCTTGTTACAAAAAAGACATTTAACTTTGGATTATGATTCCATTGACAATTCAATAATTCGGTAGCTTTTATCTTTCACCAGGTTCCCTACCCCCCATGAACTCAGAAATTCGAAAGGGGGCATTGGGGGGGGGGGGATGTCATCAACGTAGGTCATCTACCAGTGGTACTTAAAAGTAGTATTTAGACCAAGTTGTTGGCCTTCTAATTTTATTTTATTTTATTTATTTATTTATTTTTTTAACTCTGTACTCATATTCCATGCAACGTTTTTCAATTTACCATTCAAACACTCCCCCAATTGGTAGACTAAAATAGGCAACATTGACAAGTTGTAAAAATTCAATTTATATTATCTGAACATTGTCTAAACCTGAAATTTCATGTCCAAAGGCAACAATTATAAAGAATGGAGTCACAAAATCACACGGTATAAAACATATTTGTTACGGTTGGCCAGCAGCTAAAGAAAAATATATAAATGGGAACAAAAACCTAGAAAACTATGGATGGAATCCATGGGCTACAAGGCACTCCTCTCTTGCTCACATAAATAGAGCAGATGAGCAAGACAAGCCTGTTGAGATATCACATGCATCAACAGTGTTTTGATCCATCTGGTAAGCTCACAGTAGCAGTACCAGTACTAGCCAGTAGCATGCAATTATCCATCTCACATAAGGACCCCCACCACATTATTAAGGGCTTTCTTTGCGATCTTGTACTTGCCAGCTAGTTTTCTATTGTTGCCTACAACATACTGACTGAGGAAAAATTCAATACCATTCCTAACGGTTTCGAGTTGTGGGGTGACTGCAATACGGGTAAAAATGTTCCATACGGTTCTGACTGGTTGCTCAAAGAAGCCTCAAATAGCATCCGGAAATGCATTACTCTCTTTGCAGCAAGCAGCTTGGCATCACTCAATTCAACAACCTTTAGGACTGCAAGGGAAAGGTTGAAAGAGACAAGAATCTCTGCAACAAATCTTGCGAGATTCATCAACTCATTCACAGCTCCATAGGCTCCAATTCCTTGAAATGGTCCCAAAGGCAGTACTGTTGAGCATAAATGAACAAACAATCAGACTCTGGAAAGATAAATATGTCTGAATAAGAAATGCTAATCCCTCAATTAATGTAATATGCAGGCAACTAGGAGGATTCGCACACGCCATGAGCTGGCAAATGTCAGCCTTTACATTTCAACCACAGGTGTCACTCATGATATAAATATTCCACAGTCACACATCAGCCCACATGAGAGTCACCTGGTATGCAGAAAACATAATTTATGCAGCGTGACTCCAATATATCAAAGCTACACAACTGGGAAGCAAGAACGGTATAATATTTGTTAAAGACCATCTCATGCAAACAGCAGTCTAAGAGAACCCTCATAATCTCTCTGTCCTGCAAATGTAAAAATGAATTGAGAAGACATAGCAAGTTGTGCGCACAAACACAGAAGAGAGAGAGAGAGAGAGAGAGAGAGAGAGAGAGAGAGAGAGAGAGAGAGATGCTTACCTGTTTCCCTGGAATGTCAATGAATGCATTTGCGCCCCTCTGTGTGTGTGTGTGTGTGTGTTGGACAGTCAGGGATAAAAGAGGATGTGAAGAAGAAAGAGGAAGAAGTCTCTCTCACCCAAATCCTTGAGTCGCAATCGCCAACAAGAGACGAGGTGAACCCGTCTATGCAATTCCCAGAAAGAGAGAGAGAGAAAGGAGTGGGAGAGACACAGAGACAGGCGGTGAATGGGAAACGTCGAAATTGTACCGTCGGTTCTTCACTTACGAACAGGGATTTAGGTAAGTTTGGCTCCGGAGGGAAAGGGGAATGGATGGGGAAGATTTACAATTTACTTCATCTGATGTGATTGAAGTAAATGCATTTCTCTCATGTGTAGTAGAGATGAATGTGAAGACAATGAACGGTAATTTTTTTGTCCGGTTAGAGTCAAAAGTGAAAAAAAAAAATATCATATATATATTTTTTAACTTAACTATTATATTTTTGATAAAAAAATATTTTCAATATTTCCCCATCGTAATTTCTTTTTATTTTTTTATTTTAAAATATTTTTAAAAATAACTATTAATATATATTTTTTATTTTTTTACAAATTATTTTCATTATTACTTTATATTAAATGAAATTGGAATAATAATGTTAAAAAAATAACTCTCGATCATTAATGAAAAAATAATTTGTCCATAATAAAGAAAATTAAATTTTATTATTTTGTATTAAATAAAATTAAAATAGAAAAAATTAATAAATAATTTTGTAAATATTAAAAAAAGGAAAAATTTGTTCAAAAATTTTATTTTTTTTCCAATGTATCCATTTTGAGACGGAAATAATTTTTTAAAGGGGAGAGATTGGAATTACATGTTACTTTTATTTTCTCTTTATATTTCCTTTCTTACCAAACGAATAAAAAAATTCATTTCATTCCACTTTTATTTCTCCTTTTATTTTTCTTTCACTTTACACTTTTTCCTTTTATCCCTTCCAAACAAAAAAAAAAAGGAAATATACTTATTTCTATTAGGTGAAATAAATCCCTCCCTTCCCTTCTCCTCCCCCATTCTTTCCACGAACCAAACTTACCTTAAGGAAGAAAAATATATTTTTCTAAAAATAACTATTTGATATATTTTTCTTATTTTTTACAAATTATTTTTTTAATCTAAAATATTTTCCTAAAAATATAATTTTTTTATAAAAATAGTTATTTAATATATTTTTCTTATTTTTTACAAATTATTTTTATTATTACTTTACATTAAATAAAATTGAAATAGTTATATAAAAAAGTAAAATCAAGAAAATAATTTTTTCAATAAAATTGATAAAGGAAATTAAATTTTATTATTTTATATTAAATAAAATTGAAATAGAAAAAAATTAATGGATAATTTCGTAAATATTAAAAAAGGATAAGGATAAATTTGTTCAAAATTTTCATTTTCTTCCCAATCTATCCATTTTAGGATGAAAATAATTTTTTAAGAAAGAGAGATTATGATTATATCTTACTTTTACTTACTCTCCACTTTTCATTCCTTACTAAATGAATGAAAAAAGTCATTTCACTCAATTTTTATTTCCTCTCTTATTTTTCTTCCACTTTTCATTCCAATCAAACTTATCCTTAGTAAACGGAACAACCTGACCCGACCCACCTTGAGGTGAAAAAACACTATTCCAACATTGGGATGTAATTTTGTGTACTGTCCGTTCTTCGTATATCTGTGCATTTGAACGAAATTATATTAAATTTACAATTAAAAAATTTACCTCTTTGAAGATTTTTTTTTAAAAAAATACATTCTTAAACTTAGGATTATGATTTGAAAAGAATTTTATAATTAAAAAAAATTAACATTGAATTATCTTAATATAAAATATAAAATTCTATACAAAATGGTATCAAATAAGATTATGAGATTATAATTTGTGTATAATTACCAAATGTGCCTTCACTTTTCTATGGGCATGTAAAAGGGTGCCCACCTAGCTTGTTAAGCATGCGTTTTATTAGGTAATAAATGTGTTATTTTCCTAAATATTGTAAAAATTTTACAAAATTTGAGAAATATAGTGTTTTTTTTTTTTTTTCTAAAGTAGTGAAATCGACTTCAAATTATTTGAATCAGTTTATCCAAATTCAAATAAAAAAAAAAAAAGAAATCGATTTTATAGATATCAACTTCAAAGTCGATATCAATGAAATCGATGTCATCCTCTCTCCTCTCCCTCTCTCTCTTCCCCCACCACTTTCTCCTCATTAACTCTCTGTCTCTCTCTTCCTCTCCCTAAACTCTCTCTCTCTCATTAATAAAATAACGATTTTTTAAATTATAGTAAATAATGTAAAATAAATAATGTATTTAAAATATATAAAAAAAATATATAATGTAATTTTACAACAACGTAAACCTTCAAATTCCAAATTAATGGAGTTGGCCATTTGAGAGATAAATATTAAAATATATCAAAAAAATATATGAATGTTAATTTAATTTGTATGAATTCTTTTACATCATTCATTCATATCTAAAACTATCTCTTTAACTAAACATATAACTATCATGTCGTTACGGATAATTTATATTTAAATTTTCAACTGCCTACCTGTACGTTTTACTAAATTTTCTATATTTAAGTTCTCGGTACTCCTAACAAGTATGTCATTGGATCTTCGTTGCATATGCCCAAATCATTTCAAACGGTACTCTTGCATTTTATTCACAATTGAATTAACTCTCAACTTATTATGTATCTCTTTATTTCTAATTTTATCTTTTCTAATTTTACTATACATCCACCTAAATATTTTCATTTTAGTTATAACCATTTTATAGTCTTGTTGTTATTTAATGACTCAACACTCAGTGCCATATAATAGCGCAGATCTTACTGTGCCTCTATAAAATTTTCACTTTAAATGTAATGATATCATGCGATCGCAGAAAATTCCAGATGCCATCCTTCATTTCATTCAACTTCGGATGTAATTTTAATTTAATAAATTAATACATTAAACAAAAATTTATAAAATCAATAACAAAATTAAAATATTTTTATAAAATCAATAAATTAAAATAAATTACATTATAAATAATTAAATTTTAAGTTATATCATTTTTATAATTAAAAATATATAAACATAAGATCAAAAAATATTAAAAAGAATATAAATTTTAAAAGCATATTAAAAATAAGATAGTAAATTTAATATAATATACAATATTGAAAAATATGATACTAAATAGAAATTAAAGATATTAAAAAATATGGAAGTAAAATTAAAAAAAAATAGCTCATTAAAGTTTTCACTTTTATTTATGCCTTATAAAAAAGAATATATTTATTTTATAAAATTAATATAAATTAAATGAGGAGAGAGAGAGTTTTATTTTAAGGAGGAGAGAGAGAGAGAGAGAGGTTGGCAGGTGAATAGGAGAAGAGAGGGGGGAGAGAGAGACAGAGGGAGAGGGAGAGGAAAGAGAGTTAATGGAGCATTTTATGAGAGTGGTGGAAGGAGGAAATGAGAGAAAAAGTAAAATTTAATGAGAGGGCGTGATGGGAAAAAGTAAAAGTTGATATTTTTAAAATCATCTTTAAAGTTGATTTTAGCAAAATCAACTTCTGTGTTTTTTTCCTTTCTCATGAGTAGGCTAATCACACACGATTTGAAATTGATTTCAGGAAATCGATTTTGAAGTTGATTTCTTTAAAATTGACGTCTCTAATTTGAAAAGAAAAAGCCATATTTTTCAAATTTTGTGTAATTTTTACAATACTTTCAGAACTAACCTAGGAGGAAAGAGGGTGATGTCAAATCGATATCCACAAAGTCGATTTTAGGGGTTTTTTTTTTTTTGATTTAAAATAATTGATTTATACGGTATGAAGTCAATTTCGTATAATTCGATTTTAAAGTCCACTCACTACTTTGAAAAGAAAAAAAAACTATATTTCTCAAATTTTGTAAAATTTTCACAATATTTATGAAAATATCCTAGTAATAAAGTGCCAATAATCACAATATTTTTATAGTTTAGTAATATGATGCATAAACTATGGATTAGAGAGCAAATTATTAACCAAACTCCAATGAGTGTAGTGGTAAGACACTATACTTCTTTAACCATAGGACTTGGATTCGAGCTATGGGAATAGAGAAATGAGATTTGAGAGAGTCAACCCCTTAATGAATTCCATAATACTCAAATCGGATTAGTCATATAAAATCCGAATTCTGATTCGTGGTAAAAAAATCTGGTTACAAAAAAAGAAAAAAATGAAAGCAAATCATTAAAATTTTGAACATCCATAAGAATTTTAGGCCACTTGGATGGATGACCACGTGAATCAAGTGTTTTGTTTTAGTCTTCCTCCATAGACCTACACAAATACAACAATACACACACACACTCTCTCTCTTTCACACAAATTTTACAACGACATCAAACCATCCTACCATTTAGGAAAATTGGCCATAAGTTTTCTACATATAAGTCAAATAATTCGAGCTATTGTTTACTCAAAATTAACCCAACTTATGGTTGATGTAGGAGGTAAGATTTGACTTGCTACAAGCAGCTCAACAATTTCAAATATATAAATAATAATAGTACTCCCGATTTTAAATGCAAGTTGATTCACATAAATTATCAATATAAATGTCATTAAAAGATATCAATATTTTTTATCCAAAGAAAAATAAAAATCCTAAAAAATTGCTAATTTGACACATGAATAATCTTACTTATCGAGAATATCGAATTAAATAAGAATTAATAAGGGAAAAAATTGATATACTTAAAAGTTATATTTCTTTGTAAACAGATTACTTTGCATCTCCTAGTAACAATAGAAAATAAAATTTAGAAACTTCTTTCTCTTAATAAAAATAATACTACAAAAGTTTTTAAGCTAATTATTGATCACTAACTTTATGAATAAATAAGGATGTTATTAATGTGTTACGAAATTAATGACTAGTCCTTTTCTATTTAAAAAATATCGAACAGAAATATAGTAGTGAGATGTGACAATAAATAAATAAATATATATTGTTGCATTTACCATATTATTTTAGAGGTTTTTTTATTAATATATAATCGGATACTTATATTTAAATTATTTTATAGTGAGACGCTTATATATAATTTAATTCATTTTCTCAATTATCAAACTATTTTTATTAATTGTGATAAATTACCATTACTATTATATATCAATACTGAAAAAGAGATATAATTTTAAATAAATCTATTATTATTATTATTTTTCAATAACGTAACATGGTAATATGAATTTAATGCACTTAAATGCACCACACTCATTCCTAGCGGGTTCACAATAACACTAAACAATAGTCTCAAAATTAATAATCTAGTGGTCACAATCCTCTTTCTCAATCAATAATTTTGGATTCAAATCTTAATATAATAAAAAAAATCATACAAAACTAGAACAAAAATGAAACTCAGGATGGACTCGGCAACCAATAGTGACAAATACTCGCTAAATTTTAATTTCTTTTGCTCTCCCGACCGTTTGGTGTGTTATCTTCCAAACCCTAGCTAGCCAAAGTTTTGGTACCTTATAAAAAAAAATAAATAAATGTAAATCTCCACCATGATCAAAGCAAAGCCAAAGCTTCCTTGACCAGTTAAGCAATCTGATGGTGATTTGCCGACCACATGATTGGAATTTTCAAACATAATATTACTATATATAGAGTGAGACTCTCAATACACAAATCATACAAAACCTCACTTCTCTCAAAAACCCACTTCGAACTAGTTAGACCATAGATTAGGGATACTATAGATAGCTTCAAATGGCTTCAAATTCAAAGCAAGTGCTTGCTGTCCTTGTTGTTATTGGGGTTGTTTTACCCTCACTTACCCTAGCGACTGAGTTTATAGTTGGAGACGATAGTGGTTGGAATACTAATTTTGATTATAAAGCTTGGGCTAAGGGTAAAGTTTTTACTGTCGGAGATAAACTAGGTTAGTATGATCTTTTTTTTTTTTTTGATTCTTAATATCATATTATGATTAATGTATTTATTTTAATATTGTATATGAATGCAGTGTTTAAATATCCGGTTGGAAAACACAACGTTTTTAAGGTGAACGGTACCGGTTTCCACCATTGCATTATTCCACCGGCAAATGAAGCATTTACCACCGGAAACGACATAATCACTGTTCTGACTCCCGGAAAAAAATGGTACATATGTGGGGTTGGAAAGCACTGCGCCAAGTTAGGCATGAAGCTGGCCATTAGAGTTGTTCTCCCACATCATCACTAATTCTGCTTTTGGCTTTGTTGCTTCGGGTGTTTTTAGCTGCAGTGGTCGCCTTTACTATGGTTATGTCATGAAATAAGAATAGTTTGGTGTGCTCTTCTCTTGTCAAAATTCATGTACTGTTCAATTGTTGTCGAATTCCTCATCCAAATGAAATAGTATATTTTCTTTCATCTTCTTTGGTCTGGTCTTTGAAGACAAAAGGTGATTGGTTAATGTAATGGATTTTTGCCTCTAAATGAGAAACGAGACCGTCGAGACAAACCAAAACTAGTTGTGTTTTTTGGGAGAACTTGTATAACTTTGCTAAGTTTTTCTCTATTTTGTTTTATTTTAATTTTAATAATTTCTTATTAAAATAAAAGAATAGTATAATAAATATAGAATTTTACAAATAAAATTTATCTTTCATACAAACATTTTAATTAATATTAAATTAAGAAAATTTACATTAAAAATTTTATCAAATCTCAGTCTAAACTTAACATCAACTACTACAAATCCTTAACAAGATCACAATAAAAATGGCAACAGCATCGACTAAAAGTATGCCAAACACAATTTTCCTAAGCCAACAAAATGGCGGCCACTGCAAATCAAGGTCTCACTAATACTGCAAATCAGGGTTCGATCACACTCTCACGATACCTCCACAAAAGTGAAAAATTTTGGTAATCTAGAATAACTATTTTCCTTGTACTGCATAATATTATGTTCAAAACACTAAACCATCGTTAAAATATAAAATAATTAATAATATTTCTTTCCACTATTTTAAGATTTTAAATGAATATTTATTTTATAAAAATATAAGATAGTATTAATATGGGAGACTTTTAATTCGAGTTTTGTCAAATCTCATTTTATCTATTTAAAAAATTTCACATAATTGGATATATTATCCTTTACGTAATAAGAATATTAAGATACAAATTAATTAATAATAATTTTCTCCATTAATTTAATTTTGTTGAATGAATGATTATTTATGAAAAATTTCAAATCTATAGACCCAAAATATGGATGATTTAGCTATATTTTAGTATATTCCCCAGTACGCTGCTGCATGGTATTCTCTAATATTAAGTTAACCTTCCTTTTCAAAATTTTAGAAGGTGGTATCATCGTTCATAGAAAATTGCATATACTAAAATTATCCATATCCATTTCGTAGTCAAATCACAATTTCATAAATACTTTATAATGTTTAAATAGTCCCTAATTCCATAGCAAAGAATATATTTCTCAAAATTGCATTTGTCGATATATACACTGTGAAATTGCAACAATGCAACCATTCCTTCACATTTCATCGTTAAATCATAATTTCATAAATACTTTATACAGTCCCTTAGGTTGTTTCCTCTTACTTTCTTCATTTTTGAAATTTCTTTTGACATTTAAAAAAAAAAAAAAAAATCTTCACTATTCCAAAGCACTCGATGGATAACGTAGTGAGACCTGGCAACAATAGGACAAATTCTTATTCATAGCTATGAAAGGTTCAAGAAACAGAACAGTGGCACTATTAATTTTCAACATGGAATTCAATTTTGTATTTTCCTTTACTCCCAACCGTCTGGTGCTATCTTCCAAACCTTTAGCTAACCAAAGCTATGCCACCTGATAATTCAAAAATAAAAAAGGAGGTAACTCCGCCATGGAAATGGTCTCCCAAACAAAACAAAGGTTTCTTTGACCAAGTAAGAAACCCAAGACAGTGCTTTGCCGACCAACCCCACCAATCTCTCTCAATATTTTTCTAGACCGAATGATGGATTCTTCAAACAGAATACTACTATATATAGCACCCTCAGCCTCAACAGAAATCACTAAAGGGTATAAGCTCTAATCCAAAAACCCACTTTGAGCAAGTTAGAGAGTAGAGAGTGAAACCAGATAAGCTTTTTAGTCAAAGAAAAAGAAAGAGATTAACTACAATTAGCTCACATGGCTCCAATGCAAGTGCTTGTTGTCCTTGCCATTATCGGTATTGTTTTACCCTCAGCTGCCCTGGCAGCTGAGTTTATAGTTGGTGATGCTAGTGGCTGGACTACTAATTTCGATTATAAAGCTTGGGCTAGGCATAAAGTTTTCACGGTCGGCGATAAATTAGGTGAGTTATCTTTCATGATTGGCAGTATATTTTTGCATCATGTTGAATTTTATTTTTATTTATATGAATTCTTTTTTCATATATTTTTGCCTACTTGCTGTTTCGTGTATTATATAATTGCAGTGTTTAAGTATCCGGTGGGAAAACACAACGTATTCAAAGTGAACGGCACCGGTTTCCACCATTGCATTATCCCACCGGCAAATGAAGCATTCACCTCCGGAAATGACACGATCACTCTTCTCACTCCTGGAAAAAAAGGGTACATTTGTGGTGTGGGAAAGCACTGCGCCAAGTTAGGCATGAAGCTAGCAATCAAAGTTGTCCTCCCACATCATCATCACTAATCCTTCTCTCAGCTTTTGTTGCTTCGGGATTTTAAGCTGTAGTAGCAGCAACGCTGTGTTTGCTATATTATTAAGAATAATAATATAGGAGGAATTTAGATCCTTCAATATAGTACTTTTATCATATCTCAGGATTTTAAAAAGGTTGGAGTAGTAATTTTCTTGTTATTTTTTAATGTGGTATCCTGCAGATACCCGTAAGATGGTGTAGTAATCCTGGAGCAATGAATCAGATCAGAAGCCCTGCTTTCTTTCATTCTCCCCTCGTTCAATATTTTCCTTTCTTGGCAAAATAAAATTAATAAGATATATACAAAAAGACCCCAACGATTTTTTTGGTGCTCTAAATTTAGTCTACCACCTATTATTCGTAGTTTTGCCTTAACTAATGTTGGCCCAGGAGTTATCGGGTCCAGAAACTCTCCCAACGTCGTTTTTTGCCACCACCAAGATTTGAATCTTGATCCTTAGTATAACGTGTTAGTGTCTTTCTCACTAAACTAATGAAGCATCGGTATAAGACCCCAATATTTTATAAAGTATAGCAGCTATGATGTTCTTGGTTTAGTCATTGGGGGCACAACAAAAGAAGCTTTTCCTTGAAATTACTTTTTTAGGCTCTAATGATGCCCATGATCCATTTGTTTCTTTGGGGTAAATTGCAAATGAAATGACCTGAAACCAAATGATCTAGATCGCTTAGGGTCATGTAAAAGCTTACTCAGATTTGAAAATCGACCTATATTTATTGGGGTTAGAATTGACCCGAACCGAATGACCCAAAGGAATTTAGGGCCGATTAGGTTTCCAGCCCAAACACCATAAATAATTCCAAAATAAAATTAATTTTATTTACATGCATATGCATATGGATACATCCAATAATTATATCTTTAATTTATATTAATATATTTAACATGCAGTTGTAGGGTCAGCCGGCCAATAGGGTACCAAGGGGGCCGGGCTTGGTCCTCATGAGTCAAGCCCGGTCCCATGTACTACTCCATAAACCCAAATCTGACCCTAGAATATTCTTCAAATAATTGAAAGAAAAAATGGCCTAAGCTTGCCTTATGGGCCTACAACCTAAGGACAATATAATTGGGCTTGGCTATGTTGGACCAACATGACGTCAAGTCGACGTTCATTTTCTGATTTGATTTGATTTAATTGTATTTTCTTATAAAAAAAAGAAACAAGATGCCGAGCCATGCACATGCCCACCCTCACATTGTTATACTAGATTTATTTTAAAATTACAATATAATCTTTCAAAGTATACTTAATTAGTTGAATTATGATATTTTTATTCTTTTTATAATATGTGCAAGTATAGCCGACCAATTATATAAACCTTTTGAAGGTAAAAGCAGTAACCCTAATCTCTCAAAATTCTTTGTTTGTTGAAAAAATGTATTTTAAAAAAGTTAGAGATATTTGTCCCCAAAACCAATTGCTACTATAAACTCAAACATTAAGATTAGTGTTTACCATATAAAGACTGAATCTAATCAGACACGTAACTCTACCAAAAATGAAATGAGGAGTGCGACCCGTTTGCCAACTCTGAGTAGAACAAAAGTTCACTTAAAACTCTTTTATTTTTATTTTTATTTTTGATTGAAATAAGCTATTTTTTGTGCGAAAAAAAATGATTTAATCCCTCAAGAAAATTCTTTATGCTACTTAAACATAGTAAATGGCTTACTTTTTTACACCATGTGTTTGCTCAAGATTTGCTTTCCCTTTTATATTGCTATAAACCCACCATAGCTTTCTCTATCCTCTATCCCTATCAAATCAGGACAACACCTTATTAGCCAAAATTTTGGTAAATCTCTAGCATGATCAAAGCAAAAGCCAAAGCTTCCTTGACCAATTAAGTAATCCATTGGTGATCTGCCGACCACATGATTGAAATTTTCACAGTACTACTATATATAGAGTGAGATTCTCTTATACAAACCATACAAAAACCAAGTTTCTCTTCAAAAGCCTACCGGGTGATCCGTCAAAATGACTATATCTTCTTGTTAAATAAAATGACTTATAATATTATGATAAGTTTATTTGCATAATTTTTTGTGGAAACAATAATTTTCATGCACCTAGCAACTAAGGGGGAGAGAGAGAGAGAGAGAGAGTCTTGGATGGCCGATTTTAAGCAAAGCGAACTTTTCTCGTGGACAGAAGGGGAAGGGGATGGCTTTGTAATAGGCCCATCAGAAAATAGCAAAAGAATATAAATGCTTTGCCCCCTTAATTTAATTAAGACATACAATTTAATTTTAAGATATTATAAACAAAATTAAAAAAAGAATTCATTGGACTTGAGAGTTTTATAAACAAACCCGCGTGTAAATGTAGCATTTTTTTTTTTTTAAATAAAAGATACTTATAAAACAAAATCAAAATAATGATTATACCAGTACAATTGCTAATGTCTATCATATAAAATTATCATTAATCATGTGACTATACAGTCACTCCTTCTTTTTTTTTTTTTTTTTTTTTTTTTTTTTTTTAACCTAATGATGCTATTATAAAAAAGATGAAATTTGACTTAACGGTGTAATTGCTCTTTTGGTGATCTCGAGATCATGGGTTTGAGACATGAAAATACCCTCTTTATAAAAATACAAGGAGAAAACCGTGTATATATTAGTTCAACCTCCTTTTATTCTCATATTAATCTGAGAAGTACTTTATACATGAACTCTTATAATGATGTTATTGTAAACATGGAATTCAATTTTGCAATTTCCCTTACTCCAAGCAGTTTGGTTCTATCTTCCAAACCTCTAGCTAGCCAAAGCTATGCCACCCTATAATTCCAAAAAAAGGAAGTAACCCCGCCATGGACATGGTCTGCCAAACAAAACTAAGATTTCTTTGACCAAGTAAGAAACCCAAGACAGTGCTTTGCCGACCAACCCCACCAATCTGTCTCAATATTTTTCGAGACCCAGTGATGGAATTCTTCAAACAGAATACTACTCTATATAGCATCCTCAGCCTCAACATTAATCACTCAAGGGTATAAGCTCTAATCCAAAAACCCAGTTTGACCAAGTTTGAGAGTAGAGAGTGAAGCCAAGGATAAGCTTTTAGTCAAAGAAAAGGAAAGGGATTAGCTACTATTAGCTCATATGGCTTCAAAGCAAAGTGCTTGTTGTCCTTGCCATTATTGGTATTGTTTTACCCTCAGCTGCCCTGGCAACTGAGTTTATAGTTGGTGATGCTGGTGGCTGGACTACTAATTTTGATTATAAAGCTTGGGCTAGGCGTAAAGTTTTCACGGTCGGAGATAAATTAGGTAAGTTATCTTTCATGATTGGCAGTACATTTTTGCATCATGTTGATTTTTATTTTCATTTATATGAATTCTTTTTTCATATATTTTTGCCAACTTGCTGTATCGTGTTCTATATAATTGCAGTGTTTAAGTATCCGCTGGGAAAACACAACGTATTCAAAGTGAACGGCACCGGTTTCCACCATTGCATTCACATCCGGAAACGACATAATCATTCTTCTCACTCCTGGAAAAAAATGGTACATTTGTGGTGTGGGAAAGCACTGCGCCAAGTTAGGCTTGAAGCTAGCAATCAAAGTTGTCCTCCCATATCATCACTAATCCTTCTCTTTTCGATTTTGTTGTTTCAGGATTTTAAGCTCTACTAGCAGCAATGCTGCTGCGGTTGCTATTGTTAAGAATAACAATACAGGAGGAATATAGGTCCTTCAACGTAGTACTTTTATCCTATCTCAGGATTTTAAAATGGTTGGATTTGTAATTTTCTTGTTATTTTTTATCATGGTATCCTGTAGATATCTTTTTTTTTTTTTTTTTGTTACATTAAGATTTGAATCTACAATTATCAAGTTGGAAGAAGAGGATTATAATTATTAGACTGTTCCTTTGAAAACTCGTCATGCAAATACAATCTTGTGTAGTATTCAGGAGCAATGAACTAGGACCCATGCTTTCTTTTACTCTTGCCTCGTTTGATATTTTCTTTGTAGGCAAAATAAAATGTATTAATATAATTAATAAGATTTTAAACTGGTAAGCCCCAATATTTCATGAAATATAGCAGCTACGATGATCTTGGTTTAGTCATTAAGGCACAACGAAAGATGTTTTTCGTTGAAACTGCATTTATTGGATCTAATGATGCTAATAATCCATTTATTTTCTTTTGGGTAAAATGCAGAAACCCCATATTTTATGGTGTTAATATATATATATATATATGTGTGTGTGTATGTATGTATGTATGTATGTATTTTGATTACAATGGTGTTAATATTTTTACTATTACATGTTAAAAATGTCAGCTACATAGTGTAATACAATAAATAAGTTATCATAAAATTATTTTTTGGACAAAAATAATAATTTAAATGATTATAAAATTTTGGGGGCTGATCTTTTTCTTTCCTATGAGCTCAAGCTGCATATTGCAATGGAAAGTATCTATGAAAGTCAAGAGTGGTATTAGAAGCAATAAAAAATCCAACAAGAGCAACGGATACAATTTTTTTTTTCTAAAAAAAAATACAAAAAAAGAGGAAAAGTAAATAAATGAGATGATGATTTAAAGATGATAGGCCATTTACCAACTGATGCAAAATGTGAGCTTATTTGTATGGTGGGAACCTCGTAGCTCATTATGTTATTGTTATATTCATGCATTGCTGTTTAAGAGAGTAACCAAATACTTACAACACAAATAATCAGGTAATAAGATGGGAAAATAGATCAAACCACGGAGAAGACTCAAGTTTGCTGGAGAAAGAAAGAAAAAAGGATAGAAATTAGACGAGAGAGAAAAAAGGGAGAGAAAAGAAAGATCAGAATCTATTAAGGGACAGAAAAGGAAGAGATATCAATCGAGATAAATAAACTCTGTCCCAAGGACAATCCAGTGATAACAGCTCCCTCTCTTGATCCTGTGAATTGAGGTTCGATTTCTGTTATAAGAAAAAAAAAAAGCGAGAAAACTCATTTCACCAAAAAAAATTGAATCTGTTTCAAAATTTGTTGTCTACCTGTGAGAATTCTAGTTCTTAGAAATTTTCAAGTATCTGATTGGACTAACTATCATTGTCCTTTAAAAAACCCAAATTTATAACTCCATAACTAATCACACTCGGATTCTCTCTCTCTCTCATAAAACCTCTTGCATTAAACCTTGCCTTAACCCTTTTTCAGATTATGATTCCATTGCGGCCAACTGTCTGGCACTAGCTTCCAAACTCCTAAGTAGCCAAACATGTCTTCAAGAAGCCAAAGCCCACTTCTGTTTTTCTGAGGTTCATGATTGAATTGTTCAAACACAGTAAGGGTTTATATACGACCCTCTAAAAGCTCTATGTATCATTCAAAGATGGCTTATTTTAGGGAATTACATTTTAAGAATACCCCTTGATGGGCCTATTTGAAAGATCCAATATAAAAAGTATTCAATCCTACAAAATCCATCATCCAAAGAAGCAGATATGTCTGAACGTGTCGATAGACCAAAATCAATTTTCCCGAAGAGTAAACATGGCCCGACACATTAAGAGAATACTATCAGCATTATTCTAACGGATCGTTCGACTAACTCCCAACAAGGGTAATTCAACTGACCCATAGAAGTGTTCGACAGACTCGAACCGATATCCCTTTCTCCTTGGCCGACGAGCAAACGCTCCCTAAAAAACCGATCGTACTAGTTAAAAGTGATATTTGACTAATCCTCACATTAATATTTTGTATATAAGTTTTCGGTATATTGAAGTCCAGATACGCTCTCTAAGACTCTTACACTTCGCACACAAGAAATAGGGAGACCAGCTCTCTCGCTCTTTTGCTTTCAGTTTGTTCATTTCTATCGAAAACTGCTTTTTTTGACTTAAGTGTCGGAACCTTCCCTACCGGAACATCCTCTGGCGGTCTTTTGTAGGTTTTGAAATTGTTCCTGACAGCAATTGTTCAAGTCAAAAGAAGCTAGTATCTATAGATCCGAACCCCACCTCCAACACCTCTAATACTTAATTTACTTGTTAATGAGAATTACATTTTAAGGAATACTTTGATCCTGGCCAAATAGAAGTTTCTTGGAGAAATTACTAAATTTTTTTTTCATATTGTGTGCAAGGTTGCAGTGTTTCATTACCCCGCGGGAAAACACAATGTTCCAAGACTGTATTATTCCACCACCAATCGAAGCATTAAGCACCGGAAATGACACAATTATCACTCCCGGAAAAAAAAAAAGGTACATTCGTGGTGTTGGTAAGCACCGTGCCAATCTAGGCATGAAGCGAGCCATCAATGTTGTCTACAAGTTTGGGGCTCCGGCTCGAGCTATCCAGCCAAGCTTCCATCAAATTTTAGGATTTTGCAAGTTTTGATTGGTTTGATTTGCAATTTTCTGACTTTCATTCTATGTGGTTAGAATACTTTGCACTCTACCTTTTCACAGCTAATTACTGTTATCATTCTTCCCATCTACTCTTGCTTGATTAACCTATTAGTTACATTAGCTATTGAAAATATAATATAAAGTTTTATGCAGCTGTTCTCACCACTGAAACTTGGGTCTTGGTCCCCGATGGCAATAGGTTTACCAGACCAACCCCTAGATTAATTCTAGAGCTTTTTTTTTTTTTTTTTTTTTTTTTTTTTTTTTTTCGTGTAAGGAGACTTTTTCTAGTTGCTATTCCCTCATTAAAATAAAAAAGGGAGTTTTCGTGCAAAGAGAAACACCATCTTTGAGAATTTTTTTTTTTGGGTGTTTGTTATTGTAAATGCGTCAAGTATGTTTTGTTATTATAGTTACGTAGTCTTTCAAAAACAGTTCAAAAGTAGAGTTTTTTTTATTTTCATTCATTTTTCATCAATTCGATTTTATTTGATTGTATCTTCTTGCAAAAAAAAAAAAAAAAAATTATAGTTGTGCCCTTGACCGTGAACTTTATTAGTGATTCAACTTAAGCTTTCTAATTCGATTTTATTTATGCTTCACTTTTTTAAGGGAAATTGATACAATGAGTTGAGACTGTTGAGTGTCTGATGGAGCAAATTGTAATCAAAGAGAGCCCAACTTAAGAGATTTGTACCAAAATAATCGTAATTTAAAAAATAAAAAATTAAAAAGACTCTTTCGTGAATATAATTGATGAAATAACCCCATATGTTACAGGTTGGACCTGTGACATATATTTATTGTAGGTCCAACCTGCGAGATATACGTTTAAAACCCTAACCTCATTCTTCTTCCCTCTTCTCTCTTTCTCTCTCCTCTCCTCTCTTCCTCCTACGACTTCCTGCAAACCCACGAACCCTAATGCATAACGATCTCCCTTCTGCATGTGACAAATCCTAGGACACTTCAATAGTACAGCGACCATCCGTGTGGAAGAAAGAAGAACATTGATTATTCGCCTGAATTTTTACAGTAAGTTCTCACAGAAATCCGAAATTTTAATGTATATATGTTATTAATTGGTTCAATTGAAATTTAATTTGATATATATTTATATTTGTTTGTAATGCTCACTGTATATATTGGTTAAAATTTACATCAATTGATTTAAATTTTAGGGTTTGAATGTTTAGTGTAAATTTAGGAGTTTAGGGTATAAATTTAGGGTTTAGGATGGTATTATTGAATTGATTTATTATTTAATATTTAATTGATTTGGATTGGTATAAATTTTGAATATTTGTTGAATTTATTTCAATTGATTTAGGTTTTAGGGTTTGAATGTTTAATATAAATTTAGTATTTAGGATATAAATTTAGGGTTTTAGGATTTTATTATTGAATTGATTAATTGTCTAATATTTAATTAATTTAGGTTGATATGGATTTAGAATATTTGTTGAAATTATCTCTATTGATTAGCTTTTAGGGTATAAATTTAGGGTTTAGGATAATTTTAATGAATTGATTAATGGTTCAGTATTTAATTAATTTAAATTGATATAAATTAAGTATATTCGTTGAATGTTTATTGAATTGTTATAATTATAAATTTAAAATTTTAGGATTTGTTAAATATTGAATCCAAATTTAGGGTATGTTTAGAAATTTAATAAATAGTAATGTCTTTTTTTTTTTTTTTTCAATTGTCGCCATGTTGGTTGCATGTTGAATGTATGTCGAATTGATATAAATATATATTTAGATTTGTGATTAATTGGTTTAATTTTTTTATGTTTAGAAAAAATGACGGATATGGTGAGATTGATATGCTATAGTAATGGTGAAATCGTAACGGGTGAGAATGTAGTATGTTATAACCGCGGTTCTACAAAATTGATTAGAGTAAAAAAGAGTGTAAACTTTGATGAGTTGGTGACTCTAATATGTAAGGATGTTCGGATAAATCGTATGACAATATGTGGAGATTTATCATAGATGTCCCGTCTCATACATGCAACATGGTCATCTACGGTTTGAATTGGTTCCGGTCACCGATGATGATGATGTTTTAAATTTAATGGAATTTGTAATGAAGATGGGAGATGGTACCAATCTTGAATTGTACATCAAATCATACGATAGTGGAATATCCGAATATACGGATGACTATCTACGTATTGAATATTGAGCGAATCTTGCTCTGGCAGAAGTGGATAATGATGTTAATAAGGAAGAAGAGACGGAAGAAGAGGGTGATGATGAAGAAGAATATGATGCAGAAGTTGGTGGTGATTATGGTGTTGGTGGTGATGCAAATGAATTAATAATCGGACCCTCACCAACCCATGGTAGTGGTGGTGGTTCTGGTAGTGGCAGTAGCCGTAAGGCATATACCTATGGCCAAATAGATGATTCAATTCCCTTCATGACGATTGCACCCGGAGGTGATGGTTATGTAACTTTTGAGCAAGATTGTAGATTGACATGCGATAATTGGAGTTTTAGTGATGAACTAAAGAAAGGAATGAGATTTGAGTCCAAAGATTAGCTTATTTATGCTGTCAAAATGCATCATGTGGAGCATCATTATCAATTTCGGATTGGAAAATCAAATGTAACACTTTGGACAGCAATTTGTTCGCAAAGGGATGAAGGTTGTAGGTGGAGGTTGCGTGCGTGTAGAACAAGACATATTGGTGACTTTGTTATTACCGTTGTTGATGGACCACACATGTGTCAATGCCGGGCTGATACAAGATCATAGGCAACTGGATTCAAATTTGATGGCTCGTCATTTCCTTAATTATGTGAGGGAGGATCTTAGTGTCAAAGTTACTTTCCTCCGATGTGAGAAAGGGAGACCTAAATCATCTCGATATCATAACGAGATGATCTTCGGGAATCATCTTCGCGTTCATCTTGTGGGAGGTGTAGTGCAAAAGGTCATAATAGAAGGCGATGTGCGAGACAAATTAAATGTGAACTTTGTGGCAGACATGGGCACAATCGACGAAATTGTCCAATCCAAACAAATCCAAATATTTGATTGTATTTGTATAATAATTATTGTATAATAATTAATGTACTAAGTGTTGATGTATTAAGTATTAATGTGTTTGTATTAAGTGTTGATGTATTTTGTGAAAACATTTCTTATAGATGCAAAGTTTGTTCTTTATATTAATACATTTCATGTGAAACATTTTATGTTAATGCATTCGTATTAATGTAAAATATATTATGTTAATATCTTTTTTGTTTTAAGTATTAATGTGTTTTTTCTTCTTTCTCTTGCAGATGGATCCTGGACCTTCAGATCACACTGTTTTATGCTTACAGCGAGGGCACCACTCTTCTAGCGTTTGGATGGAGATGACCAGAGATGGCTCGTTTGCCGTAGACGCGAGACATCATTACGACGTTGGGACCATGTTCATGACGACGAACGAGTCCGTCCTCTTCTTCAGCAGTCAGGTTTTCTGAGTGTTGCTCGCATGTGATTTGTTCAGTTCGATTGGCATCTCATTACAACCCTAGTTAAGCGATAGAAGCAAGAGATACATACATTCCATATCCCCCATGGTGAGTTGTCCATCACCCTACAAGACATTGAGGTACTCATAGATTTACGTGTAGATGGGAGTCCCGTACTAGCTAGGACAACGATGGTTAGATGGGGTGATGAGTGTGAGAGATTGTTAGGTATAAGACCTCCAGTAAGGTCTTTAGAGGGCATAGTTTGAGTATGACTTGGCTAGCTGAGATTTTTAGTGACTTGCCCCATGATGTAGATGCTATTTATATTACATATTGGATACGAGCATATATTTTGTTACTTATTAGAGGTGTCTTGTTTAGTGATAAGTCAGGATATTGCGTACATTTACAGTACTTATTACTTTTAGTTGATTTAGCTTTGACTGGTGAGTGTAGTTGGGGTTCTGCGTGTCTCGCTTACTTGTATAGACAGTTTTGTATAGCTACACACAGAGACTCATATGAGATATGAGGAGTTGTTATACTTTTACAGATTTGAGTATGGGAGAGGTTCCCATACATAGCTCCGATTAGACGATCTTTAGACGTTTACGGGGATGGTCCACTAGTATTACGGTGGCATGTAGATTTTGATGTGACTAGCCTTCCTACGCACATGGTTTGAGTGTATAGAGAGGCGTTTGATAGGCAGGCTTCGGATCAGGTCGTTTGGGTGCCATACACCGAGAACGTATTGCCTTATCTCCCTGACTATTGTCAGGCGGGGAGACATATTTGGCACACTCGCGTACCTCTGATCTGTTTTAGTGTCGCAGAGTGGCACTTTTCAGATAGAGTGATTCGTCAGTTCGGGGGACTTCAGTCTACACCGACTCGCTATGACACTGAGAATTGACTCCACGACACTTCTACACGTGGTGTACAAGTGACTGATTGGTCGGTTGAGTATTCTCGCTACGTAAATATTTAGACTCACCGACTAGATCATTTAGTGCTACTAGACATCTCTTTCGGACCAGCTGTGGACCAGAGTTACTTTGAGTGGTATCGTAGCATTACACGTCGATTTATTGGCCGACGAGGAGCTTCTTTGGGATATATGGTAATTATACATTATCTTTTTTTTTTTTTTTTCATTTATATCAATACTTTACATTTCATAATTTAACTATTATATATACTTTTTTTGTAGTGTGATGTTTTACACCAGATTCGAGACTCCGAGGGCGCCGACGTACATGGACTTGTGGATTTAGCCATCTGGTGTATCTTTTGAGATCGAGATCGGCTACGCATGGTCACGGGAGCTGATGAGAGCCGAGGGCGTGGACGACGCCGAGCGAGACCATGTCCTACGAGAGTAGCACAACATGCATCGTCAGCACCATCTCAGCATCCAGAGGACGTCGCGGGATTTTCGAGTGGGTATGCAGAGTTTTTTCAGCATTCAGAGGACGTCGCGGGACCTTCGAACGGGTATGTAGAGACTTCGTCTTTCTACACACCTGAATTTGATTTTCCTCAATTTTCATCTCCCGGGGCTCTATAAAGGGGAGCTCGTCCTGGTATTCACATAAATGAGGGTGAGCCTCCTCCAGTTTTTACAGATGCCCAGTACGATGATGGAGGTCCCTCCCAGATCACACAGATAGACGATCTGGGTTTACTATCTCATGATGAGAGTAGAGATGTTAGACCAGATTTAGGTGTTAGACATTATATTAGGAGAAGACGACGTCGTTAGATTTTTATATGTATTAAGTACTTTGTATATTTTGTTTCATTAATAAAAAAATATGTTTTATTGGATGTTGGTTTTATTAATATAGCTTGTTATATTTGATTTATTCTGTTATTTTTTTCGCACTTTAGAAATGTAGAGTTTATGTATTGTTGATTTGGTTTATGACAATTGGTGTCATTTGGTTTGAGAATACTATTTCTTTTTTGGATGTGGAGATAATGTTTCGTTCTGATTTTGGAGTCTGATTATTGCTGTAGTTGGGGTATGAGAATGTTGTTGTACTGTTTAAAACTGGAGTTTGAATTGTTCGAATGCAGGTTACTAAAATTGATGTATTTAGGGGATGAATATATAGGGAGGGAAGATAGGTTTTAGGGCCAACAGACATGTTGTAGGTTGGACCTGCAACATATGGGGGTTATTTCGCGAATTAAATTCACGAAAGAGTCTTTTAATTTTTTTTTTTAAAATTACGGTTATTTTGGTACAAATCTTCCCAACTCAATGACCAAAACTTGCTTTCCCTAAAAAAACATGTTTATTCGGTTTGTTTTTTTTCTTTTAATTTAAATATGATGCTGAAAAATATTTATGGAACTAAATGATATAATTTAAAAATCTTAAACCCATTACATATAGCAAAGCGAAAGAACGTTACAAGAGCTTGACATGCCGCGAATCCTCCTATTGATCTCAGTAATGTGCACACAAGTGGTGAATGACTAAAATCACAGATAACCCTCTATGCTTTAGCCTATTTTAAGATAAATTTGAACTTTTAATATAGTTAATTACTTTCCTAATTTTAAAAGTTGAAGTCGATCAAACTTGGACTTGGAGTAAATAGATCAGTTAGAATTCTCTCCATTTAAATTTTACATGCAAATGCACTAACCTTATGTCTTTTCTTATTCTTGTAATTCGAGATTCTAGTTAGTGGTCACGTTTCTTTCCTTTATTCTTGTAATTCGAGATTCAAATCTCATTATAATAAAAAAAAAGTATTATTTATAGACTAATATAAATTTGAAAAAAAAAAATTCAATTGAGAGAGTCGAATTTGGTTAAAGAAAAATATTACCAGAAAATATAAGAGTCAAAATCTGAAATAATTCACCGAAAAATATTAATTATTGTTAGCAATTTTATGAGCTTTTTCCGAAGTGAGAAGGAAGAGGAAGAAAGCAAATCATATGCACAATTCAGAGTCTAAATTCAATTTTTTTTTTCTTTGTGAAAAAAAAAACTAAGATGGGGGATCAGATAGAGAATGTTAATGTGGTTTCATTTATGGGGTACAATTTAGAAGCCTCTGGTGGGTGAAGAGGTTAGACCGACCTATCCCTGATCTCCCTAAGGCTGCCATGAATTAGGGCTACACGACATGTCAAATAACATATCCTTCCCTATAGTGTTTGGATCATATCAGTCAAACAACCCGATATTGATCGGTGTAACACACAAAAAAATAAGTTTATTAAATAACATACCCTACCCAATTAGGGTAATATCGACCCAATAAATATTTGTTAAACACACCTAGAATGAAATAAAAATTTAAATAAGTAATATTTAATCTCTTTTTTCCTTCTACCGCAGGTCTACTTCCGTGCAAAATTCTTTAATTACGGAAGTAGATGTATAAAAGAAATTATGTTGTGTATGTGGGTATGCTATTCTTGTATTAAAAATGCTGGAAGTAATAATTGCCTGAAGTGATATTTCTGTCAAGAAGCCCGCTTGTTTCAGCTTGAATACTAAAGAACAAACAAAAAAACCCAAAAAGAACATCCTTGTTGAAGCGCCTGGTTCTTTGGTATATATGGTGAAACTACTTGAAATGGACCCCATTCAAATGACAGCCCCAAAATCGCCTAACAAATGGAAATGCCAAACCATGCTATCCCCTTTTCAATTCTTCCACTGCTCTCTCTCTCTCTCTCCAAGTCCAACTAAGTAGAAGACAAAAGCATATCCGTTGTCCAAGCCGCTGGCTCTCGAATGCACCTTATTAATAAAGTCTCAATTTCAACAACATTGCAAGCTGGATTTTCTTGTGCAAATCGAGGTTCCTTGATCCTTTAATATGTGACGGCTAGTGATATGCCGACCAAAGCCGGTTTAACCTATAGTGTCTCCCTTTTGGAGGGACTCTTACAACTGAAATTTACAAAGAAGAAGAACTATTTTTCACTATAAAAAGACCCTTTACGACCCTATATTGAACCCATCCAAAGGGAATCATTTCCAAGTCATTTGGAGTTAAACTAAGTTCATTTAGTTAGCATCAATGGCTTTTATGCAATTCTTCACCATCCTTGCCATTGTCGTCGTTTTTCTTTCCTCAGCTGCATTAGCAACTGACCATATTGTCGGAGATGCTAAAGGTTGGACTATCAACTTTGATTATGATGGCTGGGCTAAGGATAAAGTTTTCATGGTTGGCGATAACCTGAGTAAGTTAGCTTTCTTTTTTTTTTTTCAGTTTGCAATTTGTTGAAAATTTCTTTCAAAATACATAACACCATCTGCCCAAATGACAAAAATTTTTAATCCAATTGGAGTGATCTTTCCCAAATTAAAATCACCCTAAACTATTAATTTTGATATAAAAATATATTTTACGTGATACTAAAACCTATTTTTATAGATTAAATTACATAATTATCACTAAGTTTTTCTTAAGTAATATTTTTTTTTGGAGTATACATCTAATGTATATATTTTGTTTCATCCTCCCTTCATGAGTAACAGTTTTCACGTACCAAAAGGATAAACACAACGTATTCAAGGTGAACGGGACTGCCTTCCATGACTGCACTATTCCACCAGCAAATGAGGCATACATCAGTGGAAATGACACGATCACACTTCTCACCCCCGGAAAGAAATGGTACATCTGCGGAGTTGGGAAGCACTGTGCGGACTTAGGCATGAGGCTGGCCATCAATGTTGTGTCCAGAGCAGGAGCCCCTGCACCCACCCCAATGCCAATGCCAATGCCAACACCCAATCCTCCTTCTAACTCCGCCTTTGCAAATGTTGTTTCTGGATACCAAGTTGTGGCTGCAGCTATGGTTGCACTTATGGTGATGATCTTTGCCTAAGAGCAGCCCACTTTAATAAATAAAAAATATATAGATATACGTTTGATTTGAATAAGACTGCCTCAATATGATTCGAATTTCTATTTTTTGTACCTTGGTTTGAGATAATACAAATTTTATTTGATTTGAGATTTTAATAGACAAAGTGATGTTTACCTTTCATAGATACACAAGCATTATTATGGGTGTTAGAGTTTAAAAAAATAATAATAAATAAGACAACTCGACCCATCAAATGACCCCGTGGGAGGAAGAATTGGTTCATTGAGTTTATGAAGATGGAATAATTTAGTTTGCTGGTGTTGTAAAGGCTAGATAGCATGGAAATTAGCAGAAATCTTCAAAAGTAAGAATCTAGTATGATTGTGTTTCCTAGTAAAATACTTCTACAAGCCAGAGCCGAGGATTGATCTGTATGTATATGTACTCATGGTTATATAAGCATTTTCGTTGGCCCATATATTTATTATTATATGCACTCTTATAATTTTAATTCTTCGTGCCTCATATTTTAGATGGAAAATTTTGAGGTTCTCAAATAAAATTGGGAACTTTATTGAGGATATCATCCATGGTTGTGGTATGTATATGACAAGCTTGATTTCCCATAAATTGCATATTTTCCTTCTTTCTTGTCCACCTTCTTCCGAACGGATACATTTAATGTTGGATATTTTAGTGATTCATTCACAGCGGAAGCATATACGATAATTTTTAAAAAATTAATAATGGATCGGGTATAGGGTTACCTCAATACGCAGTCTTCAAAACTCAATTAAACCGTACGTCTTTCGATTGGATCTCGCGGCCGGAATAGTGATTATGATGTTAATCGAACCATCACCGCAATACCATGATGCCGCAACCCTCAGTCTGGTGATCATTGGGACGAAAAAAATTCCCTACTCAGAATTTTTCTCAAGCCTTTATTCTCGTTCTCACTCTAGAGAACATTCTATTTCTCTCAAGCCTTATTTTTCTCAAAAAGTCACCGTCACATAGTGAATGCTTTTAGGTATAAAGAGGTTAGTCGCAATTATAGACTTGATCCACACTTTTAGGAGAGAAATTGGGGAGCATGATTTTAGGGTAGTTGTGGGTTAGTGGGAGTTATCCCACTAACCCCTTGCCATTACCCAAAATGCCCCTCTTGGACATATTAAATCAACATCTCCCACTTGCACACGAGGGCATTATACGTCCGTCACAAGATCACAACTCATGCAATTTTTCTCATAACCCTGTTGGACTTTCATACAGGATTGAGGGTCGTGCGACCGACGAGTACACCTACAAGCAAAGACCTCTTGATGCACCTATTAGGATGATCGAGAAACCATCGTTAATATCAAAAGAACTCGCTGCACCTCAGATTCAAGACTAATTATATCCATCGATCTACTTTCCTCATCGAAAGTAATCCCCAATAAACGCTCGACTGTGTATCCACTATTATGTTTACATCCTAACATGAATAGACATAATAGGTATGCCGGTGAATACAACATAATGATATAATGTCAATTGATCTTTCTTTTCTCAAACTCGAATCTATTAACCTCAATTTAGCTGCTTTCCTAGACCTGTCCCTCAGACTTCAATTTATCTTCTGGACCATCGATAAACAGATTAAAGTAGTAACACTGAGTCAAGACTTCTAAAAACAGGCGAAAGTGATAAGGGTACAAGAGATCCCACCCAATGGATCTCGAGTCTCACACAGTGGGAATCGGGATCTAAATCATATCAATGTCTCAAATAATGCTCCCACTATCCCTGGTTGACATATCACACGTTGTATGAAATACGTGCCACAATGTTATTCCTCTATTTCTCAAAGGGCATATGTCAGATTTCTCTAACACTATACAAGTATGGGACTCAGTCTACACATAAGACTTTATCCAGAAATATCAAAGAGAGTATCTCAAAAACCATATCACTAGTCGCAGGTGATGTCTAAGATCTCAAACCTAACTACTTACAGGCAATATGGATGTAAGTACGTCTATGCCGGTCATATCGCATATGACCTCATTCTTAACACATATCAGGGTGACTTATGTTCTAGTAGGACCACTTTCAAAATCTCTTACAACTAGAAACCGTCTTATCTCCGCTCACTCAAAGCTAGAGGTGATCACTCGTGTGAGAGAGTCAACCATGTCTGTCTGACATATCATTTATCATAACAAATCATAAAATATATGACAATTAAAATAGTGCAATAAATAAACTCGTGACTCAATCATGCACACATGTCATATATAACACAATAAGTATCAGTACAAGGTGAGAAATGTCAATTTACATGTAAAACCCTACAATTCCTATATCTCATACAGGAATCTCTCACAATGGGTTTATTGAAGGGATCAGCCAACACGCTTTATAGTAGTGTACTTAATTCGTCACTTCACCCCTCTCGGTTATGTCTCTCATAACATGATATTAGGTATCAATGTGTTTGTACTTAATTATACTTAGGGTCTCCGGTGTGGTCAAGGACGGTCTAATTTTCTCAATAAATCATTACTGGTCTCCCACTGTTTGCCACAATCACTAAGTGATCTGAAAATATCCGGAGCCAAACACTCTCTTGAACTGCTACTGAGCATCTCACTAGTTCAGTCTCTATCGTAGATAGAGATATACAGATTTGCTTCTTGCTACTCCAAAATAGCAAAACCTAATATTAATTTACATACATTCAAATCTCCAACTCAGTTGATATCTGAATACCCAATAAGATGCAAATCACCTCATCCATAACATAAGAAGAGGTCTGCAGTTCTCTCAAAAATTTCGGAATCCTTTCACTGCTCTCAAGTGATCCCTTCTAGGATTCGATCAACACCTAATTACCATACTAACTGCATAGTAAATGTCTAATCGTATACGTAACACTACGTATATCAGACTACTCAACGCACTGGAACAAGGGATTCTACTCATTTCCCTTTGTCCTTTTCTGAGTCATAAGGCATATATCAAGAATTATGTTTTAACTTTTTAGTGATAAGAGTATCTCTAAGGTTGCAATCGTTCTTCTTGAAATGCTCGAAAACTCCATTGATGTTGGACTTCTGTGAAAGAGTCAACACCTATCTCGAGCGATCCCTCTGTATCTTAACTTCAAGAAAGAATTGAATCTCACCCATGTCCTTCACTGAGTCAAGACTCGACAGGGTCCACATTATCGTGGTCATCAGATACTCTCTGTTGTTCCCAGTCAACAGAATATCATTCACATAAGAACATAATCACAAAAGAATAAAAAAGAATGTAAAAGGTATACGCGGTGATTTTCCTCAATCATAACGAAACCGTGAGATATCACCTCCTCGTGAAATCTCAAACGCCACTGCTTGGATTGATAATTAAGGTCGTATGTCGACTTTTGAAGTCAACAAACCTTATCATCCTTATCTAAAAGAATAAAGTCATATGACTATTTCTTGTAGATCTGCTCATCCAAAACTCCTACTCAGGAGGACAGTCTCAACGGCCATCTGGCCTCACTCCAGATTCATGTCATGTCCACGATAATCGCTAAAAGTAAACGGATCGAGGTAATCTGGCCCTCAGTTTGAGTAACCTTTGGTTATTAGATGAGCTTTATACCTCTCCACCGATCTGTCGGCCTATCTCTTGATTTTGAGAACCAACTTGTTCCCATCAGCCTCACTACCCTCAGGCAAATCAACTAGATCCCAGATCTTGTTAATTTTCATCAACTCCTTTCACCCATGGCCTATAATCAACAGTTTTCCACAGAACCCTCAAGAGCCTTTAGGATAGTTAAAAGTTTCTCGTAATCCTCAAGAGTCATACTGAGAGCCTCTCTCTCAATTGGGAAGTGACGGTTAGATACGTATTCTCGACTACTCTTAAGAAGAGGGGAAACCTTTTTACCTTTAGATGGATTGCTCCCACTAAGACCGAGATCCGTAATGGATTCTTGGGTCCTGTTACTGGGATCAGCCAACCACTAGGTTCATTCATCTCATAGGAGGTAAAGTCCCAATTGATTTCATCTCTCATAGGGAAATCATTTTCAATTAACTCGGCATCATGAGATTCAATCTCAGTGAGAGTGTCATCTGTATCCTCACCTAGAACACATTCCCCCCGGAGTGTTCTGAGTATCTCATAGAGATACGCCTCCTTTTTCGCAGGCCTAACTCACCGTGTAAATGCGAGAAACAGTGAACATACGCGACACAACCCCATAATCTCAAATGGCTAAGGTCAGACTATCTCCCTATCCAAAGCCCATAAGGAGTATTGACTGCGGATTTCAATAGAACATGATTGAGAACATAGGTTGCAGCCAATAACGTATCTCTCTAATGGGAAACGAGTAAATTGGCTTGCGCCATTATCGACCTCATCGTCTCAAACAAAGTCCTATTCCTCTCTCGTAGTTACTATACTCCACTGAGTAGTAATGAATAGTCAGTTTCTCTTAATGCACTTCTTGAAATAGAGCTCTTCAGACAAATACTCGTGCCCTCAATTGGTTCTGAGAATCTCCACTCTTAAATCTAACTGATTTTCAATCTCGCTAGTAACCTCCTGAGGCATCTCAATGCCTCAGATTTGCGCGAGATCAGATAGGCGTAACCGAAACGCGTGTAATTGTCTATGAATGCAATAGAGTACCCAACTGCATTTCGGGTTTTCACGTTCATAAAGGCCACAGATATTGGAGTGAACCGACTGCAATTGAGTTCCAGCCCTTATTGCAATATCGAATGGTTTTCTTGTAACTTTGCTATCTAGGCAAGACTGGTTAGCGGGTTCTACAAACCACTCACTGCTAACCGGTTCATCCTCTCTCACACTAGGAGGATATCAATAAATACCATTAAAATGAATCACTTCCAGTACATATAGTCTCTCACGGACCAAAGCAGAACCAATCAATGAATTGTCATAATTAATGGAAACTATAAAATTTCCAAATTAACAGAGCATATCCTATACTGAAATCAAGTTCTATCAAATATTCGGAGCGTAAAAAATATACAGAGTCTAACAACTTTGCAACTCCAAGTTGCAAGTGCTACTCCCTCTGATGTTGATAAATGCTCAATTTCTTTATGTAAATCCTCCTACTTGAGAATTCACTGGACGGAACTACATAAACGCGCTCATATCTCGAGCTACGTAGTCGGTTGCTCCTATGTTTACAATCCACGAATGAGAGAAAATAGAAAGAAACTCAAACTACGTAAAGAAGAAAGAGTTAATTTTCGCTCGTCGCATTTACGAGCGAAATGACCAAGTCTACTACAAATGTAGCACTACACCTTAGTCGTATCCAACTCTTTCTTGCTGTGCATTATTATTATCGATTTTCTCGGATGGTTTTTTCTTACTTGAACCTCGAGTCCCACAGGAGTCCTTGCTTAACTCCATTGCATAAGGATGATCCGAATATGGCCTACTCGCCTCTGGATGCTCCTACTCGAGCTTACTGTACCTATTCACATTAGTGAAAGTATGAATACTTTCATCGTATGTGAAATGGACTTTCATGATTTTTCATGAATTAGGTAAAGAACTGGATCGCATCCAACGCTAGAAAATATATCTGAAAATGGCTCGATCACATTCCCTAACTCGGCAACCATACTCGACATTTTTATCAAATATTACATCATCGTGTGATCAACCCTTTCCATATAAGTTATTAAACTTATAAGTCAGTCTTTTCATCTCAGAATCTGTAAGAGCACCACAATGCTCTTTATAGGGTGAGCCAAATCGATAAAGTCGTAAGATATTGTTTATAAACTGGGATCACATCATCGTGCATACTATTCAGGAGAATTGCCCTAACTCGGCCATCATTCCTCTTCTATGCACGTAATGTCTCATGATCCTATTTCTCTGAGGTGTGGTACCCTCCCCGGAGTCCACCATCTCACGCCTCAGAATTTTAATTAGATCTTGCCTCTCGAGAATAAATTGAATCTATCAGTGAAAAATCTCATAATTATCAACATTCAATTTTATCCCCCTTGCAAAAATGTAATACGACAATTTTAGAAACAATCAAAGAGATAATCATGATTTGTGATGCTTATTCTCATATTTTGTGCACCCCATGAATCAACAAGACCTAAATGATTCGAGTACAGACCCCAAGATGAGCGTATGAATCAACAGACACCATACACCATAATCTGAGATTGCATCTCACCATTCGAATTAGAATTCGGTGCACAAAAACACACAAAAGTCATTTTATGGATGTGAAAACCTCAAAAATTGAAAAAATTCCAAGTCTGGATGACCTGACGCTCCGTCAGCGATCCCACGCGCTGGCGGCCCGTCCCTACACGCCTGCAGGCACCGAGAACAGCTTCTGGCGCGTGCCAGATGTGCAGCACATCTGGCACACACTTGCACGCGCCAGATGTGCAGCACATCTGGCACACGCTTGCACGCGCGCTCTGGGCGTCGGCGCACGCGCCAGACGGGTAGGCACGCGGGTCACAAGCCTACACGCGCGCGACCCGCGTGCACGGGTCGGAACCCGAAACCCGGTCCGGATCCGGGCACAGGTCGGGGGGGGACCCCAAGTCGGTTCTGATCCGTTCTGACCCGGGAGCTCACAAGCCTCTGAGCGCGTGAGCTCCACGCGCACACTTACCTCTGCACACACGCGCCTTCGTGCGCGTGTCGTGCATGCGCCTTCTAGTTGGGCATCTTCGTCTTCGTCCGATGGTTTCTGCAACCGGGTCTTTCGACCTGGTTGTCGGAAATACCCTTTTTCGACACCGTTTTCACTGGATTTTTTAATGAATTTTCTAATTCCATTTATTTCAAGAATCATTGACTCGATTTTTGGAATAATTATACCATAAACTCGGCATATTTCGGATATAAAATTTTGGCCCTCCATGGTCAATTTTGAGACCTCATTTTTCGGCATCAACAATATGCAATATATATATCAAATCGAAAAGCATGAAACAAGGAACACAGATCTATAATTTTCATGCATTGATTTGCCCTAAAACTCGATAAATTTGGGATTGAATGGTTCGGTCACTATTCACGGCCAAAACTTTCAACCGAAATTTTCTTCACCTAAACGTACTCAGAAAATTACGAAAAAATTATTTTCGTATTCTACGGATCATGGGTAACACAGTGGTATTCTCGGATTCACGAAACTCATCTGTGATCCGAACCCTAAATTTTATACCCTATAAAATAAATCCGAAAACTATTTTTTTTAATAATCCAACGAATGCTTTGATACAAATATTGGATATTTTAGTGATTTATTCACAGCGGAAGTATATACAATAATTTTTGAAAAATTAATAATGGATCGAGTATAGGGTTATCTCAATACGTAGAGTCTTCAAAACTCAATTGAACTGTGCATCTCTCGATCGGATCTCACGGTCGAGATGGTGATCACGATGTTAATTGAACCACCACCGTAATACCACGACGCCGCAACCCTCAATCCGACGATCATTGTGATGGAAAAAAATTTCTACTCGAAATTTTTCTCAAACCCACATTCTCGTTCTCACTCCAGAGAACATTCTATTTCTCTCAAACCTTCTTTTTCTCAAAAAATCACCATCGCATAATGAATGCTTTTAGGAATAGAGAGGTTAGTCTTAATTATAGGCTTGATCCATACTTTTAAGAGAGAAATTGAGAAGCATGATTTTAGGGTAGTTGTGGATTGGTAGGAGTTATCCTACTAACCCCTCATCATTACCCAAAATGCCTCTCTTGAGCATATTAAATCAACAATTCAAATATCTCTGCATTGGGCCATGCTAGGTCAAAAACATTTATCATCCATCTATTTTATCAATTTGTTAAAAATGTATAAATTGGATATGTTTAAATTGAATCAGTCGGATTTCAAGTTGCAGATGATCAAGTAAAATATATATATATATATATATATATATATATATATATATATATATATATATATATATATATATATATAATTTTTTTATAGCCAATTGTAAAAATTTTTCAAAATTGTTTGAAAAGCTAAAGCTTCAACCAGTTTAGCTCCCTTTTCATGTAGTTTATTTTTTTTTTAGTCGTAAAATTTTTCAAGTAAAATAAAAAAATATTTTATAAAAAATAGTGTTTTATTAAATTTTTCCATATGAAACTATAATTATAATAGTACTTGAAAATGGGCTCAAGGTTGAGCCTAAGAGCCTAATGGATACTGGATTACTTACTATGGAAGCTCCAACTCGCAATTTGAAACCATAATAAGTGGTCAATCTGTATCATTAAATTTTGGTTATAATTATAATTTTTAAGAAAAATATTATTTTGCATGGTGAAAAACAATAATAAATGACTCATGGTTGGATGTTGTTAATTCTTAATGGTTATAATGCACATTTTTATAAATGACCCTATTTTGTGTAATAATAAATTAAAAAAATAGCTTGACCCTAAAAAAATTAATGTTATCTTTTTTTTTTTTGTTACATAGAGATTTAATTCTGAAATCTCTAATTGAAAGAGAAGGGTTATGACCATTAAACTGTCTCTTTGGAGATATTAAGGTCATCTTATAGTGATGAATAAGGTATCCCTATTTAAATTTTTTTTTTTTTGGATGTGGTTTGATTATGTGTCTTTGTTTGAAATTATTTAGCAAAAAAGAATTCTCATACATGTGTGCTTGTTTGTCGAAGCAAGAGTAAGACTTCAATCTCTAAATATCATGAATCTCATCCTAAAGGGATAGTTTCGTGATCACGATTCCATTCCCCAACCCGATAATCCTACATTCAAATATCGATATAACAAAATATATATATATATATTTATATATATATATATATCATGAATCTCTCTTTCAGTTAACAAATTGTTTTAAAATATATATATATATATATATAGGCTAGTAGATCCCAACTATAACAAAATTTGGTTCACAATGTTCGACAGTGGTCACCTAGGCAAGACCAACAGTCCTGGCGTAGCTTGCCTGATTCGCGGTCAAGGGCAAGGGCGAGGGCGAGGGTGAGGTTAGACATGGACTTTTGCTTTGAATATTTTTTATTGACTTCTTAATCTTTTTAAGCATAATAAAAATACTATTTATATATTTTTAGTTTTATGTGAAAGTTGAATACGTGAAACTTCAAATTTTCATTAGACTTCAAAAGATATATAAATTTCATTTATGGAGAAATTTTCGTTTCATATGGTATGTCAAACATGCCGTAACATTTCATTATAATTTCGAATGCCCAGTGTTTGCAAAATGTTGGTGGCCCAGCTGGTTCACTATAAAAAAAACATATTTTTAACGATGAATTTTGTGATAAACAAAAGTTTATCGCCAATTAATAATAAATTTTTCAACAAAAAACTGTTTGTCGCAAAATTTATAACGAACTCTAAATTTACAATGAACCTAGAGTTCGTTGCAAAATTTACAACGAACACTTTAGTTTGTCGCAAAAATTGCAACCAACCAAGAGTTCATTGCAAAATTTGTTGCAACGAACAGAGAGTTCGTCGCAAAATTTGTAACGAACCGAGAGTTCGTTGTAAAATTTGTGACGAACCACTGAGTTCGTCGCAAAATTTACAATGAATGTTAGAGTTCGTCGCAAATTTGTAACAAATCTAGAGTTCGTTGTAAAATTTGTTACAAATTTTCTACACTTAGAAAATTTGTTGCTTCCTCTCCATTTGTTTTGCTTCATTCACTTTTGCTACACTTAGAAAATTTTTGCTTCACTCACAAATGGGATTCCGTTATCGCTCCACTCCATTACTGGTAGAGATAAGATCTCTCTCTCTCTCTCTCTCTCTCTCTCTCTCTCTCCTCTGTGGGTTGAAATGCAAAGTCGGCGGTAGAGTTGCCAGATCTGCTGGTCTAACACCGGATCCGACGGCGGCCCTCGCGAGGCCGTGAGGGCCGCGCCTGCCACGGCCGCCACTGGAGGGAGGGGGAGCAGCTCCTCTCTCCCTGATTTTTTTTAATTTTATTTTTTTTATTTGTTTTAATTAATATTATTTTTTATTTTTATTTAGTGTTGTATGTTCAAAGGTTTTGAGTAATTAAAATTTGAGTTTTCGATGGGGATAAATCTACATAGAGGATTGTCGATGTTATAAATTATATTCGCTATTGCATATGTTGTTGCATAAAATTTGTACAAAAATATTGATTTTTTATATTGTCTTACAGAGTGGGTTAAAAATCGGATCAGCTTCAAACTTTGCTTCTCTGAAATAAAATGAAAAGTTGGGTATGATTCTGTGAGTGGTAACATATGAATTATTCTGTGAGTGATGACATATGAATTATTTAATATTGATTCTTTATATTGTCTTACAGAGTAGAGTAAAAACTGGATCAATTTGAAATTTTCATAACCTTTCTACCAAATTAATATATAAAATAATAGTTATTAGGTTGTGAATTTAGAATTTTTATGGTCTCTCTTAGCAAATTAAAATTTTGTTTTGAAATTTCAAATTTGTCCTCTGCTTATCCATGATATGAGAGAAAAAATGAAATTATATAATTTTCCTTTTTACATTAGTAGTAATACAGATGCTCATTACTTTAGTAGCAATTAGAGGCAACTTATTTGTTTTGATGAATTTTGTTTCTACACTCCAACATAGAAAACACTGCCTGTCCAATAGAAAATTTTCAGAAATTGGGAATATTTTAGGACATGACCCTGTGCTCGTGGTTTTGTCATCGATTCCTGACTCTCGTACGCCTTCTCCGACTTCTCCTGGTAAAGATCATAATCTTCATTTTTTTGGAATTTTTCCATTGATTTGTTATTTACTTTAGTTATTTTAAATAAAATCCTAATATCGTCTAGTTTTTGTTGATTGTTTAATTTCATTTGTCAGTTTGTTTCTTATTTAGTAGCTCATGTATTAATTTTTGAATTTTGCTCGTTAATATACTGTTTTCTTTTTTATAGATAATTTGAAATGATTTTTTTAGTTTTGGTGGTTTGCGATAAGTTATTATTACGTTAATTTAAATATGGTAAGTATTTTTATGTATTCCATTTTATTTTATTTAAGTTCACAACTTTTATTTTGTTTATTACTTTAACATTTATATTTGACAGTATCGACGTGAGGGACATAATTTTGGGGAAATGTCTACAGAATAAGAAGAATCGCTCTTTTAATTCTGGGGAAATGTCTGCTATTTATGCGGGAGATTCAATAAATATTGATTAGCATAAAAATAGTTTGGCAATATTTATTAAAACACTAATTTTTTAAATTTAATTAATTTATTGTATAACTATTTCATTATATTTAATAATATTTTTTTTCAAGGAAATGAGATTTCAGCCATCATTTATAGACACTTTTACGTGAACCTTCCAAAAAAAAGACAAGAGCTGGAGTGGGGAGAGAGCTAGAGCTGTTGTTGTATTTAATTTGAAAACTTTCCTTTATTTTAATATTAATCTCTTTTAATTTTGAATTTATAAATACTTGCAGTATTGATTTGAATTTATTTTGTTGAATTTGTCATGATAACGTTGGATAATAAATTTATTAATATTAATTAAATTTAGGGAGATAATAATGTCTTTGCAATCTAAACACATGACTAATAACCTCCCCTCTCCTTATGGTTGGTCAATTTTTTTACATAACTATACTATTTTCTTACTCATTGGAGGTGTCATAATTTCGAATTCGTAATACTTGTTCAATTTTAATTCCAATGAAAGGATACCTCATTGTTAAATTTGTAATGTGTGATGCATATATGATTTTTGGTATCATATTATTAACTGTCAATGGTTTAATAATTAACAAAATTTTGTATTTTGATTTTTTTATATGTATGATTACATTATTAAACTATAAATGCACACTTTGCTTTCTTTTTTTTTTTTTGATATTATATATGTTGTTACTCTAATTTTATTTGAAATTATGTAATGACAATGCAGGAGAGATATGATGAGTTACAGCGAAATTCGATCGGTAATGAAAATGTTGGCTCATCTGAGCCATCTATTGATAGTATAGCTTTATGGATCGAGATAAGTGGTGGTGCAAAAAAGGGAGGAAGAATACTTGAGATGGGTTCTTTGAACCGAACTTGTAGAATCACCGGTCAATCTTTTTTCACTCCAACTGTTGTAAGGGAAGAAATGATACAAATGAACAACCGGATGAGTCAGATGCAGGAGCTACTAGTACAAAAAGACAATCAAATTGAAGAATTACGCGCACAGTAAAGGCAAAGTGAGGGCATAATTAGCGAGCTACGTGCAAACCAAGATTTCATAATGTGACATCTTCACTCAACTTCCGGTTTAAGTCAGACGACTCCATTTTTGTTTTCTTTTGATAATCCTCCTGATGGTGATAATGGTGACGATGATGATGACGGTGATGATTTATTTGATGATGATGGTGGTGGTGGTATTTCTTGAATGTGGTTTTTGCATTTGAATATGTGACTTTGTATCATATTTGTTGTTGACATTATATTTGAATGTGATTTGTGTTTGTATCATATTGTGTTTGTGACTTTGTATTGTGGTTTATTGATGATATTGATATTGGATGTTGGTTGATGGTGGTATTGTTTGATGGTTGGTTAATACTGTTAAATGACTGGTTTGTTGATATTGGATGAAAGATAGGAACAAGGATATAGGAAAAATGATCAAATTATAGAATTCAATTTGATTTTTATTTACAAAATTTTCAAATTTGTTGTTAAATTTTTTATCAAAATATCCAGATTCGTTGCAAAATTGACGAACTCGAGTTCGTAGCAGATTAGCAATGAACCGTGGTTCGTCACAGAATTCGTCACAAATTAATGACAAATTTTAATTTTTGGTCACTAAAATTTGTGATGAACTGATAGTGACAAAAAATTATTTATCACTAAATTTATCGTAAATTATTTTTTTAACGAATTTTTCTTAAAAATTCGCTGCTTAAAGGCAACCTTTTTGTAATGGTTTGGTAGAGCCCCAAATAAATAAATGCTGACCTGTATATTTGGCATCATCGACCCCTACTGACAAAACTTGCACTAGGCATTTTAATGGCTACCGCCTGAAGAGAAAGACCAGCCAAGACAAAATTCTTTCTCTAATTTTTAGGCAGCCAGAAAGAAAAGACAGGAACAATCTTTGTGTTAATCGCACAACATTGTTTTCCAAGCCGGTATATACACGCAACCTCTGAGGCTTTCCTAGAAAAATATCACATCGTAACAAACAAAACTGGCAACCTACAAGTATAAACATGGATAGGAGACAGGTTTGTATCACACCCCTCAAAGGGACATACAGAGTCGTCATCTTCAATGGCTTCCAAGCAGATTGCAGCCTTCCTCACTATGGTTGCCGTTGTCCTTCCCTCCCTTGCCATGGCAACCGAGTACATTGTTGGAGATGCAAGTGGGTGGACTATTTTGTATGATTATCAAGCTTGGGCTGAGGACAAAGTGTTCCACGTTGGGGATAAACTAGGTAACTAATCAAACATAAGATTTCTTAGTTGCCCTTGTTTTGATATTGCTATAAGAATTTATGCATTTATTCTATAAAATGAAATACAGTGTTCCAGTACCCGGTTGGAGTCCACAACGTGTTCAAAGTAGATGGGGCAGCCTTTGCCAACTGCACCGTGCCGCCTCCTGATCAAGCCCTAACCTCCGGAAATGACACCATTACACTTGGTAGCCCCGGAAATAAGTGGTACATTTGTGGTGTTGGGCAGCACTGTTCTCAGTTTGGTCAAAAGCTTGCAATCACTGTTGAAGGGCTTTCACCGGAGCCTGCCCCTGCGCCAATATCATCACCTGAAAAGCCTCGCAAATGGAAGTTTTGATTCACTGAGATTTGTCGGCCATCTCTTTCCATGATCTTGATCAAAACATATTCATTAGAGTACTACCTACGCATTAATAAAGTTATTTAACTAAATCAGCAATAATTTTGTTTACTCTCCAGCCATTTGATGGTAATTATTGTCCTTAATTTTGATTTCACTCATTAAGTATACAAATTATGACCAGTTTAATTTAAAAAAGGTGTATTGTGATTTATTTAAGTAGATTCCTAAATAATTTATATATATATATATATATAGAGAGAGAGAGAGAGAGAGAGAGAGAGGAAAGACTTGAACTTGAGATCTTTAAAGGAGAAGGGAATGATTCTTAAACAATTCTATGAAACTAGAGCTAGTTAAAGCTTGCGAAAACATAATTTCTTTGCTGATCTAATAAAATAAAATTCCATATAACCATTTCATCAAGAAAAAAATGGAATAAAAATGGTTTTATATATATATATATATTTTGCGCATACAACGAAACAAAACCATGCTGATGTTGATCAAAAGTAAGACTCAAATGCAAGTTACAGAGCGAACGCTTGATTCTAAAGTCGAGCCGAGATTTCTCAGACCGATTGCAGAAAACCATGGTAACCAAAATGTGTCAATCCAACATTCAACATTCACTCCAACATAGCATGAGCAAGAAGATTTTCAAGTCCAACACTACACCAATACCCAATTGCACGGGTGGGTGGTTACAATGTCACTCTGGACCTAGGCGGTTCGGATTGGGACGGAGACCATTAGGTTGAAGCTGTTGGGGACGCCTCCTCCAATTACTGCCTACACTATCTATATAAGACAACTTACCCAGAATACAATCATTAGCTCTTTCAGATTAATAGATTCACAATCAGTGGCGAAGCCAGGTGAGGGGCCACCAATTCCCCAAATTCTGGGAAAAAAATTTAAGACATATAGACTTGGTCGAAAAATATCCATAAATAGCACTAAAAAAAACGCTGATAAAAACATAATTTTAATAAAATTTCTGAAAAATGACTCGTAAAGGCCGTAGAGTACTATTAAAATCCTTCAAAATGCTATTCATTCCTTAAAAATTATAATGTTTTGTCCCCTGCTCCCCATATTTTTGTGTTTCGTCCCCCCAAAATAAATTTCTAGTTTCATCCTTTGATACAATTAGGCATACCCACAATTTGGAACAAACCAGAATCACCCTAACCCCAATTTAGAACTTTTTTCCCAATGTTACGTACCATGAAAATAAAGATAAAAATAATGCAAACTTTATTTCAAAATTTTGCTCAAAATATAGAGCGAAAAATGAAATAAAATTTTACATTCCTCAGGTTGAAATACAATCTTAGAAATTAAATAAGAATATGAATTTGTATCATGTAATTAAGTTTTAGAGAAGAAAACAAATAAAAAAAAATAATTTATGCTTAATTTTTGTAGTTTTTAAAAACAGCCGTTGAGCAAATCCCACAACCCCACAACTACTCGAATCAAATTGATCGTATTTTTGAATATCCGTTATCAAATATCCAAAACAAAAAATAACTCTTGATTACAATCTGATAATACTTCTAAAGTTCTGCTTCCAAATTTGAATTTAGTTTCAAAAATAAGAATCAAAATCGAATTGATACTACTCCATTTCCAAAACCAAACAGAAACCAACCTCACTACCCTCAGCTTCATTGGTCACATCTAGATCCAACCATCCAATGGAGTCAATTATCCAATATACAACCAGATCAAATTTTGCTCAAAATGAACTCCAAGATCGGACCACTAAGACTATCAATTTCAGAGACTGTAAAATGTTCTCCCACCATTTCTTCGAAGAAAATTACTGTGATCCAAATGCCCTGGTCCAGGATCCAAAAGGATTTTGCAATACCCCCCAGACCTCAACACATGGAATGAATATGTCCAACCAAAACCAATTACATTGAGTTGCGACCATGCAGGATAAAGGTACAATACATTACAGAGCATTCGATCTCAACATATATGCCCATGCGGGTTGAAACTGCTTCAATACTATTCTAAACTAAAGCCTAAAACGGCTACTGAATTTGCATGTCTTTACTCTTTACATTTAAAGTCAATGAATAACAGGCTTCAAGGGATGAGCCCTTAGCTTTGACAAGTCAAGATTAGAATCAAGCTCTTCATCCAGTTCTCCAACTATACTTCTGCAAGAAACCACAAAATGAACAATATTAATGTAGGTTTAATTGGGAAGATAATGGAATGAAGTCCCATCCTAATGTATGCTGAACGAAAATTGTATCACCAATTAATCTAGAGAGAACGTCTTACATGTTGTCACCCCTTATTATGTACAGACCCAGCACCAGCTGCTGAACACCTTCCTGCAAAGACACAATATAAGGAGATCTTAAGTTATATGGCATGATGAGAGGCCACAATTATTTCAGCCATAAAACAGTAATTCTCATCCAACAAGAATTAAGAGGTCAAAGATAACTTCACAAGGCTAGCAAACAAGCTATCCTCGGTATTGGTGGACTAGAGACAGGAAGAAGACAAACTCCAACAATGAGAATGTCAAGGGGCAAAAAAAGAAAAGGAAATGCACAGGGTGATTAAGTTTGTCAAGTTTAGAATAACAACCCTTGTGGAGTACACACGCTCATGTGATTCATCGAGAATGATATTTGTAGCCTGGTCAAAACCTTTTAGAACACCCTAAAATGTGAAGGAAAAAAGAAAGACAGTTAGCACAACAATGATTTTAAAATAAAAGTGCAATCCATTTAATATTGACACCCATGACCTACCACTATATTGCGGCCATCATTAGTGATCACTGATATTGTTTCTGTCAATAAAAGAAATGAGATTAATTACAAAATTTTCCATTATAACAACACGCACAAAGCAACGGTACAGTAGATAAGAAGCAAGGTAGGCATCCAGAAATGAGAACCCATCTTCCATAAAGAACTAGTAAATAAAATCAATTCCAAGGAAGAAAATAGAAAAGAGTGATAACCATACGATCTACAAGAGATTCAAGTCCGGGCCCGGTTGACATCCTACAATCCCTGTGGCTGGTAGATCCACAAAGCTCTTACAGACAGGTTGTTAAAAGAATTCTGCAAAACAAATGCATAAATGGTCTGCTAGGAGTGCCAAAAACATTATTCAAAAGAAATTAAACATTTAATGTCATTTCAAACTACATGAAGCTCAGAAATATGCTGGCTTGATCAAAGTTCCAAATTTCAAGGTTCCTCCCACCACCCCTCCCACTTTTCTTTTTCTTTTCACAAATTCATCCAAAAAAAAGAGAGTCATAGATGTCAACTAACATGTTGAAATAAAAGGCAACCAGGGAAGAAAAGCTATAGAAATTAAAGGGAGGAAAATCAAATCCATAGAGGAGTCAGCCAATGGTCCAACAAATAGTAGCAATCTGCAATATTTGCAGGCTGCAAGTTTACATTCTACACAGGCTACTCAAAAGGCATCATTTCCCCATCACATGTTAATGACATCATCTCAAATAGCATGGAAATTTGAAAGGTTATAAATGAGGGCATTCAAGCGTGATATGGCATTTTAGCATTCATGTATTTGAGGACCCTTTTTTCAATTGATACAAGATATTGAGGACCATCAGTTTCAACAGCGAAAGAAGAAAGTTAGATGACAAATTTCTTCCCTCCAATGGGCTCATTCCCAATTCTGATAACCTTTTCACTATAGAATGTTTCTCTTTCCAACCTATAGGCAATAAAATCATGGACTATCCCTGAGATATCACTAAATTAACTACATACTTGTCAATCTAGCTTGCTTCATCAACATATATACTTGTAACTGCGGCTTGCATCATCAACACACAACAGATTTTCAGAAATTCAGTCAATGTACCATTTCCATGGCCATAATCTTCGACAGAAATGATCAGTGAACTTAGACCCTTCTATAAGCTTGAGAAACAAGGCCTACATCTTCCACTAATTGAGTTACTCCAGCTTTCCTTGTTCAACAAGACATACAGATTAAACAACTCTTTAATAAGTCATTCGACACATGGAACACTATAGGAGTGTAGACTAATGTGCATGCAAAAACCTTCTTAACCAACACCCCTAGGGGAGGGGCCCTAACCGAGGAACAAAAGGCAGGGGAATTCTAGCGCGCCCCAACCTTCCTATATTAAAAATAAATAAATAAAAAATAAGTGAACAAATATGCTAACTAGAAGGAAAAGAATTGCCCTAGTTGACATTTACAAGTGAAATAAGACAATGTGCCGCCTTGAAGAGGATATTCCTCCTACGAGCCCAGAGCAAAACAGCCCCTTAGAATGGCTTGGAGCATTTACTTGGTCAACTAGAGTGAAACCCTGAAGCTATGAATATGGTAAGGTTGTTGGCACCTATCAACCTAAAATAGTCCAGTTAATCCATGTTATGGCCAAATCATGAAACAATTTTAGGCTCGAAACTAATCAAATTATGTTAGAACTCCATCCTTTAGACAAGATGTTAATGTGCACTTGGGTCCATATTGGGCCATAAATAAGCACTAGTATTATAGCTAAATAACATCCATGATAAGTGCAAACACTGGAACTACTTTAGAACTAAAGAAGGAACAGCAGGAGACCGACCAGATACAAAACCCTAAGTTAAAGGGGGGGAAAAAGTAAAAAAAAAAAAATGGGAATAACCTTTTCTTACTTCACCAAATCCACAACCCAACGAAAAGTGTTCGAGAGAGAGAGAGCGAGAGAGAGGCAAGAATAAGAAGAAGAAGAGGGAAACTAAAGCTTTAGAGAGAGAGAGAGAGAGAGAGAGTGATGAGTGCCTACAAAGATGTCTTACCAGATCTGGAAGGAAACTCAAAGACTCCTCGCGCAGCCCCCTTTTTGAAGATCTGAAGAGAGGATGATGAACGCCTGAAAAGGAGAGATTTTCTGCGAAACGAGGAGGAGGGGGGTTTGATTCTGTAAGGGTTTAGCAGATGGTTCAAGATTTTAGGGCTTCAGCCCCCTGAGCTCTTCCGGTTCTGGTTAAGTTCATCACATCTCAATGTTTTTATTCCTTCCCTTTTATTTTTCTTCCACCGACCACAAAAACAAAATTATTATATCTACATAATGCAAAATTTTAATGGATTATATAAAGAGAGAGGAGAGAGATATAACTAAATTATTTTTAAATAAAGAAAATTATAACCATCATTCATCAATTTAATTTTAAACTAAAATTTATATATTTTATATAAAATATTTGTATTTAAAAATAACATAAATTAAAATTATATATATATTTATTTTACTCATATTATTGAGTAAAAGATGTGATTTGTGACCTGTGAGTTTGGGAAGTTTAATTGAATTACCGTTCTTCATGCACATTCCTTTTCATATCATTTTTTTTCTTCACCTACAAACAAAAAATCAACTCAAAAAATCGCATTTTTAATTCTTTAAAAAGTTCCTATTGAAATTCGGCCTCTACAAAAATATAGTGTTTTGCATTCATTCATTCACTTTGCCGGGTATTTTGTAATAATAATTGATTACAATAACAATAATAATAATTAAAATTTTATTTTTAAAATTTAAAATCATATAAGATAATTAAAAATATATATATGATAGTAATAATAAGGTATTTTGTAATTGATTAAAACTAAATAATTGAATACTTTATTGTAATTAATTAATACACAATATTCAAATAATTGATAGTTTTAAATGGAGTATAAGTTTGTCACTCAAAATGGGCATCGTGCCAGCCTCCACCAGAAGCTTGCCATTAGGGTTTATCCGCCCAGGCCACCAGGGAACATTGGTCGGCTTCTGCTCCAGCTCTGGCACCACCTACCCCAACTAATCATGCTATTGAACTTCTTGTGCCGCTGTTTTAGGTTCTCTATCTCAGCCATGGCCACACTCTTGATCATTACCAAATCATAAGTTAAAAAGACTTCGGAGATGGTCTTTGTATGTTTCCTTTCCCACTAGTTTTTTTTTTTTTTCTTTTGGTCCTTAACCTCTGACTGGTAGGTAGATGGGAGAAAAAGCCCAGGTACCTCTAGATGACAAGGGCTCGGTTATGTATTGCCAAGATTAAGACTGTTTTATGCTGTAGCAATAATTGTTAGGAGAGCTTGGGCTCCTTCAGATGAATTTGGATAATGAATCGTGCAAAGGATTAATTTATTCTTGCACTATAAAAAGAATCTAAAGTCTGTAACGTTAAAATTGTTCTGGAAAAATTTTACGAAGGGGGGCCTCATGCTTTCGATCCTCCATGGTGTTAACCATCTGTGTTTTCATTGTTGATGGAGACCTGACAACGTAACAACACTTACTTGATACAAGAAAAAAAAAAAAAAAAAAAAGAAAAAGAGACTGCTGGAAAAACTTGAGACTAGGATCTAGGAAGAATTTTCTAATATTAATACATAATAATGATTTTAGTTATTTTTTATTAAAAATTTTTGATTTTTTACTTGTTGCATCTTATAATTTTTACCCCCAAAAAAATTACATTAGTCAAAAACTTTTAATAGAATGGAACAAAATGAACACAAGTTGAGCCAAGTCGAGGATCCCAAACAATGCGCATGAATGGGTAAAGCCAATATGTATATGCTTTTATTGCACAAAAAGGAGCCATATCATACTTGCAAGGTTGCAATGGGTACCAAAAGGAGAAATGGGTACCAAAAGGAGAAAGGAGAGAAGCTAAGATGGCAGCTGATTGATGTTAATATGCAGTCATAATAGATGCATAAATATTTATAAATGAAAATACCATCATAGCTCCCCCTCCCCAGGATATACTATCATGCTTTCTGGGTGCAGTGTATGCTAACAGAAAAAGATTCATATGAAGTTGTTTTTCTAAGCTACCTTTTTTTCTGAAAAAGAAAATTTTACCAAAATAAGGGCTTCTGAGGCTATCCTGACAACGAGGTTTATGTTTCCATTTCAATTAACAAGAACGAGCAACTTGCCAAAACAGATTAGAAATAGAAGTTGCAAGATACAAGATAACATTAACAAAAGATGTGTGCATGTGAAGCTACCATGGCAAATTTGTAGCTCAGTGCTACTGTTCCTGTCCTTTCAGCCTCTAAAAGAGAGAACAATGCTTGCCCGTAGAATAGGAAGACATCACTCCAGAGTCCAGAGGTTGATGGTATATCTTTATAATTGTTTGATTTTGGCTGCAATGACTAACCAAATGATGCAAATTTGTATTTTTGAACACCATGATAAATCCAGCCAAACAATTTATAATGTTATACAAGTCCAACCCTGAAGAACATGTTCTTTTAACCATGAAAGAGAGAAAAAAGAGGGGGATGCACAAGCCGCAATAGGCCCAGGTTTCTAATGGCTTTATTTCAATGCTAATCAGAAACTACTAAAATCTAATTCCCTTTTACTTCTACATCCCTCAACATACTGTCCATGTGCACAGCCGAAAGGGAAAAGTCCAATTTGGGTTTCAAACCAATTTTAAGCTCCGGTGTTGAAACAAATTTTGTGAACCAGAAGATTTACTAAAAGCAAGATTTACAAGATCTAGAGTACCAAGTAAAATTAAAAAAATGTGACTGGAAGCTACACTGTAGGAGAAAAGAACTGAAATATTGGCATCCACTTGTGTGAGATTACCACTTTGCGAAAAGCTCAAGGTTGTCGACCAATGCCAGCAGTTCAAGCAAAAAATCACCAAGTCTCCAGGATCACCATCAGTCTGCATTAGCTAAAATTATCAGCAGTGAGAAATTGACATCCGGTATTTAAACAGAAAGTATTTTCTAAGAGAATACTCCCAGAAAAATGGGACTAGCACAACTTATTTGAAATGTACAGGAAACCTCCAATAAAATCACATTTCAGCAAGGCAAAAAAAAATGCTAGAAGCATTGGACGTGCAATTTAGTATTTGTTGTCTCATGCTCCACAATCAGGACTTTATAAACCTAGATCACTTCATTCTGATCCTGAATCATTTAGCCACCACGAAGCAAGGGGAGAACAGAAAACTATGTTTCATCAATGTTACAAATTTAGGTCAAGTAGGTTTGAGAATCTTCACTTTTATCATTGCAATACCACCAGTCATGAGCTCAAAGCTAGGAACTCAGAACAGAATATCTGGTCATATTTTAAGAAGCGAACACAAGCTGGCAAATTGCTACTAAAGCAGGAAGAAAAATAACAAGGAAAAAAAAAAGGAAAAAAAAGGACATGAGTTCTTGAAGACATTGTTATATTCACAATTTAAGACATCAAGAGCAAACCAATGAGACTGAGAAATCCTCCCAACACCTAGTAAACCAATATTCCCACTTCGATTGCTCATGTTGTGCATAGTTCATGTCACGCTTCAAGAAGAAAAAAAAAATTGAAAGAAAAAGGATAATTTTAGCACTTTGATGGAGTAAGAAAAAGAAGCCGCTAGGAGCTAGTAGTTGAACAACCAAAACTAGCATTCTTCCTTTTTTTTTTTTATTAGCGGAAAAGAACATTTATTCTGTCATATACTTAGCTTTTAAAGAAAAGCTTCAATACATCATTAATATGCTTCCATATAACAAGCGATTTTCATAGACAAAAAAAACCATGTTCAGTATAATTTATAGCATCCCTTGACTTCAATGCGTCATTCGTATGCATATATATTTAACAAAAAAAATAATTAAAAAAAAAAAAAAAACCTACAAGTATATGTAACAAGGTTGATTATAAGTCGTAGTTTTATAACACTCCCTCCAAAAATAGACAATTTGTCATGTAGAAACACATACAGCTCTAGAGTATAAGAACAGGCACTACCAATAGCCAAAAAAGGATTTCCAGTAACAAACTGAGATCTGAAATAACTTACATCTCCGATAAAGACCACTATTCCCAAGGTATCTAGCTACTTCTCTTGTCTGCAAATCAGAATCAGATCACATTGTTAAACAGAAAGGTGGCAACATCAGATCAAAGATATACAGCAAATTTAGGAAAGAGGCTTGGCATTATCAAAAATATTATAAAACTTGCATCCTAAATCTCAAGTATGTTATGAGATAAATGATATCAGGATTTATCATGAATCAAACACTTGCTATAGTTTCAGGAGAAACATGGAATTGGAAGGCTTTCTTAATTTTGATTACTTTGTCTCTTTTTTGGAAGGATGACTAGACTTTTCTTATATCACTTTGCACATCTTCTTAAAGGAAATAGGAAATATTTTTCTTTCTATTCACAATGAGGGAAGAAAATTTAAAATAATAATAATAATAATAAATTATTAAAACACACAAGCTCACAACACAACACTTCTAGACCAATAATTCCAACCTCTTTTGGTACCTATTTAAACAAAGACTAACTCTCAGAACCTCTGTCCTACGGTCTCCCAACCTTTTCAAAGACCAACACCTTCCTTTCAAGGCACCAGGATTCGACAGTGTCACATGGCATTCTTTTGTAAGAATTATCGGATGGTTAGAAGAGAGGTTATGGACCTATTTATCAGGTTCCATGCCTTAAATGACTTTGTGGTCAAACAACTTTGTGGCAAAGGCAAGGAGCTTCCAGTTTGAGTTGTGCCCTATCAACTTGGTGGGACCATGTGTAGACTATTGTCTACAATTGTAGCTGGGAGCAGATGCTAAAGGAATTCATTTTGAGAGAAGTAGGGAAGTTGTGGAAAAACTTGAGGAAAAGGTTAGTTAAGTGGGGGTATCTTTCAAAGAGGAGGTGGCTTACTCTCATAAATAGCATGTGACAAAAAGAATTGAAAGAAGATTTTTATGGAGAAGTGATGAGAATGAGAAGTTTTGTCCAGTCAAATGGGATGTTGTGAAGCACTCTGGGGGAGGGGTGTGGTTCTTGGCATTAGATCCTCTGAAGCACCGAGGCAGCTAAAAAGCAGCCTGTCATGTGTCTGCCATCGGACATGGATACCCATCCCAAACATGTGATAGCTGTCGAAATAAAAGATAATAAGTTATAACACACTACTGGAAGACAAGGACACGCCTCGGACACATTGGATATGGCTAAGATGCATTTGAAATCTTTGAGGCTGATCTGGACAAAAAATTTGGGGCCGTTCGATATTTTTCCATCTTCAACTCCAACTCCAATTTTCTACTCCATTTCAAATTTTCATTTTCTAATAGAAAATTAGAGAACATGTTCGTTTCTCAAAATTTCTCAATTGGTGTTTTAAAAGGCGCAAGTTGCTCTTAAGGCCTTAAGGGCCCCTATACTGAAGGCGGCACTAGGCACCATGAAAGGCGCTCAAAGGCACCCTTTAGAAATTGTAGTTTCTAAAGTCAAAAGAAAGCTGAAAAATTGTCTAAAATTCATAACTAAATCAAATCTAAAAGCTAAAAGTTCTCTGCCTTCGACATTTTAAAAGAAAAACATAAAAATGGCATGCATTCAATAGAGAAAGCAAAAATACCATCAAGTTAATTCACACTTCCTAAAAACTTAGATATAGATCCTAAAATTATTAAAATCTTAAGGCTATAATCATCATCAATATCAACTACAACATCTTTATCATTCAGATCGCCATCCCTTCCATCACTAGACTTACACTCCTTGTCTGTATCCTCTGAAGCAGCTTCGTCCTAATCAAAATCCACAAATCTAGAAGTTGAAACTCTTGTTGACTTTGATCTTGCTTGGTTTCTTGTATATTATGGCTTCAGTAGCCCCGATGCCCTTGCAACATCATCCCAAATCAAATCATCATTATCAAAAACCAAGTCATCCTCTGCATTCTTAGTATTATCTCCCCATAGAATACAAGTGACGCCCAGGCACCTTTTTAAAACACAAATTGCCATAGAATAAAAGTGGTAATGGCATTTTTGTGTGTTAATTAAGTATAATTGTTTTTAAATGAAAGTGCTATGGGCATTTTTGTCCAAATAAATCATAAATTTGAAGAATTGGGAGAAGAGTGTTTCCAAAGTGTGAAGAAATGGTGGAAAATTTTGGAGAAGCTCAATTTAAGTTATACATTTGGAAAATGGAAAACTGTGTTTTTCATTTTGCCAATTTTGAAAAATAACAGATTCGAAGACATTTTCCCTTCCCAGGATATTCCAGAGATCTTTTTGCAGTTTTTAATGGAAAACCAGAGTAATACGTTGTCTTTGAAGTGACCCCTTAGGCTCATTTATGGAGATGATTAAGCCCATTTCTGGAAATACTTAATCAGATACTTTTCCTGGAGATACATGAGCCCATTTCAAAGGGCAAAGCCTGGTCCAACCCAAAATAAGCATTTAAAAAGTAAAAAAGAGGCTGTGTGTCTTGAAATCTGTGAAGCTTCTCAAGGAAGCCTCTTCCACCCTGAAAAGTACAGCTTTCGCTGCTTCTCTACCTTTCTTATCCCAACCTAAGCAAAGTTGGCTCTCAATGTTCTCTCCACTTACAAAGTTGCTTCTCTCAATTCACACCCAAGTCAAGCTTTGTTTATACACACAAAGACACAGACACAGACACAGACACACACATACATAGTTTATTTATTACATGTCTCCATTGTGTCCTATATTCTTAGGAATTCACAATAGCCATGTCCATGCCCATGCTTCATATTTTAGAACTATGAAAGATTTTTACAAGGCACTTAAATGGTTGTGAAGATTCCTAGTTGAGCATAATTCTCCTTGACAAGAGGCGATTGCAACCAAGTATCGAACAACTTAAAATGGTGAATCTCTAACAAGGTAGCTAGGTCTTTTAGTTGGCTGTCTGAAGGAGATGGAAAGAAGCTGGGAAATATTCACACTGATGTGGAATTTAAGGTGTGTCACAAGTTGAGAATTTACTTTTGGAACAATCAGTAGTGCAGCCTCATGCAATGAGATCATTGTTGTTGGAATGTCAATTTCAACAGCAAGAAAATGGTTAAGAATTTGAGTCTCTTCAACTTCTATAAATTGCTGAAGAAGGTTAAGTTGTATACACACAAGGAAGATTTTATGGTTTGGAGGGGATCACCAAACAACGAGAGGACCTTTGAGGTCAAGAAGTATCGCAATCTGCTCAAATTAAACAGTATGGATAGGCAATGGTCCTCCTTTTCCATGGAAGTTCATTTGGAATTCCTCCTCTTCCTCGAAAGTTCATTTGGGGACTACCTACTTCATTGCCCTTGGACTTGTTTTTTATGGAGAAGATTCACTCTTTTGCACATATGATTGGTGATTTCGTGTATTTATAGAGCAAGTTACGAGCTTGGAGTGGTATGAGGGTTTGTGTAGCAAGGAAGAGACTCTTTAGGCTACCCTCTCTAACCGTGTTTTGGTTGCTTCAAAGGGAACAAAATAATAGCCTTTCTAGGAGGCAATGAAACCATCTATAATTAAAAGAGCTCACCCATTGCAAAAAATGCTTCCAGCTTAGTGCGAGAACAGGGGGAGGGTGGGCGTATATGTACGCAGTCTTCCCTTTGTATTTTTGCAAAGAGACTATTTTCACGCTTCAAACCTGTGATCTCGAGGCCACTCCACAATTATGTCAAGGTTCGCCCTCTGAAACCATCTATAATTCATGTAAATAATTTACTCAAGTGTATGAAATTTTTGGTTGTCTTCTAGGTTATTTTGGATCCTTTGTAGAGGTTATTAATTTTAGAGATCCCTTTTCATTTTAGCTTTTGTGGGTTACCACCTCCTTTGTGCTTTTCCCCCTTTGCATTTTTTGGTTTTGTGATTTTTTTTTTTTTTTTTTTTGGGTTTCTAATCTAAAAACGAAAATAAAAATTGAAGCAAGAGACCTATGCAAATCTTGTAGGTATTGAAGGCAACATACCTGGATCTTAGCAGTAGGATCTGCAAACCCATAGTAAGAGCCTGGCAGCAAAGAGAAGATCATTTCAACCTGATGTCCAGAAATGTCGCAAAGATAGGTGGAAAATATCAACATACCTGGTGAATAACCGGTGCCCTGTTGCTGATAATACGGTTGAGATGACATTCCAGCAGGTTGGGGCAATGCACCATAGCTAACAAATGACAACAAAATCATTAATCATTTTACATAATTTTTATGCACACTAACAAATCCATAAGATATTTGCAAAGAGACACTGATATTCAAAAATGTTAACAGGATCCAAAAAAGAGGCAAGGGACAGGGAGAGAGATTAAAAAAAATAGTTGCCACAGGCAAAAAAAAAAAAAAAAAAAAGAAAGGAAATCAGACCTAGAACTTGATACAGTATAAGAACTTTCCAGGCGAGTGCGAGGATAGGCTCTAGGATCTGAATAGATTGAATCATCTCCCTGTATTTACAATGGAAGTTGAGAGCATTTTCAAATTTTATACAGCTTCATACTAATCTACTGAATCACCACCCAATGCAACTATCTAATGTAATTAAAAGATAATAAATAAATAACTTACTAATGCAGACAATGAACGCTTCCTTCCAGGTAAGGAATGGGAATATTCAAGACTAGAAGAGCCTGTCCAACGCAACAAAAGAGAGATATAAGAGACACATTAGAAGCATCAGCTCCAGCAGCAAAAATTACAATCTAAGATGGTTAGAAAACTTTCACAAAATTGCTACAGTGGAGCCAAGGGCACGAAAGCAAATTAACAAACCCAAAACCCCCTCCCCCCCTCCCAAAAAAAAAAGAAAATAAAATAAAAACAAAAAAAGTAGAAGTTGGAAAAGTAAGGTTCTGAGAGGGAAAGAAAAAGGAATTACTTTGCCTGCAGAGCCACTTTTACCACTGTATTACATGTAAAAGCTGGTAATTTAAATCTTAACTTGTTCAACTGTAATCGAAGATTGATTTAAAATAAAATAAAATAAAATAAAATAAAATAAAACTCATAAGATACTCTCATCTTTGTTTCGGCCTCCCTTCCAACCACCACATAGCATTGCAGAAACTAAACTTGACAACAAACTAATTGGTTTTTGCTAATCCAATAGCAAGCTATGAAGCACAGACACACATGTAATGTGGAAAAAATTATGAAAACTTACACTGCACTAAGTTACAAAATGTAGATTGCAGGCAATGGAGTAAACATTAGGAATATTTTGGATTTCTTATAGAAGACTTACAATATTGTGTTTTCTATTGTTGTAGTTTTGTCAAGACTTCCGAAGTTATTTAAACTCCATATCTTACTAACAAGCTTTTCAAACACAGAGTGGGCATCGAGCCGAAAAGGATGCTGGTTCACGGCTTACATCCATTGTTCAATATAAATAGATATTTTTAATTATACCAGTTACAACCTTGTGTGGCTACAAAATTGAAATTCCATTCATAAATTTGTCATTTAAATTTCTAACACCAATAGGATGTGACAATAGAAGGAATAAAGCCCCCCAAAAAAATCAACAAAAAATCCCAACCCTAAACCTAAAATCGTAATCGTGTGGCAAGAGAGAGAGAGAGGGAGTGTCCGGGTCCGGAACCGACCCGCGCCCGCGCTTCTCGCGCGTGCAGGCGCGTGACATGCGCGCCTGCGCGTCAGGCACGTGAAGTGACGCGCAGAGCGCGCGTGTGAGCACGTGCCAAACGCGCAGCGCGTCTGGCACGCGCCAGAATCTGTTCCAGGCGCATGGAAGCGCATGGGGACACGCCGCCGGTGCGTGGCGGCGCGTGGGACCACCGGCGGCGCGTCAGGTCATCCGGAATTGAAATTTTTTCAATTTTTGAGGGTCCCACATTCATAAAAGTGACTTTTTGTGGGTTTTTGTGCATCGAATCCTAATCCAAACGGTGAGATGCTATCCCGGATTGTGGTGTATGGTGTCTGTTGATTCATACGCTCGTCTTGGGGTATGTATTCGAATTATTTGGGTCTTGTTGATTCGTAGGGTGCACAAAATGTGAGAATAAGCATCACAAGTCACGATTATCCCATTGACTGCTTCTAAAATTGTCGTATTTGATTTTTGCAATGGGGATAAAATTGAATAGTGATAAATACGAGATTTTTCACTGGTAGATTCAATTTATCCTCAAGGAGCAAGATCTAATTAAAATTCTGAGGCATGGGATAGTGGACTCCAGGGAGGGTTCCACACCTCAGAGAGACAGTATTAGGAGACATTACGTGCATGAAAGAGGAATAATAGTCGAGTCAGGGCAATCCTCCTGAGTAGCATGCACGATGATGTGATCCTAGTCTATGAGCAATATCCTACGGTTTTATCGGTTTGGCTCACCCTGTAAAGAGTATTGTGGTGCTCTTACAGATCCTAAGATAAGGATACTAACTTATAAGTGTAACAACTTATAAGAAAAATGTTGATCATATGATGATGCAACATTTGATAAATATGTCGAGTATGATCGCCGAGTTGGGGAATGTGACCGAGCCCATTTCGAATATATTTTCTTGTACTGGATGTGATCCAGTTCTTTACCTGATTCATGAGAAATCATGAAAGTCTATTTCACATACGACGAAAGTATTCGCACTTTCACTAATGTGAATAGGCACAGTGAGCTCGAGTAGGAGCATCTAGAGGCGAGTAGGCCATACTCGGGTCATGCTTATGCGATAGAGTCGAGCAAGGACTCCTGTGTGATTCGAGCCTCAGGTAAGAAAAAAACCATCCGAGAAAACCGATAATACTTCGCAGCTCGAGATAGGAGCGCGCTTATAAAGTTTCGTCCAGTAAGTCCTCAAGTAGGAGGATTTACGTACAGAAACGGAGTGTTTTGTTGACATCAGAGGGAGTAGCACTTGCAAGTTAGAGTTGCAAAGTTGCTAGACTCTATATGTTTTTTTTTTACATTCCAAAAGTTTGACGGAACTTGATTTCAGTTTAGGATATGCTCTGTTAATTTAGAAATTTAAAATTTCTATTTGTTACGACAATTCTATGATTGGTTCTATTTTGGTCCGTGAGGGACTGAATGCACTGGAAATGATTTCTTTTCAATGGTATTTCTTGTTGTTCTCTTAGTGTGAGAGAGGATGAACCGGTTAGCAGTGAGTGGTTTTGTAGGACCCGCTAACCAGTCTTGCCTAGACGGCAAACTTATAAGAAAACCATTCGACAATGCAATGAGGGCTGGGACTCCATTGCAGTCGGTTCACTCCAACATCTGTGGCCTTATGAACGTGAGAACCTGAAATGGTGTTGGGTACTCTATTACGTTCATAGACAATTACATGTGTTTCGGTTACATCTATCTGATCTCGCGCAAGTCTGAGGCATTGAGATGTTTCAGGAGGTTTACTAGCGAGCTTGAGAATCAGTTAGATCTGAGAGTTGAGATACTCAGGACCGATTGAGAGCGCGAGTATTTGTCTAAAGAGCTCTATTTCAAGAATGGTATTACGAGAAACTGACTATTACTCGCTACTCAGTGGAGTAGAGTAGCCGCAAAAGAGGAATAGGACTTTGTTTGAGACGGTGAGGCCGATGATGGCGCAAACCAATTTACTCGTTTCCCATTGGGGAGATGCGTTATTGGTTGCAGCCTATGTTCTCAATCGTATTCTATTAAAGTCCGCAGTCAGTACTCCATATGAGCTTTGGACAGGGAGGCAGCCTGACCTTAGCCATTCGAGATTATGGGATTATGCAACGTATGTTCACTATTTCTCGCATTTACACAGCGAGTTAGGCTTGCGAGAAAAGAGATGTATTTCTAATGAGCATACAGATAGCATTCTCACTGAGATTGAGTCTCATGATGTCGATATTCTTGAAAATGATTTCCCTATGAAAGGTGAAATCAATTGGGACTTTACCTTTTCATGAGATGGATGAGCCTAGTGGTTGGCTAATCCCAGTGGCAGGATCCAAGAATCCATTACGGATCTGGGTTCTAGTGGAAATGTTCCATCTAGAGGTAAAAAGGTTTCCCATCCTCTTAAGAGTAGTCGAGGATGCGTACCTAACCGTCGCTTCCCGATTGAGGGAGAGGCTCTCAGTATGACTCTTGAGGATTACGAGAAACCTTTAACTGTCCTAGAGTTTCTTGAGGGTTCCATGGAGGACCATTGATTATAGGCCATGGGTGAGAGGAGTTGATGAGAATCAACAGGATTTGGGATCCAGTTGAATTTACCTGAGGGAAGTAGGCCCGTTGAGAATATGTGAATTCTCAACATCAAGAAAAAGGTCGACGGATCGGTGTAGAGGTATAAGGCCTATCTGATAACCAGGGGTTACTCAGACTGAGGGCAAGATTACCTCGATCCGTTTACTTTTAGCGATTGTCGTGGACATGATATGGATCTGGAGTGAGGCCAGATGAACGTTGAGATTGTTCTCCTGAGTGGGAGTTCGGATGAGGATCTATAAGGAATGGTCATCTGGCTTTATTCTTATAGATCTGGATGATAAGGTCTGTCGACTTCGAAAGTTTTCATATGACCTTAATCATCAATCCAGGCAGTGACGTTGGAGATTTCACGAGAAGGTGATATCTTACGGTTTCGTGATTATCGAAGACGATCATCGCGTATACCTTTTACGTTCTTTTGATCATGTCCTCATGTGAATGACATTCTATTGCCTGGGAACAACAGAGAGTATCTGATGACCACGATAATGTGGATATTGTCGAGTCTTGATGTGAAGAACATGGGTGAGACTCAGTTCTTCCTCGAAGTTAAGATCCAGAGGGATTGCTCAAGACAGGTGTTGATCCTTTCACAGGAGTCAAACATCAAGAGAGTTCTCGAGTACTTCGAGAAGATCAACTACGACCTTAAAGATACTCTTATCGCTAGAAGGTTAAAGCCCAATTCTTGACATATGCCCTAAGACTCAGAAAAGGACAAGGGAAATGAGTAGAATCCCTTGTTCTAATGCACTGAGTGATCTGATGTACGCAGTGTCGCGTACACGTTCAGACGTTTAATTTGCAGTCACTATGGTAATTAGGTATCGATCGAATCCTAGAGGGGATCACTGGAGAGCAGTGAAAGGATTCCGAGATATCTCGAGAGAACTGCAGACCTCTTCTAGTGTTACGGAGGAGGTGATTTGCATCTTATTGGGTATTCAGATACCAACTGGGTTGGTGATCTGAACGTATGCAAATCGATATTAGGTTTTACTATCTTAGAGTAGCAAGAAGTAAACCTGTATATCTCTATCTACGATAGAGACTGAGCTTATGAGATGCTCGGCAGCAGTTCAAGAGAGTGTTTGACTCCGGAGATTTCCGGATCACTTAGGGGTTGTGTCAGATAGTGGGAGGCCAGTGATAATTTATTGAGAAAATCAGGCCGCCTTTTGACCACACTTGAGACCCTAAGTATCAATAAGTCCAAACACATTGATACCTAATATTACGTTATGAGATACATCACCGAGAAGGGTGAAGTGACAAATTAAGTACATTACTATACAGCATGTTGGCTGATCCCTTCAATAAACCCATTGTGATAGATTCCTGTATGAGATATTGGAATCATTGGGTTTGCATGTATATAGACATTTCTCAGTTTGTACTGATGCTTATTGTATTATATATATGACATGTGTGCATGATTGGGTCACTTATTTATTGCACTATTTTAATTGTCATATATTTTGTGATATGTTGTGATAAATGATAGTATAAGGCCTATCTGATAACCAGGGGTTACTCAGACTGAGGGTAAGATTATCTCGATCCGTTTACTTTTAGCGATTGTTGTGGACATGGTATGGATCTGGAGTGAGATCAGATGAACGTTGAGACTGTTCTCCTGAGTGGGAGTTTGGATGAGGATCTATAAGGAATGACCATCTGGCTTTATTCTTATAGATCTGGATGATAAGGTCTGTCGACTTCGGAAGTTTACATATGACCTTAATCATCAATCCAGGCAGTAGCGTTTGAGATTTCACGAGGAGGTGATATCTCACGGTTTCGTGATAATCGCGGAGGATCATCGCGTATACCTTTTACGTTCTTTTGATTCTTTTGTGATCATGTCCTCATTTGAATGACATTCTGTTGACTGGGAACAACAGAGAGTATCTGATGACCACGATAACGTGGATATTGTCGAGTCTTGATGTGAAGAACATGGGTGAGACTCAGTTCTTCCTCGAAGTTAAGATCCAGAGGGATCACTCGAGACAGGTGTTGATCCTTCCACAGGAGTCAAACATTAAGAGAGTTCTTGAGTACTTCGAGAAGATCGACTACGACCTTAAAGATACTCTTATCGCTAAAAGGTTAAAACCTAATTCTTGACATATGCCCTAAGACTCAGAAAAGGACAAGGGAAATGAGTAGAATCCCTTGTTCCAGTGCACTGAGTGATCTGATGTACGCAGTGTCGCGTACACGTTCAGACGTTTGATTTGCAGTCACTATGGTAATTAGGTATCGATCGAATCCTAGAGGGGATCACTGGAGAGCAGTGAAAGGATTCCGAGATATCTCGAGAGAACTGCGGACCTCTTCTAGTGTTACGGAGGAGGTGATTTGCATCTTATTGGGTATTCAGATACCAACTGGGTTGGTGATCTGAACGTATGCAAATCGATATTATGTTTTACTGTCTTAGAGTAGCAAGAAATAAACCTGTATATCTCTATCTACGATAGAGACTGAGCTTATGAGATACTCAGCGGCAGTTCAGGAGAGTGTTTGGCTCCGGAGATTTCCGGATCACTTAGGGGTTGTGTCAGATAGTGGGAGACCAGTGATGATTTATTGAGAAAATCAGGCCGCTTTTGACCACACTTGAGACCCTAAGTATCAGTAAGTCCAAACACATTGATACCTAATACTATATTATGAGAGACATCACCGTGAAGGGTGAAGTGATAAATAAAGTACATTACTATACAGCGCGTTGGCTGATCCCTTTAATAAACCCATTGTGTTAGATTCCTATATGAGATATTGGAATCATTGGGTTTACATGTATATTGTCATTTCTCATCTTGTACTGATGCTTATTGTGTTATATATATGACATGTGTGCATGATTGGGTCACTTATTTATTGCACTATTTTAATTGTCATATATTTTGTGATATGTTGTGATAAAATATATGTCAGGCAGGTGTGGTCGACTCTCTCACACAAGTGACCACCTCCAGTTTTGGGTGAGCGGAGATGAGACGGTTTCTAGTTGTAAGAGGCTTTGAGAGTGGCCCTACTAGAACATAAGTCGCCCTGATATGTGTTCAAGATGAGGTCATATGCGATATGACCGGCATGGACGTACCCACATCCATGTTGCCTGTAAAGCCAGGTTTGAGATCTCAGCTATCACCTGCGACTAGTGATATTGTCTCTGAGATACTCTCTTTGAGATCTCTGGGTAAAGTCTTATGTGTAGACTGAGTCCCATACCTGCACAGTGTTAGAGAAATCTGACATATGCCCTTTGAGAGATGGGGGAATAACACTGTGGCACGCGTTTCATACCGCGTGTGATATGTCGACCAGGGATAGTGGGAGCATTATTTGAGACACTGATATGATTTTGATCCCCGTTCCCACTGTGTGAGACCCGAGATCCATTGGGTGGGATCTCTAGTACCCTTATCACTTTCGGCTGTTTCTAGAAGTCTTGGCTCAGTGTTGCTACTTTAGTCTGTTTACCGATGGCCCGGAAGATAAATTGAGGTCTGAGGGACAGGTCTAGGAAAGCAACTGAATTGAGGCTAATAGATTCGAGTTTGGGAAAAGGAAGACCAATTGACATTACATCATTGTGTTGTATTCACCGGCTAGCCTATTATGTCTATCCATGTTGGGATGTAAGCATAATAATGGATACACAGTCGAGCATTTATTGGGGATTACTTTCGTTGAGGAAAGTAGCTCGATGGATGTAATTAGTCTTGGATCTGGGGTGCAGCGAGTTCTTTTGATACTAACGATGGCTTCTCAATCATCCTAACAGGTGCATCGAGAGGTCTTTGCTTGCAGGTGTACTCGCAGGTCGCACGACGCCCAATTCTGTATGAAAGTCCAACAGGGTGATGTGATCACATGAGTTGTGATCTTGTGACGGACATATAATGGCCTCAAGTGCAAGTGGGAGATATTGATTTATTGTGCCCTAGAGGGGCATTTTAGGTATTTGATAGGGGTTAGTGGGATAACTCCCCCTAACCCATACCTACCCACTCACCCAACTTATCTCTCACTCACTCTCTCTCTCACGAATATGACATATGAAATTCAGGGAAGTTGTAATCTCTAATAACTATAGTCTCCTCCAAAAAGTCTAAGAGAATTTTTATTTGAGGGTTTGAGAAATTTTCGAGTAGGAAAATTTCTCCCGTCACGATGATCGCCGGACTGAGGGTTGCGGCGTTGTGACATTGCGGTGCTGGTTCGATTAACATCGTGATCACCATCCCGACCACGAAATCCGATCGAGGGACGCACGGTCGATTTTTGAGCTCTACATATTCGAGGTATTAATACCCTATACTCAATCTATATTTATTTTTTCTCGAAAATTATTTATGAATGCTTCCGCTGCATGTTGAATCAATTAATTCCAACATTGGTATCAGAGCGATACGTTGGATTAAAAATAATTTTCGAGTTAATTTTTGGTTATAAAAAATATTGGGTTTAAAATTTGGGGTTCGGATCACGGATGAGTTTCGTGAATCCGAGAACACCACTGCATTCCCCATGATCCCTAGAACACGAAAATAATTTTTTCGTAATTTTCTGAGCACGATTAGGCGAAGAAAATTCCGGTTGAATGTTTCGGCCGTGAATAGTGACCGACCACTTCAACCTTAGATTTCTTGAGTTTTAGGGCAAATCAATGCATGAAATTTATAGATCTGTAATCCTTGTTTCATGCTCTTCAATTTGGTATATATATTGCATATATTTGTGGCCGAAAAATGGGGTTTCAAATTTGACCGCGGAGGGTCGGATTTTTGGATCCAAAATACGCCGAGTTTAGGGCACAATTATTCCAAAAATCGAGTCAAGGATGCTTGGAATAAATGGAATTAGAGATTCCATAAAAAATCCGGTCAAAATGGTGCCGAAAATGGGGTTTTTCGGCAACCGGGTCGAAAGACCCGGTTACAGGAACCATCGGGTGAAGACGAAGGGCTCCAGACCCGCGGGCGCGTGATCTACATGCGCGAGGCAGGCGCGTGTAGCAGCAGGGGATGGTGCGTGTCTAACACGCGCAAACAGGAGCGTGAACGACTAGGTCGTCCGGGTCGGGTTACGACCCGGACACGTGTCCCCCGACCCGCGACCCACTGATCCGGACCGGATTCGGGTTCCGACCCGCGCTTCTCGCGCGTGACATGCGCGCCTACGCGTCAGGCGCGTGAAGTGACGTGCAGAGCGCGCGTGTGAGTGCGTGCCAAACGCGCAGCGCGTCTGGCACGCGCCAGAATCTGTTCTAGGCACGTAGAAGCGCGTGGGGACGCACCGCCGGTGCGTGGCGGCGTGTGGGGACGCGCCGCCGGTGCGTGGCGGCGCGTGGGACCACCGGCGACGTGTCAGGTCGTCCGGAATTGAAATTTTTTCAATTTTTGAGGGTCCCACATTTATAAAAGTGACTTTTTGTGGGTTTTTGTGCATCGAATCCTAGTCCAAACGGTGAGATGCTATCCCGGATTGTGGTGTATGGCGTCTGTTGATTCATACGCTCGTCTTGGGGTATGTATTCGAATTATTTGGGTCTTGTTTATTCGTAGGGTGCACAAAATGTGAGCACGCAGCGGAAGCAATAAAATAAAATTTCGGAACCTTAAAAGTTTGAGTCTGCGATATACCTCAACCGGTGATGCAAAAATCGTCGAAACCGCGAACTCCGAACACGAACTTCTCGAAGTCGGAATGATAGTCACGTGATCGAACTATCACCGTAATATCACAACGAACCAACCCTTAACCCGGTGATTTTACGTTGATCGAAAATCCCTTTGAATAATTGTTCCACTCAACAATTATTTTAACCCTAAAAAATGATATAAGTCTCTTTTCTCTCTCAGACTCTTGTACGTTGGTTCTCTCAAAAATGTTCAGCACAAATCCCAAAAACACAACAACCAAAGTTAACTCCCGTAGGAGTCATGTAGAGAGAAAATAGGGGAGAGTGGGTAATGGGTAACTACCCATTACCCATTAGAATTTCAAATTTATGTACTATGGTAAAAATATATTAAATGGCCCCACGTGGGCACATCTAATATCTCCCACTTGCACACGAAGGCGTTTTACTTCCGACATAAGATCACAACTCATGCAATCTACTATATCACCCTACAAGGTTTTCATACAGGGTTGGTCGTCGTGCGACTAGCGAGTACACCTGCAAACAAAGACTTCTCGATACACCTGTTAGGATGATCGAGTAGTCACCGTTAGTATCAAAAGAAAAAACTCGCAGTACCCCAGATCCAAGACAGATTGCATCCATCGAGCTACTTTCCTCATCGAAAGTAATCCCCAGATATCGCTCGACTATGTATTCACTATTATGTTCAAATCCCTACATGGACGAACATAAAAGACCGGTCGGTGAATACAAAACAGTGATACAGTGTCAATTGGTCTTCCTTTCCCAAACTCGAATCTATTGGTTTCAACTCAGCTGCTTTCCTAGACCTGTCCCTCAGACCTCAATTTATCTTCTGGGCCATCGGTAAACAGACTAAAGTAGCAAACACTGAATCAAAACCTCAAGAAACAACCGAAAATAATAAAGGCACAAGAGATCCCACCCAATGGATCTCGGGTCTCACACAGTGGGGCTCGGGGATAAATTTCAATTTAATGTCTCAAGTAATATAGCTCCCACTATCCCAAGTCGTCTTTTCACACGTATGAAACACGTGCCACAGTGTTATTCCCCATCTCTCAAAAAAGGGCATATGTCAGATTTCTCTAACACTGTGCAGGTATAGGGACTCAGTCTACACATAAGACTTTACCCAGAGATCTCAGAGAGAGTACCTCAGAGACTATCACAAAACGCAGGTGATATTTGATATCTCAAACCTGGCTACTCACAGGCTACATGGATGTGAGTACGTCCATGTCGGTCATATCGCATATGACCTCATCCTGAACACGTATCAGGGCGACTTATGTTCTAGCAGGGCCACTATCAAAGCCTCTTATAGCTAGAAGCCGTCTCATCCCCGCTCACTCAGAGCTGGAGGTGGTCACTCGTGTGAGAGAGTCGACCTCGCCTGCCTGACATATCTATTATTACATCACAAAATATATATGACAATGAAAGCAAGTGCATTAAATGAAATATAACACAAAAGTGACTGAAAAATGCACTATAATCATATATATAGAAAATCAATAAGCATCAATGTCATCAATAAGTACAAACTGAGAAATGTCAGAAAATACTCAAACCCAATGACTCTATGCCCTAGAAAGGAGTCTCTAGTAATGGGTTTGGTGAAGGGGTCAGCCACCATGCTGTGTCGAAATGTACTTGACGATCACTTCACCCTTCTCGATGATGTCTCTTACATAATGGTATCTGGTGTCAATGTGTTTGGTCCTACTATGAAACTTAGGGTCTCGTGTGTAAGCAATAGCGGCCTGATTATCACAGTAAATCATGACTGGTCTCCCACTATCCGCTACAATCCCTAAGTCATCAAGTAGTCTACGAAGCCAAACACTCTCCTGAACTGCAACTGAGCATGCCACGAACTCAGCCTCTATCGTAGATAGAGCAACACAGGTTTGCTTCTTACTGCTCCAAGAGATGGCCCCGCCATTGAGCAAGAAAGCAAAACCTGATATCGATTTGCGCTTATCCAAATCGCCTCCCCAGTCGGCGTCTGAATAGCCCACAAAGCGCAAATCACCTCCCCCGTAACTCAAGGAGAAGTTTGCAGTTCCCTTTAGATATCGGAAAATCCTTTTCACTGCTCTCCAGTGACCCCTTCCAGGATTTGCATGATATCTACTCACCAGACCAACTGCATAACAAATGTCCGGTCTAGTACACAACATTGCGTACATTAAACTTCCCACTGCACTGAAGTAAGGTACTTTGCGCATTTCCCTTACTTCTTCCTGAGTTTTCGGACACATTTCCAGGCTCAGGCCTTCACCTTTGGCGATCGGAGTATCTATGGGATTACAATCACTCATCCCAAAACGCTCGAAAATTTTCTTAATGTAGGTCTCTTGTGAAAGAGCTAACATTTTTCTCGAGCGATCCCTCTGGATCTGAACTCCGAGGATGAACACAGCTTCACCCATGTCTTTCATGTCGAAGCTGGATGACAACCACGCTTTGATGGTCATTAAATACTGAATGTCGTTTTCAGCCAACATTATGTCATCCACATACAACGACAGGATCACAAAAGAGTTATCTGACCGAATTAGATAGACACAATGATCCTCCTCGACCATCGTAAAACCGTAAGATATCACCTTCTCGTGAAATCTTAGGTACCACCGCCTGGATGATTGCTTAAGGCCGTATATCGACTTCCGAAGTCGACAGACCTTGTTCTCCTGACCTACTAGAACGAACCCTGGGGGCTGTTCCATGTAGATCTCATCCAGGCTCCCGTTAAGGAAGGCGATCTTAACGTCCATCTGGTGTAACTCTAGATCCAGACTAGCGACGATCGCCAAAAGTAGACGGATCGAAGTAAACTTGACTACTGGGGAGAAAGACTCCTCGTAGTCAATGCCCTTAGTCTGCGTGTAACCCTTGGCTACCAGACGGGCTTTGTACCTCTCAATCGATCCGTCGGCCTTTCTTTTAATTTTGAGAACCCACTTGTTCCCAATTGCCTTTCTATCCTCAGGTAAGTCAACTAGTTCCCAGACTTCGTTGACTCTCATTGATTCCATTTTCTCGTGCAAGGCCTGTAACCATTGGTCCTTTGTCGAACCCTCGAGAGCCTCCTGTATAGTTCTCGGCTCTTCGTCATCCTCGGGAGTCACGATGAGGATCTCATCCTCAATCGGGAAAAGACGTCAAGGCATATGTCCTCGAGTACTCCTACGAGGAGAGAGAGCCTCCACACCTTCAGATAGACCGCTCCCACTAGGACCAAGATCCGTAATCGGCTCTTGAGTCCCGCCACTGGGATCGGCTGAGCCGCTAGGCTCATCCATCTCATAGAAGGTGAAGTCTCGATCGATTTCTCATCTCTTAGGGAAATCACTCTCGAGAAAAGTGGCATCACGAGACTCTATCTCAGTGACAGTGCCGTCCGTATGTTCTCCTAGGAACACATGTCCCTTGGACTGTTCAGAGTATCTAATAAAGATACACTTCTTTCCTCGCGGGCCTAACTTGCCGTACTGATGCGAGGAATCATGAACATACGCGGCGCAACCCCATGGCCTCAAGTGGCTAAGGTCAGGCTGTCTCCCTGTCCAAAGTTCGTATGGGGTGCTGACTACGGACTTCGTCGGAACACGGTTAAGGACGTAGGTTGCAGTCAACAACGCATCCCCCCAATGGGAGATAGGTAAGTTGGCCTGCGCCATCATCGACCTCACCATCTCCAACAGAGTCCTATTCCTTCTCTCGACTACTCCGTTCTGCTGAGGAGTAGCAGGAATAGTCAACTGTCTAGTAATGCCTCTATCGAAACAGAGCTCTTTGAACTGCTCAGACAGATACTCGCGCCCCCGATCGGTTCTGAGAGTTTTCACCCTCATGTCTAACTGATTTTCAACCTCGCTGATAAACCTCCTGAAGCACTCTAGTGCCTCAGACTTGTGCGAGATCAGGTAGACGTAACCGAAACGCGTGTAATCGTCTATGAACGTAATGAAATACGTTGCTCCGTTTCGGGCTCTCACATTCATGGGTCCGCAAATGTCGGAATGGACCAATTGCAATGGAGTCCCAGCTCTCATTGCTTTCCCAAATGGTTTTCTAGTGGCTTTGCCCGCAAGGCAAAACTCACACACGGGCAACTGGACCTTAGTTAGCGGGCCCAACAAGCCACTCGTAGCTAACCGGGTCATCCTCTCTTGCCCTATATGACCAAGTCTACTATGCCATACATTCACATCATCCACTGCACTATCAGATGCAAAAGCAATAGTAGAAGAAGAATAAATCTCATAAAATGAAATCAAATCCAGTACATAAAGTCCCTCATGGACCATACCGGAACATATCAAAGAACTGTCATATGAAATGGAAACTCTAGAGTTTCCCAAAAGCACAGAATATCCTAACAAATCCAAACATCGGACATATACAAGATTCTGCCTAATCTCAGGAGCATACAACACATCATGAAGATACAAGACTTGGTCACTTCGCAGCAATAGCTTGCAAGTGCCAATCCCTTTCACTTCAATAAATGCTCAATTCCCCACGTACAGCCTCCTCGCCTGGGGACTCAATCGGCGGAACTCCACGTATGCGCTCCTATCTCGAGCTACATGGTCCGTGGCTCCTGAGTCTACAATCCACAAAGAAGAAGAATTAGCGAGCATCACACTAGACGACACGTAACTCAAACCATGTAAAGGACTTACCTTTCGCTCGCCACACTCGCGTGCGAAATGCCCAGTCTTGCCACAGACGTAGCATTGGACCTTGCTCTTATCGAGCTCCTTCTTCTTGCGTTTCTGTCCTCTGTCATCGGTCTTGGCAAATTGCTTCTTCTTGCCTTGGCCCTTGGCCTTCTTCTCATGCTTGCGCCACTTGCGCTTTACTCCTCGGGAGCCCTTACTCGACTCCGCAATGTCAGCATGAGCATAAGAAGACCTAGCCACCTCCTGACGCTCCTCCTCGAGATCACAATGCCTACTCACGTCCATGAAAGTACGAATACTCTCGGTGTGCGTGAGATAGGTCTTAACCACATCCCAGGAGTCAGGCAAAGACTGGATCATACCCAGTACTTGAAGCTCATCAGACATCGGCTCCCTCATACTCTTCAGAGAGGCGATCATACTCGACATATGCATTAAATGTTGCTTCATAGTATGATCGTGCCTCTTCTTGTAAGTGATGAATTTATAAGTCAACATCCTCAACTTAGGAGCTGATGGGGCGCCATAGTGCTTTCTCAGAGCATGCCAGATCGACTATGCAGTAGGATACTACTCATATATGGGAATCAGCTCATCGTGCATGCTGCTAAGAAGGATCACCCTAGCTTGGCCATCCTTCTTCTTCCAAGCACGATACACCTCCTGATCCCGTCACGCTTGTGCCGTGGTACCCTCCCCGGGGTCCACCATCTCGTTCTTAAGAACTTCCCCGAGCTCTTGTTCCTCGAAGACAAATTGAACCTTCCGGTGCCAAATGTCATAGTTGTCACCGTTCAGCTTGTCTCCCTTTACGAGATCTAGAACGACAGTCTTCGTTGCAGCCATGTCTCTGTCACACAGAAAAAAGAGACATTAGTGACAGTGATGCTTATTTCACAATTTTATGTACCCTACGAATCACCAAAACCAAAATGACTCGAATGCAGATCTCAAGACGAGCGTATGAGTCAACGGACACCATACACCACAATCCGTGATTGCATCTCACCATTCGGAATAGGATTCAGTACATAAAAACCCACAATTAGTCACTTTTTATCACAAAACCCTCAAAAAATCAGAAAATTCCAATTTTAGGATGACCTACGCGCCGCCGATAGGGTTCACGCGCCGCCAGGCTCACGGCGGCGCGTCTCACGCGCCCCCACGCGCCGGGAAGGCGCCTGGGCGCGTGCTGGACGCGCTGCGCGTCAGGCACGCGCCTGCACGCGCTCGGTGCGTGTCCGCAGACGCGCCTACACGCGCGCGCCCGCGTCAATTGGGTCGGATCCGGTCGCAGGTCCGGGTCGGGACCCGAAACCGGGTCCGGATCGGGATCCCCGGTTCGGGTCGGGTATAAAACCGGGTCGTGACTACTCGATCATCCTAACAGGTGTATCGAGAAGTCTTTGTTTGCAAGTGTACTCGCTAGTCGCACGACGACCAACCCTGTATGAAAACCTTGTAGGGTGATAAGTAGATTGCATGAGTTGTGATCTTATGTCGGAAGTAAAACGCCCTCGTGTGCAAGTGGGAAATATTAGATGTGCCCACGTGGGGCCATTTAATATATTTTTACCATAGTAAATAAATTTGAAATTCTAATGGGTAATGGGTAGTTACCCATTACCCACTCTCCCATATTTTCTCTCTACATGACTCCTACGGGAGTTAACTTTGGTTGTTGTGTTTTTGGGATTTGTGTTGAACATTCTTGAGAGAACCAACGTACAAGAGTCTGAGAGAGAAAAGAGACTTGTACCATTTTTTAGGGTTAAAATAATTGTTGAGTAGAACAATTATTCAAAGGGATTTCCGATCAACGTAAAATCACCGGGTTAAGGGTTGGTTCGTTGTGATATTGCGGTGATAGTTCGATCACGTGACTATCATCCCGATTTCGAGAAGTTCGTGTTCGGAGTTCGCGGTTCCGACGATTTTTGCATCACCGGTTGAGGTATATCGCAGACTCAAACTTTTAAGGTAAGAAACTCTAGGACAGTTAAAGGTTTCTCGTAATCCTCAAGAGTCATACTGAGAGCCTCTCCCTCAATCGGGAAGCGACGGTTATGTACGCATCTTCGACTACTCTTAAGAGGATGGGAAACCTTTTTACCTCTAGATGGAACATTCCCACTAGAACCCAGATCCGTAATGGATTCTTGGATCCTGCCACTGGGATTAGCCAACCACTAGGCTCATCAATCTCATGAAAAGGTAAAGTCCCAATTGATTTCACCTCTCATAGGGAAATCATTTTCAAGAATATCGACATCATGAGACTCAATCTCAGTGAGAATGCTATCTGTATGCTCATTAGAAATACATCTCTTTTCTCGCAAGCCTAACTCGCTGTGTAAATGCGAGAAATAGTGAACATACGTTGCATAACCCCATAATCTCGAATGGCTAAGGTCAGGCTGCCTCCCTGTCCAAAGCTCATATGGAGTCCGACCGGACTTTAATAGAATACGATTGAGAACATAGGCTGCAACCAATAACGCATCTCCCCAATGGGAAACGAGTAAATTGGTTTGCGCCATCATCGGCCTCACCGTCTCAAACAAAGTCCTATTCCTCTTTCGCGGCTACTCTACTCCACTGAGTAGCGAGTAATAGTCAGTTTCTCGTAATACCATTCTTGAAATATAGCTCTTTAGACAAATACTCGCGCTCTCAATCGGTCCTGAGTATCTCAACTCTCAGATCTAACTGATTCTCAAGCTCGCTAGTAAACCTCCTGAAACATCTCAATGCCTCAGACTTGCGCGAGATCAGATAGATGTAACCGAAACACGTGTAATTGTCTATGAACGTAATAGAGTACCCAACACCATTTCAGGTTCTCACGTTCATAAGGCCACAGATGTTGGAGTGAACCGACTGCAATGGAGTCCCAGCCCTCATTGCATTGTCGAGTGGTTTTCTTATAAGTTTGTCGTCTAGGCAAGACTGGTTAGCGGGTCCTACAAAACCACTCACTGCTAACCGGTTCATCCTCTCTCACACTAAGAGGACAACAAGAAATACCATTGAAAAGAAATCATTTCCAGTGCATTCAGTCCCTCACGGACCAAAATAGAACCAATCATAGAATTGTCGTAACAAATAGAAATTTTAAATTTCTAAATTAACAGAGCATATCCTAAACTGAAATCAAGTTCCGTCAAACTTTTGGAATGTAAAAAAAAACATATAGAGTCTAGCAACTTTGCAACTCTAACTTGCAAGTGCTACTCCCTCTGATGTCAACAAAACACTCTGTTTCTGTACGTAAATCCTCCTACTTGAGGACTTACTGGACGAAACTTTATAAGCGCGCTCCTATCTCGAGCTGCGAAGTATTATCGGTTTTCTCGGATGGTTTTCTTCTTACCTGAGGCTCGAATCACACAGGAGTCCTTGCTCGACTCCATCGCATAAGCATGACCCGAGTATGGCCTACTCGCCTCTAGATGCTCCTACTCGAGCTCACTGTGCCTATTCACATTAGTGAAAGTGCGAATACTTTCATCGTATGCGAAATAGACTTTCATGATTTCTCATGAATCAGGTAAAGAACTGGATCACATCCAGTACAAGAAAATATATCCGAAATGGGCTCGGTCACATTCCCCAACTCGGCGATCATACTCGACATTTTTATCAAATGTTGCATCATCATATGATCAACATTTTTCTTATAAGTTGTTACACTTATAAGTCAGTATCCTCATCTTAGGATCTGTAAGAGCACCACAATACTCTTTACAGGGTGAGCCAAACCGATAAAACCGTAGGATATTGCTCATAGACTGGGATCACATCATCGTGCATGCTACTCAGGAGGATTGCCCTGACTCGACTATCATTCCTCTTTCATGCACGTAATGTCTCCTAATACTGTCTCTTTGAGGTGTGGAACCCTCCCTGGAGTCCACTATCCCATGCCTCAGAATTTTAATTAGATCTTGCTCCTTGAGGATAAATTGAATCTACCAGTGAAAAATCTCGTATTTATCACTATTCAATTTTATCCCCATTGCAAAAATCAAATACGACAATTTTAGAAGCAGTCAATGAGATAGTCGTGACTTGTGATGCTTATTCTCACATTTTGTGCACCATACGAATCAACAAGACCCAAATAATTCGAATACATACCCCAAGACGAGCGTATGAATCAACAGACACCATACACCACAATCCGGGATAACATCTCACCGTTTGGACTAGGATTCGATGCACAAAAACCCACAAAAAGTCACTTTTATGAATGTGGGACCCTCAAAAATTGAAAAAATTTCAATTCCGGACGACCTGACGCGCCGCCGGTGGTCCCACGCACCGCCACGCACCGGCGGCGCGTCCCCACGCGCTTCCACGCGCCTGGAACAGACTCACACGCGCGCTCTGCACGTCACTTCACGCGCCTGACACGCAGGCGCGCATGTCACGCGCATGCACGCGCGAGAAGCGCGGGCGCGGGTCGGTTCCGGACCCGGACGCGGGTCGGAACCCGAATCCGGTCCGGATCAGTGGGTCGCGGGTCGGGGGACACGTGTCCGGGTCGTAACCCGACCCGGACGACCCAGTCGTTCACGCTCCTGTTTGCGCGTGTTAGACACGCGCCATCCCCTGCTGCTACACGCGCCTGCCTCGCGCGTTTAGATCACGCGCCCGCGGGTCTGGAGCCCTTCGTCTTCACCCGATGGTTCCTGTAACCGGGTCTTTCGACCCGGTTGCCGGAAAACCTCATTTCCGACATCATTTTGACCGGATTTTTTATGGAATCTCTAATTCCATTTATTCCAAGCATCCTTGACTCGATTTTTGGAATAATTGTGCCCTAAACTCGGCGTATTTTGGATCCAAAAATCCGACCCTCCGCGGTCAAATTTGAAACCCCATTTTCCGGCCACAAATATATGCAATATATATACCAAATTGAAGAGCATGAAACAAGGATTACAGATCTATAAATTTCATGTATTGATTTGCCCTAAAACTCGAGAAATCTAAGATTGAAGTGGTCGGTCACTATTCACGGCCGAAACATTCAACCGGAATTTTCTTCGCCTAATCGTGCTCAGAAAATTACGAAAAAATTATTTTCGTGTTCTAGGGATCATGGGGAACGCAGTGGTGTTCTCGGATTCACGAAACTCATCCGTGATCCGAACCCCAAATTTTAAACCCAATATTTTTTATACCAAAAAATTAACCCGAAAATTATTTTTAATCCAACGTATCGCTCTGATACCAATGTTGGAATTAATTAATTCACATGCAGCGGAAGCATTCATAAATAATTTTCGGGAAAAAAATAAATATGGATTGAGTATATGGTATAAATACCTCGAATATGTAGAGCCCAAAATCGACCGTGCGTCCCTCGATCGGATCTCGCGGTCGGGATGGTGATCACGATGTTAATCGAACCACCACCGCAATGCCACAACGCCGCAACCCTCAGTCCGACGATTATCGTGACGGGAAAAATTCCCTACGTAGAATTTTTCTCATGCCCTTTATATTCTCTCTCTAGAGAATAAAGAACTCTCTCAAGCATTACCCTCATCGGCCATGAACATCATGCATTTGGAGGAGACTATTGTTATGTTTTTGGGAGATGGAAACTCCCCCTCAATTCCCTGTGTCCCATGTTCCTGCATGAGAGAGAGAGTAGGTTGTGTGGGTTGGTTGGTATGGGTTAGTGGGAGTTATCCCACTAACCCCTATCCATTACCTAAAATGCCCCTCTAGAGCACAAACTAATATGCTCTGATACCAATGTTGGAATTAATTAATTCACATGCAGCGGAAGCATTCATAAATAATTTTCGAAAAAAAAATAAATATGGATTGAGTATAGGGTATAAATACCTCGAATATGTAGAGCCCAAAATCGACCATGCGTCCCTCGATCGGATCTCGCGGTCGGGATAGTGATCACGATGTTAATCGAACCACCACCGCAATGCCACGACGCCGCAACCCTCAGTCCGACGATTATCGTGACGGGAAAAATTCCCTACGTGAAATTTTTCTCATGCCCTCTATATTCTCTCTCTAGAGAATAAAGAACTCTCTCAAGCATTACCCTCATCGGCCATGAACATCATGCATTTGAAGGAGACTAGTGTTATGTTTTTGGGAGATGGAAACTCCCCCTCAATTCCCTATGTGTCCCATGTTCCTGCGTGAGAGAGAGTGTAGGTTGTGTGGGTTGGTTGGTATGGGTTAGTGGGAGTTATCCCACTAACCCCTATCCATTACCTAAAATGCCCCTCTAGGGCACAAACTAATATATCCCACTTGCACTTGAGGGCATTATACGTCCGTCACAAGATCACAACTCATGCGATCACATCACCCTGCTGGACTTTCATACAGGATTGGGCGTCGTGCGACCGCGAGTACACCTGCAAGCAAAGACCTCTCGATTCACCGGCTAACCTATTATGTCTATCCATGTTAGGATGTAAGCATAATAGTGGATACACAGTCGAGCATTTATTGGGGATTACTTTCGTTGAGGAAAGTAGCTCGATGGATGTAATTAGTCTTGGATCTGGGGTGCAGCGAGTTCTTTTGATACTAACGATGGCTTCAGCAATTCATTGCAGAAATCAGATATCGCAATCTGAAAATAATTGAATGAGGAGAGAGAGAGAGAGAAGAAGAAGAAGAGCAGCAGCAGCAGCAACAGCAGAGAAGGGTCAGAAGAAAATGAAAGAAAGAAGAGAAGGCCAACCAACCACCTAGGTAGAGTCCAGGCGTAATGAGAACAAACCAAGACACCCCCTCATTCTCCACCAATTGATAAAAGTTAAACAGTTGACGAATGAAACCACTTCAAACCCCTTTGATAGAGTCCAGGCCTAACTGGATAAAAGGTTTTACTAATGAAACAAACTTCAAAAACCATTGATTCAACTCAAAACAAATGCATTGATTCTTAATCAAAGGCCAAAACTAAGAAAAATATTCCTCCGGAAAACAAATGAGAAAAAAGAAAGAAAATTCATAAAGAAATTCATTGGAATGTAAGATTCCAGCAACCGGATTTTGGACAGATTAAAAACAACCATTCTTACACTGTTGTATCGCAATTTATGACTCTGTTTCTCTGATTCTAACGGTCTGACCAATGAGTTTACAGATTTTTTATCACATCATATTTTGAGGTGTATTCGGACCATAAAAGAGGCTGTTGATGGCCTGACTGTCAGATCTGCCAGTCCACTACAGTTTTTAAGAAACATTGCTTACTAGATAAAATTTATTTTAGTTTCCAATCTGTTAAAAAAAATAATAATAATAAAATAACGAGGATGCCAGTAACGTCACGACATGGACACGAAAGAGGTAAGTTTACCAAAAAAAAAAAAAGGATGGGATACACCTTGAAATGTACAGACTTGTTAAACTATGCATATTAAAAAAAAAAAAATAGTAATATATAAATATAAAAATTTGCAAATAAGTTCAGATACATTTTCCTCTACAAATGTTTTCTACAAACCTTTCTAATAACTTGTTTTGAGTTTTATGATAACCTTTATAGTATTTTGAATTTGGTTTCTAATTTTGTAAATATTTAAACCATTTTGTCCATCAAGTGATTTTAAGCATTCAAAAAGTGTTATAAAACGTGTGTATTTGACAATAATATTAGCTAATGTAGACAAGGCTAGGACACCTCAAGGTTGTGTCTTCAAAGAGTTGTACCAATATCGTATTGCACTAGATTGAGCACAATTCTAGAATTGTGATTGCAACCAAGACACATGCAAAACTATGAAGACATTTGAGGGGACCTTTCCCTCCACCCCCATCAAAGTTTTGAAAATTCCACAAACTCCCTTTAATTATTTCATGAATTTTCAATTGAGTCCTTAAAGAAAATATCATATGCCCCCTCAATGTCTTTATATTTTTGACTGCACTCCTACCAAGCACTACCAATGAAATAACACTGCCCCCTCCCCCCAAACTCACTTGTCTAGATCCACCACTGCAGATATACAACCAACCTATAACTCGTTATAGTGTAAAGATCCAAAGAAAGATAAAAAGAAACTCAGCCGCATAAATATAATAAACCAATGAAAACAATTATACCTACCTACGGCATAGCCTACTTGTGGTAGCCCCCACGAAGCTTGCTCCCTCAAGAGTTTTATAAGTTCATCATTTGTTGAAGATCTATCACTTCCACCAGGCACGTAATGAACTTGGGCGGGTATCACCTTGTTTCTAGGATAACTTATCTGTGCAGCACCTGAGAAAGATCAGGGTAACAATTAGTCATGTACAAATCAATTTTGTGTCAAAACAACGTGAGATTTATTAATCAAGTGAGCATAGGACCATTCTTTGTTGTAAAAATTAGAACTTTTAAAACTCTTAACTGTTACACAGAGTTAACAAAAAGCTGAATCTAAGTTTCGAGACCGTCAATGTGACTAACTCAACGAGTAAAGCAAACCTATGATTAGGCTGAATAAACTTCAACATGAGGAATATGATATTCATCACAAGTCTACGAGCAAATGAAGAACACGGATAGTGTAAAATTGAGTAATACTTCAGAAGTGAACAAAGGTTGTGAACTTATATTTCAGATATTAGAAACTTTAACATAATTTCAGAGCACTGTCATCAATTTATTAATAAGCATCTTCAAATGTATCAATATAAAGAATATCATAGTTCAGCCCAGAAAGATTGCACATTGCAGCCTCAGACTAGAATTACAGCTGGCAAAAAGAGTGCCACACGCTAGTTTCAAACTCACAATAAACACAGTGAACAGACTGTGACCACATTTTCTTTTTCTGTTAGTTGCATAATCAGATATTTTAGAAGTAACAATATATTCCCTAATACCAAGGTGTATTGATGGAAGATTCTTCTTATCCCATGGATAGAGGTCATACAAGGTGCAATGCTGTGATTTAAAATTATGGTCAAGGGTGCACAAATATCAAAGAGCACCAAGCTTTTTGGTGCACTAGCAGCATAGGAAACAAAACTGAAAATAAACAAGAAAAGGGATAAACTAAAAATGGCAGTATAACACATTTCTTATTTTCAGGCAATCCCCGAGATCAATTAGATGTTTGTACAGACACCTTTGGCATCTCTTTATCCCAAAATTTTGTCACGATAAGAAAACAAATCAAAAACTCACGTTTGGCCACCTTTGGTTTCTCTTTGGCTGATTCCTTACCGACAACTTCCACAGTTCTTTTGCTTTGCTTTCCCTTTGATAAGGGTTTTGCAAGCGAAGCTTTGATATTGACCTACGTTGCCAAAGATAAACATTGAGTTAAGGCTCAAACGGAAATTTTAAAAAATTCAAGTATAAAAATGTAGAACCTTGGACCCATCATCAATTACTGCTTCACGGTTGAGTGACTGGATGCATGAAAGAGCAGCCTCACGAGTTGTGTATCTAACAAATGCAAAGTCTTTTCTTCTAGATGCCTGCAGATTTCTAGCTAGAACAACATTCTCAATCTTCCCAAATTTCTTAAAATGATCTTTAACTTTCTCTTCATCCCATGAGGATGGTATAAATTCTGCATAAACTGTTCTCACCTTCACAAGGGCAAGGTAAGCAAAAGGTGTCAATATCCATAACAAAGGCGTTCAATTCAACAGCAGAGGATACTTTATTATGCAATTCAAGAATTGACGAAATAATAGAATACACATAAATAAATTGAAATTCTCAAATACCAACCAGGAATATATATATATATTGTAAAGGAGACAAAATTTTGCCCATCTGCAGTAAAAATTAGTTTACACACCTTCAGCATCTCTTCTTCATCTGGCTCTTTCAAAGGTTCGGCCCAAGAAACTTCTATTTTGTGCTGCTTCCCAAAGGCATCTTTCTTTTGAAGTTTTTTAAATGCAGTCTGGGCATCTTTTATTGTTTCAAGTTCAACGAATGCAAACCCACGATTGCGCTCAGAATTATTTGGATCTGCCATAACTGTTACTTTTTCTATTTTTTCAATTCCAATCTCCAGCAATAGCTTATTAATCTGTGCAGATATAGTACTCACATCAGATTACAAACTCCAAATTTAAGGAACTTGAAAAGGACTATAAGAAGAAAAAAAACTCTTACATCTTCAGTTTTCCATTTCTTGTCAAGATTACCAAGAAATATGGTGTCATTGCCCTCAACATATGTTGCACTACACTGTTTTCCACAAATCTGTGGTTGCAATTGAAACAAAAGAAACACAGGGTTAGCAGATGACGACTGACTCTTTTATCTAGCATCCCATAAAATGCTAGTAGGCAGTACATAAATCAATAGAATAAGTTACAGAAAAAGAGAGAAGAGCATGATCATTCAAATATTAAGTCTCATACTTCATGTTTATGTTTAATTTTCATGCTTACAAACTGAACATCTAATCCGTCCAAGTTACTAAACGGCCAACATAAATCCAGACCAGAAGCTAAAGTCTCTTATTGCAGCCATAAATGGGTATTAGATTCATGGCAAAAGTAGCTCCAACAGTCTCTATTGAAATCTTGCATCCTCACATACATATATAGTTACCAGAATGGTACAGCTAGAGTACAATGTATTCTTTTTCAAGAATGTGACTCCCAAATGGTAGGTCTTAGAACTAAGATAAGCATTATATCTAACAAGAAAATTCTGCACAACAAAGAGAAAGATAATAATCCAAATATATCAGATATATTGTTCCTTAACTCGAGCAACACTCATATAATCCCCTCCCCCCCCCCCCAATTTGAGTAGTTTTTTACATGATTTAGCTTTAGTTCTCTATACTCATACCCAGGAAAATGGTTTAAAGCAATCCATTTTTTTCCCCTTCGATACGAGAAGACATTCATATTTTTTTAGACAACCTCAGCCTTCTTTTCTTCACTTCTTGTGGTACAGTCATGCTGAGAGTAATCTACTCAATGCCTGCTTGATCTTTTCTGTTACCAGATATATCATCTAAAGCACAAACAGAGACAAGAGTGACAAGGAAATTTTACAAAAAGTAGGAGAGCCTTGACAGACTATTTTTCATAAATTTACATTATGATAATGAATTGTAGATATTTCAAAGTTACCAGAAAGCAATCTATTTATTACATGCCAAGTTGCCATATTAGAAATATTTTATATTAGGAGACCTTGTCCATTTAGGAAAAATAGAACACAATAAAAAATACTAATGACACTTATAATGATTCCTTAGTAGTGTGAAAGCCTCGCAGATCATCATATTATCATATCCAACAATCTACCAATTACCTTCAAGGAGATCTATGCCAAAACCATCTGGTCTTGGTGCTTCTTCTCTAATTGAATTCTTCAAGGCCTCAATAATCAAACTCCACATCAACCTACAGGTGAAGCTTCTCAACTAAATTAAAATGCTAGTTATATCACTGTCCCTCAAGACACATCTCCCAGTGCATTTTCTGATTCTCAATGAAATTTATACTAGAGTGTTTTGTCCCCTAGTCAAGTCATATAAAACTGCCAAGACAAAATCCAATTACTAAGACAGCACTAACAATTAATATGGAGCTGTTTGTGAAAGCTCTCCATTTGTCTCAACTTGCCTCTATTTTGTCTTATTCTACTTATAAAAATTTTCAATTAAAGAGACAACAAAATTAGGAAATATCAGGTTTGGAAAATAAAAGTTAAATTTCTCTGTACCAAAAGATATAAATTATCATTATATTAATAACTTTTGCATTGATAATCTAGCCTAAACCTCAACTTTCCCAAATGAGATATAAAGTGCCTAAGCTGAAAAACCATATTCTAAGATATACCAAAGTTTCAGTTTATTGTCTTGAACACTTTTAGAGCATAAAATTAATCTTAAATCTTTAACACCTCAAGACTCATGGTTCAACTCATTTATCATTTGCCATCTTTAGAACAAACTTGTATCATACAAGTGCATGTCAAGGGGTTATATGTCTAGAGTATTTAAAGAGTATTTTGATTATATAAGACATTATATCAACATAACAAACCAACTTGTAGCACCAAACCAGTTTCGGATTTTCTTAAAAATTGATGTTGTTTCAACTTTCAAGTATCAAAAGTTTGGCTCATTAAACATCCCAAACACTTTTTTTTCCCAATCAGATGCATTATGTACAACATCCAGGCAGTCCAAACATATGAATTATTCAGTATACCTTCATATAAATTTGACTCAACATCATTCAAATCAAATTTTAAGAGGTGTGAAGAACATAGAATGTTCTGTCAAATTCAAGCTGATAATAACATGTGCAAACAGAAAATGGGGAGGAAAAGAGAAATAAATTCCTCTGGAGACCTCAAAGGCATTTGCGAAATTTACAAAAAGAAAAACAAACCTTAAATTTTCAGGGTTACAGCAATAAAAAGAATTTACAAATAAATAAAGTCAGGGGGTCACTCTTGCAACCAAACCAGAAAACAAACAACAAATTCAGAAAGGTGGCAAAATCCTCTTCTAGAAAGCAATAGACCTCAAAAAAAAAAAAAAAAAAAAAAAAAAAAAAAAAAGAATAGTTTTCAATGGAAGTTCATGAAAAGAATAGGGATCTCTCATTGCCCTCCAAGCCACTCATACTTCTCCCCTCCACACCAATAAAATAAAAATAATTAAATAAAGAAACAAGAGGAATCATCAAGATTGACTACATCTTCGTTGTAATACGCCATAGTCCAGAACTCATTACACCATATACATAGTTTAGAGGGCACCTAGTCTAATGTAAATGAAGCACAGAATAAACTATCCTCCACAGGCATCTTACCCATGAGCAATGTAAAACCAAAATGATCAACTTTTACCAGATTTCTTTTGTACAGAGTGCATCTATTCACCAAAATGATTTCTCCTTTTCTGAAGACCATCTTGGTTAAACCTTTCATATCATCTCCTAAGCAAAAAAGGCCCCATAAGGGGGCCCAATGTGTTCCACACTGCACTCCCTAGAAAAGAACCCTCTCATCCATATGTTCCTTTCCGCAGATCACTGTGCTCCTTAGACACTTTACTTCATAATGAGCGGTTTCCCATCCATGCAAGTGCATCCTCCTTCATTTCAAAAACCCTATGCTTTCAATCATTGCAAAGAAGTTGCAGAAAGCTTACATTACCAGTCACTTGTGCTCCGCACAAGCTCAACATTTTAAAACCTAGAAGCCCCATTAAAATAATTACCTATTAATTGATCTAATTTTTCATATAGAGATCAAGAGATAATATATGAAAACAGATCCTGCAATAATCTTCCACTGGTTGAATGCATAGGAAAGCTCTGGTGCTTGTGACTTGTCCAATCATGTGAGGAATCCCTACATCTTAATGTGTTATCTCTTAATATAGTCTATACAAGACATAGATGCACTGTTAAGTAGGTAACGAGTTTAATATTTCTGAGAGAAAATAATAACTAATTAAAGGAATTCTAATTTGGCACTATAATTTATTAGTCTTGATAAATTTGATTAATAATTCAAATTGGAGTAGCATAGGGTTTTTTCCATATTTACTTGGTTCAATTTCATAATAATTTCCATTAGTTAATTTAATTAGTTCCACAATTTATTTGTCTAAATAGAGTGATTAGTTAGCAAATTAGTATTTAGATGGCAGTTCTCATGGGAACGACTTCATGACAATATTACTATAAATAGATTGACTAGTTAGCAAATCTGTATTCATCACTATATTACTTGTTCGATTCGTATACTTCCTAACTGTCATATGACATCCTACCAAAAGGAAACCTAGAACCATTCCGCACTCTAGTGCAGAACTCCCTCAAGAGTGTCTTCCACTTCTTATCTACCTCCACCATAACCGACCTCATACATTCTAAGAACCACATTAGAGTGGTCACCCATGCCTTGATTGTTTTGTTCTTATTCTCATATTAATTTGTTCCTTGATGTTACGCTCATGGAGGAGTCAAAGATTCTACAAATTTTTGTGCTAGGATTCATTTCTTAATGAAATTGTTGCACCATCAAGAACTAACAGACAGAAAACTGGGGGGAATATAAGTTAAATGTTGTTTTGTTCTTATCCTCATACCAATCTTGTTCAGCACCTTGAAGGTATCAAGGATTCCTACATATTTTTGCGCTAGGATTCATTTCTTAATGAAATTGTTGCACCATCAAGAACAAGCAGATAGCTAAATGGAGGGAATATAAGTTACATGTCATTAATCCTAGATTAAAGATTTAATTTCACTCAATTATGTCAAGCCTCGTTCTTCCAGCTCGTCAACCATCTTTTCTCTACTCATATACTGTCCACATTTATGGGGCACCACAACCAATGCAAGTTCAAGCAAATTAGAAAGAGCTAACGAGCAGAGCAGAATATGATCAAAATTAAGTGTCCCACAGAATTACCTCAACTTTTGAATATGCTTCCAAAGCTTTCTTAGCATCAGCTGCCGATGCAAACCGCATGAATGCATACCCTTTGTTCTTCCCAGTTTGATTATTCATTACCAGCCTCACCTCCTCTATTTTACCTGCTTCCTCGAAAGCTTTCCTAACATCTTCCTCCTTTGCGTCCTTATCCAACCCACCAACGAAAATCTCAGTCCTCCTCCTCTTTCTACGCTCCAATGCCTCCATTTCCTCACTCATAGTCATAATCCCAGCACTCATATCATCACCAACCCCATTATACTTGGTCTCATCCTTTACACCCGTATCACCACCACCAACCTCACGCTCCTCGCTGCCTACCTCTGCAACTTCATTCATACATCCAGCATTTTCATCTGCAAGGGGCACCCCATTTTCAGAATTTTCAACAGGCTCCTCAATTTGAGAAGTTGGCATTTCGGAGACATCCTTATTGTCCCGGCCTGCATTGGATTCAGACTTCTTTTCACGTTCAGAAATCTCGGACACGTTAGTATCAGTTTCATTTCTATTTTTTGTTTCACTAGAAATTTTTTTTTTGGTACAAGTTTCACTAGAAATATTAACTTTAGGGTTTTCGACTTCGGTTGAAACATCGCTAGAATTTCCCTCATTCTTGGACTGGGCACTCGACGAACAAACTCCCAAAGCCTTCTTCACCTTCTTGGGAACTTTCTTCTTGATCACCTTCTTCACAACTCTCACTCTCTTCACCACACGCTTCCCCTCCTTTTCAACGACTGCCTCCTTCTTTCCATCCCCATCCCCAGAAACACAAACCCTAGGGTTTTCATCGCCGTCACTACTCTTCCCAACGGCTTCCCCGGTCACCGTCACTTTATCTTCCTTTACCAAGACATCACCGCGACGTTCATCGCAAGATTCAACAGAGACTGAATTAGGGCTAACAACATCAGCAATTTCTGGAGTTGTTTTGGACGTTGCTGCGGGTTCTGTTGATTCTTCGGGAACAACAGAATTTGGAGTTACTGCTTCGACCAAGGCATCGCCGTCGACATTGCCGCCGGCGACGGTGGTGGATTCGGGAGAGGGAGGAGGAAGCTGGTCGGAGGATTTCCGCGTGGATTTCTTGGCGGGGACTCTCGGTGCTCGTCTCCTTGGAGGCATCGTCTCTGGACGCTTTTTGGGGTTTCTCCCTGACAAAGGCTCTCGTAAATGGTTTTATAGCTGTGGTTTTACGGCGATGAGGAGGAAATAAAATAGAGAAATCGGGGATTTGTTTCTATTTTCTTGATTTTCTTGAATAATGAATGATGCAAAACCCCGGATTATCAAAAAATTACTAGGTTACAACCTCGGCCAGCTCACAGTTTCGCTTCAAATATCTTTCAAAATTTTTATATGAAAATTCAAAAAATAACTAATAATCATAATATTAATTAACTAAATTATCTTTTATAAATCAAATTTATCATATTATAATTTAGAGATAAAAGATAAAATTAGAAAAAGATGATTAATATTTTCTTAATTTTTTTAAAATGATATATTAAATTAAACAAAAAAAAAATTAAAAAAAAGAGAGATATCTGAAGTGGAACGAAAAAAAAAATCTAATCTTAAATATAATTACCTTATAAATTCACACGTATCTTCATCATTTGTATTTAGATTTTTTTTTTCTCTTGCTATGATGAAACTTTTAGATTTACATAATAAATTACAATAGAGAGATTTTTTTTATAATTAAGAAATTGGATTAGAGTTTACTTCGACGATCTATGAGCTTACCATGTGAATTTATAGGTTTTATAAAACATGGGAAGTGTGTTATAATTGATTTTGACAACCTTGTGGAGTTGATCTGCAATGGCTTATGGAACTAAATTCGTTTGCTTAGAAAGCGAAGCAAACCAACAACACGAGAACATTGACATGTATGAGCTTTAGACTCGTGATCTCGAAGTTGAATAATAAAATAGGCAAAACCATCCATGACCCTTCGAGTAGACTTCGATATCAATCATTAAGTTTATTGAACCTCTTACGGAAAATGATGGTTTCGAAAGAGATCTGATCCCTAAGCACATTATTCTGTACCCGTTTGGTAAGACTTATTTTTTACTTCTCTTCTTTTTATAAAGAGAAGTAAAAATTAAGAGTTTTAAAAAAGAAGTTAAAAGTTTTTTGGTAATTTTAATTTTAAAAACAAATTTATTTGATGGCTTTTAAATAAAGTTAAAAGTAAAAAAATAAAAATTAAAAGTAAAAAGTAAAAATAAAGAAAAAAAAGGATATGAGGGTAAATGAATTCATGATATGGACATATTTGAGATTTCATATCCTTAAAGTGAGGATATAAAAAAAATGAAAAGTTAGATTTAAAAAAAAAAACAGAGAAACAAAAGCTCCTACAAAGAGCTTTTGCTAAAACTTTATTTCTTTCATTAAAAAAAACTATTTTTTTAAGAATTTTTTCAAAATGGTATTTGATAAGTCTTCTCCTTAAAAGGAAAAGATAAATAAAAAAAAAATTCTACCAAACGGACTCTCTATCTATATTCCATTTGGCAACCCAATCATCATATCCTTCCGAGGCGCATTAATCTTTTGGTATGGTGAGTGATTAAGATTAGTGTAAAAATTATTTCCTTCTTGGATTTCATTTGGGTCACGATCTTTGATGTCCCAAATAATGGTAATGGATCCCTACATCAACTCAACGTAACAATCGATCCTTGGAGAAGAAACCAATCGATTATCGAGTCTCGAGCATGGGTTGAGCATTATGTGGATCCATTCCAAGAGTGGTGCACCCAAGTTTTTAACGTTGTTGGAGATCCCATGTGAATCAAGGAGACAAGAACTCACGACATCGCACCGCTAAGCCTTTTTCTCTCATATAAGTAGATTTGATTTTCCGATTAACATAATTTTACGTTTTTTTTTTTGTGTCATTAATTTTACATTTCTTCTTGCAATTATTGCATTAATTTTTTCAAACTTGTGATCCCAAACAATAAAAGTTCTTACGTTCTTGTTCATGCTCATCACTAGAAATTTCTTGGGTCAATAGAATAAGAAATACATAAACATATCAAGTTAGTTGATGAATCAAATTAGTTAAATACTCTCTAATTCAAAGTAGACTTATCTTGTAGGTAAATTAAAAAGTTTAACTTATATATCACTCATTTGATTTACGATATCGACTCATTAACCAAATTTTGAATTCATCATGAGAAGTAGTGAGTTGGCTTAACTCATTTCCACCCCTTGAGCCTATCACATTAATATTTTTGAATAAATTTCATTTATGAAGGGCCAAAATTTGGATATTCCTCTTTTTCATATTTTGGTGCATTTGCACTCCAATTGGTGTAAATTTGAATGGCTAATGACTCATCTCACATGGAAATGTATTTCAAATTATATCAATAAACAGTTGATCTAGTATGAAGAACATTAAATCATTTAACCAAAAATCAAATTTGAATCTTAAAAATATAAAGAATTATGTTAGAAGAGTTCTCCCTTAGAGTCTGATAATAATTTGAGTCGAATTAATCAAAATCTGGCTATAGATATCGATTGGTCAAATAAAAAAAATGTATGCCAAATTGTATATTAGGTTTGAATCCTCTCTCTTCACTCTCTATCTTTTCTCAATTGAAAGAGCAAATAATCCATAAATGATTCGTTCTCCTTTTCTCTCTCATATCTATTGATGAATGCAAATAGATGGATTTGAAAAAATAAATCAAAACAAATCCAAATGTACAAAATAAATCTATAAATCAACGGGATTCATTGATTTTTTAGCGATCTCAATACAATATGTTTCATAAGGAAGAAGTGAAAAAAATACTATATTTTTTTATCTTATTTTATTTACAAATTTTAGTTGAAATATAGAGTATGATAATTAGAAATAAGTTCTTTTATAAAATAAATTTAAATTCATATATCGATAATGTTTTACAATAAAATATTTTATCTAATCCTAAGCTTAAGTTTGCCACACTCCCTATCTCTCTTTGTTTGATTAAATCATTTTAAACTTCTTTCCTCCTCTCCTCCGCTTACACTTGTCAACCTTTCACACCTCAAAGATCAATTTTTACATGTAGTTTATTCATTTATCAAAATAACATCTCTTACTTGAAAAAAAAAAAAAAAAGAGGTCCTTATTTTATTTTTTTAATAAAAAATATAAAGTTATTGCTATCACATCTTTTGAATAATTTTTAGTACTATTGTGGCCACAAGCGAGAGAATGGGCACACTGTTAACAGGTGCTACTTTGGGGGGGATGCTCGGGATTGAAGACCAGCCGGAAAAGATGGTTGCGGAAGCTCAATACATCTTACTCCCGGTGCCTGGCTGGAAATGCTCCATAGATCAGGAAATGAGGTAGCTCACAAACCTTGCCCGAAGAGTAATTGTTCTCATATTCAAGGTTTTTTTTAGGCCTCAAAAAAAAAAAAAAAAAAAAAAAATCCATCAGGGGTTTTTTACGTGCGATTACCTTTCAAAACTTGGTTCTCTTATTGTTTTTTGATTAATTAACAAAAAAAGTCAAATATTTAAGTTCTAAACTATTTTTTTATAAATAAATAAGTCAAATCAATTTGAATCAAATCGAGTTATAGTTTATAAATAAGTTTAGAAAAATATAAAAAATTGCATGGATTAACTAAACTACTAATAGTTTTTTTTTTTCCAAGAAAAAAGAAACTACTCAAATCATTTCTTTGTATCCCTATACCTCTTTATTCCATATTTTTTCTCTAAATAATATTATTTTTTAATTTTTTTCTTCTCTTAATTTTATAAAATTTATTTTAATTGATTAAGCGCCTTGTATGCATGGTACCCTTTTAACAAAAAAAAAAAAGGAGTGAAAATGACCTTAGAAATAATCAATTTAGGATAAGGAATCTGGTTCAACTTCAGACAAGGAACATGGACAGTTTAATTTGCCAATGTAAGAAAATAAAAGACAACCTCCTCAACTAGAAGGCTCATCGGAGGACAACAGAGCAATCTGTAACCTTAAAAACCAAGAAGGAATTATTCTCTCTTCTAAGAGGAGACCCCAAAGAAACCTCTTCCATGCAAACCTTTTTCCTCTGATTAACACATTCCTTTCTTTACACACGTAACAACAAAATTGAAGTATAAGCCAGGCCAAATATGTATATATATACATGTTACCTATATGATTGTATCAATTACTACTACTTTTCTCAAAGAAACAAATCAAACCAGAGAGATCCTCATCCATGGATGCCAAGGCTGGAGCTGCACTCCCACATGAATACCACGATTTCGAGCCTTACTGCAGATGGGAAAGAGAAGATGAACGCGAAACTCTTGTTATGCATCTTCCAGGTATTTTCTTTTTATTTTTTCTGCATATCAATTTTCAAAAAAAAAGAAGGTAGTAAGAAAAATTATGAAAAGAAAAAGCCATGAAAATATATTTTTTGCGACAATTCATGATGATCTCCCTTTTTTTTGGGTCAGAATTCAGAAAGGAAAACTTGAAGGTTGTGATAAATAATGCTGGGCTTTTGAGAATCACTGGACAGAGACATGTTGCTGAGGGCAGGTGGAGCAGATTCAAGAAGGAAATCGAAGTACCAAAGCACTGTAAAGAAGATGAAATCAAAGCAAAATTCATGGGAGATTTTCTGTACATTACAATGCCCAAGAAGGTCACTTTATCAACTACCAATGACCATAAAACAATACGTAAAATGCCAACGGAGTTCAACCAGAGCAGAGTCCAGACAGAGGAAAAGCCAACAAGAGACGACGCAGTCAATCAAGTAACCGGAAAAGATGCATTTCAAGAACCTGTCGTGGCGGGAACAACCACAGCCATGGCAACAATACCTAAAGAGCCAACAAGAGACGACGTGGTCAATCAAGTAACCGGTAAAGGTACATTGCAAGAACCTGTCGTCGCGGGAACAACCACAGCCATGGCAAGTGGGTTGCCGAGTGTGATGGTGAGCAGAAGAGCGCTTGTTTTTGCTGCTGGGGTGACGGTGGCGGCTGTGGTGTTTGTTCTTGGTTGTCTTGTTGCATACGGTATTTATGGACGTTCAAATGATGGGAACTAATTACTAAATCTGGTTGTTGCGCACGTATGTGATGTCAATTGACAAGCCAAAGACCATCTTCCTCGTATTTTACATTACACGTTTGGCTTTTGAAGGCATGAGATGGCTTAAATATGTATGCTTTATTTTATTATTTTTTTTGGTTATACGGAGTTGTGAAAATATGTTCAAATTCAAAACTTCGGAAAAGACACTTGATCAGAGATTTTTATCACTCTTGGTGTCCCGATGAGAACAATATCTATGCTTTATTGACCCTTAACACGTGAAGGGTAAGATTGAAGCATTAACCGTAGTAATCCTACCTAGGATTACTTATAATACATTGCCAAAGCTTGTTTGGGAACACCGGGGTTGAATTTTTAGAATATTTGAGAAAATTTAAATTCAAGAAAAAGATGAAATTCATGTCAAAATGGCTTATAAGCAATCTTCATCTTAATTTTAATGTCGGCAATGCCACTCCCAATCCAAAATCATCATTTGGGGTTGTCATTGTCATTGTTTTAGACATTGGGGAGAGCTCTACCCTCAAGAGGGGCTTCAGCGGCTCGACCGGAAATAGTTGAAGCAAAATTTTAGAAACCGGGTGGTGGATCAAATCTAGAGGACAAAAAAAAAATTGTCATTGTTTTAGACAACAAATTCTTTGATGTCTTGAGAGATTTTCAAATTATTTTGCTTTGGTAATTAAATAGTATTAAGTTCATAATTTGTGGAACTAATATCTTATTTTAAATTAATTTTAATTTAGATAATCTTTACTCCAAAAACAATATGGAAAATGATAAATTTCATGAGCAAAAGTTTAATAAATTACAAAAGAAGTGTTAAAACCACGAGTGCAATACAAATATGGAAAATTTTGAAACATTGTCCTTCGCAAGTATGGAATGCTTTTAGGTGAAATAGGTGAAATAATTGTTTTTGTCCCAGGACTTTCACCCTCCACCCATCTTTCCTCACTTCTCACTCTCGATCAAATCTTTTTCTAAATTGATTCCATCCTCACCCACACACTCCCTCTCTATCCTACTTCTCCTCTCCCTTTTATTGATCTCTTCTCTCTCTTTGTATCAAATTTCTACTCTCTCTCTCTTTCTCTCTTCTTTTTGGATCAATTCTAATCATTCTCCAAAGAGGGAGAAAAAAAGTAAGAGAGAGATATGAGAAAGAAAGAAGAGAGGAGAAATAGGAAAGTGAGTGTGCCTATAGTTAAAAAAGAGATTGAGAAGAGAAGAAACATAGTCGTCAAAATCGATCAAGAGTAAAAAAACGGAACAAAGATCAATTAATCCATTTGAGAAGAGAAGAAAGAATCGGAAGAAAGACTTAAACATAGAATGTTAATTCTGTGTGAGAAGCAAATACGTAATTTTAATAAAAGGGTACAATTTAAAAATTTTAAATATTTCAATCTTGATTTTTTTTACTGTTCTTTTGTAATTATTTAAAAAAAAAAAAAACTTTTACTCGTGTAATTTTTCTAAACTTACTTTGAAATTAGAGTAAAATTGTTTTCAATTAAAGAGTTTTGATTTGGTTAAAACATGACATTGACAATTTAGATACAGTGTTTTTTTTTTTGGTAAATTATATTTTTTCTTTGTGGTTTGATCGAAATTTACATATTTCCCCTATCGTGAAGAAAAAATCCACTTTATGACCTTATGATTTGAAAAAAAATAATAAAAAATGGATGAAATTTTATGAAATTAATGGTGACTTAATGAAAACATATTAAATGTCCATTATACTCCGCACACACTCCCTTTCTCTCCTCTTTTTATATTCACGTTCAACTTCTAGTACACAGAAAAAAAAAATCACACTCCCTCCCTCTCCTTGTTCCCCCATTCATCCTACATAACCAAAAAACAAAAATTAATGGCGACGGAGGCGAGAGAGAGAGAGGAGTGAGGGAGAGGAGACGACTGCGAGAGGGCTCACGGTCGGCCGCTCAAGCGAACTACGCGAGGGCTTGTTGAATTACCAAGTGGAGACCAGTGGAATCCAGTATTAGGTAATTAAACAAATCGAAATCAAAATTTAATAGCACTTTGACCAAGAATTGTTGAAAGATAACTGCAATCGAGAAGAAGAAAATAATGCTAGGTAATTCAACAGAAATCAAAAGATGGGGTTTTCCCCCCAAATAGTGTACTTTTTGTTCACTATTTTTCAAATAATATTTTTTTTTTTGGTGTATTCCCAAAATAGAGAAGTCGAGATTAGCGATCTTGACTTCTCTTTTTTTTTTTTATGTTAAAGTTTATGTTAAAAAAAAAAAATTCTGAAAGTGAGACTAATGATCTTGCTTTTTGAAAACGAGATTTCCACTCTTGCTTTTATCTTTTTTTTTTTTAAGAAAACATACAATTATTATTAAAAAATTAATAATAAATTATTATTATTAATAAAATATAAAATTAATAAAAAAATTATTATTAATTAAAATTTATTATTAACTTTTTGGAAATCTCGACTTCTCTTTAATTTTTTTTGGAATAAAGGTTGTCTCAAAAAAAAAATCACTTGAAAGTAAGACTACAAGTGTCGCTTTCTGAAAGCAAGATCGGGGATATCGCTTTCTCAAAGCGAGATTCCTAGTCTCACTTTCCTCTTTTATTTTTATTTTTTTAATTTTTAAAAAACATAAAATTAATAAAAAAATATTATTACTATTATTATTATTATTATTATTATTATTATTATTTGATTAAATTTTTTAAAAGTTAATTAAAGACAACCAATTCAATCTTATTCTTGATTGTCACAAGAACCAATAATAAGTTGTATCATTCCTAAAGTTACATTAGGGTCGTTCTTGTTATACTTCAACTCTTCATTTTCAATGTTTTATAAGTAGCAATAATCAGAGTATCTATTGTATACAGAATCCGATGGTTGCTTTTAGGGTTAGAGCACAAATACATACAGGAAAAATATGATTATATTATTAATATCTTAATTAGACAAGCCCTTGAATTCTTCATTGTTTTCTTCATCGCATCTTGTTCCATCTCCCTCTACTGTTGGAATAACATAACTTAATCTCATAAATGGATAATATAGAGCAAAAATTTTGAATCAATTACTTTTCTAATTGGGCAATCAAAGTACTTCTTACTAGTATGTGGGTCTTCTCTCACAGTCAAAATTTGAGAAATTCCCAAACGACAAGTGCAATTGGGGTATGATGAGAGACGAATTGACGTCATAGCGCCAAAATTGACTCATTGCACTGTTTGAAAAAATTACATTCTTTATGGAAAAAATATATAGAAAACTCAAAGTCAAAATCAAATAACAATTACAATAAGAGGCAAAAAGTAATAACAAACTAAAAAATAAAATTGAATTTAAGCGAATAAACTGATGCCTTACAACAAGTATAGAAATTTCTTGAAGGGTTTTGCTTAGTCATGGAAGTTAAAGGCGAACAAGATTCAAGTCAATGTGGGTATTCAATTATGAGCCATTTTGAATCGTGTTTATTCTTTCTCGTTTGATGATGTTCTTGTTGCTTCTATCGGTATAGTTTTTTGGACCAGTGACTCATTTTCTCGTAACAAAAACACACCCCTTTCGGAACCCTTTCCACGGTTGATTAATAAAAATTTATTGATTATATTTTATTTTTTAATTAAAAAATTAATAATAATTTTTTATTAATAATATATTTTCTTTTTTAATTAATAATTTTTAATTTTAATTAATTTTTTAATTTTTGATTAATTTGTTAAATTTTTTATAGTGGTTAATATTTAATTTTTTATTAATTTTAAGTTTTTTCAAAAATTAAAAAAATAAAGTTAATAAAAATTTAAAATTAATAATATTTTTTTATTAATTTTATGTTTTAATAATAATAATTTTTTATTAAATTTTTAATAATAATTTTATGTTTTATTAGTAATAATAATAATTTTTTATTAATCTTATTTTTTTCAAAAATTAAAAAAATAAAAATAAAAGAGGAAAGCGAGACTAGGAATCTTACTTTGGGAAAGCGAGACCCTAGTCTCGCTTAAGTGACACATCTTGTCTCCCTTTTGAAGTCAATTTTTTTTTTTTAAGACAACTTTTATTCCAAAAAAAATTAAAGAGAAGTCGAGGTCTCAAAAAAAATTAATAATAAATTTTAATTAATAATAATTTTTTATTAATTTTATGTTTTATTAATAACATTAATTTTTATTAATTTTTTAATAATAATTGTATGTTTTAATAATAATAATAATAATAATAATATTATTATTATTATATTATTTTATGTTTTCTTTAAAAAAATTTTTTGAAAAAAAGATGAAAGCGGGAATAGAAATCTCGCTTTCAGAAAGCAAGATCATTAGTCTTGCTTTCAAGAATATTTTTTAACAGAAACTTCAAAATTAAAAAAAAAAAAAAAAAAGAGAAGTTGAGATTGTTTATCTCGACTTCTCTACTTTAGGAATACCATAAAAAAAAAAAAAAAAAAAAAAACTATTCGGGGAATAGTGAACAGAAAATACACTATTAGGGGAAAAAAAAAACCCTCAAAAGAGACTCCCCAGGCACATGCTATCTTTTTTTAAAAAAAAAAAAAAATCTCCTGCAAATGGATTTCTCCTAGATTTTTGTTTCTCCTTCCCCTTCAATTCAATTGCCACATATCCTGGTTTCTTCTTCTTTTTCTTCGTCTTCTTCTCCTTCAAATTTCTCATTCTTGGATGGCCACGTTCTCCTATCCCATACGCATAGAGCCCTACTCCTTTGATCTGTGAAGGGAACTTGCTAGGGTTTACAGAGATAGAAAGAGAGAGAGAGTTTTGAGAGAGGGATGTCTCTTCTCCATGACGGTGGAGTGTGCAAAGGAGAGGAAAGAAAAGAGAAGGAGAGAGAATGTGAGTTTTTTTTTTATATATAATTGTGGGTAATTTTGAAAAAAAATTAATTTTGTGAATTCTCAATTTTTCATTAATTTTGATAATTTTTATTACTTACTATTTTTTAAAAATATATATATATGAGGAATAAATGAATATTTTTTTACTATAGGGATGGTGTGTGGTTTTCAGTCAAATCAAAAATCAGAATGGGTAAAGTGTAATTTACTTTTTTTTTTTAACATATAACAATTTTTCAAGTAGCATAATTTTAAAACTATCCTAAAAGGTAGTTTAAATATTATTATAATTGTATTTATTTTTTTAATAATAGAATTTGAGAAAATATTTTTTATTGTTATTTTTGGGTATTTCCAAAAAAAACAATGAAAATTCTTAAATATTTTTTATGAAAAAAGTGGAATATTATAATTTTGAAAATTATAGGGAGTCTTTCTAAAAAAAATTTTGAATATTTGTAAACATGTAAAAAAAATTTTGAAAATAATCTTTATAAATTTATATAATTGAATATTTTCAGAAAATAAATACGCTCCAAGCAAAGAGGGTTAAGACGAGGGAAGGAAAAGAAAAAGGCAAGAAGTTGATTGATCCCGGAGACCGGTTTTATTGACCCGTTGCTCCAACTTTGACCGGTCAATTTTCTTTGACTGGAAGCGGAAGAAGTATAGGCAGGGCAGGTCTAATTGTTTGGGCTTTGATATGTTTTCGGAAATTTTAGGGTTAGTGATTGCGGGGTGTTTGATGTGGGTCTGTCGCTTTCTCTCACGTATCCTTGCTCAAATTCCTATGGTTGATAATGGGTTAATTCATTTTGTTGATTCTGCTAACTTAGAAGTTTCAATTTTCGGATTGAAGATTGCTAGGTTTTCATAGGTATAGGGGTTTGAATTACCAAATCTAACTATTCTTTGAAGTTAGATATATCCTAGACTGGTTATTTTCATGGTAACTTTACTCCTAATCGCTAGTTGATAATTTTGCTTGCCAAAGGATCTATGTTTTAGGTTCTCTCACATTTCATCGTGCAACTGAATTTTTGTGAAAGAAAGGATGGAAGCAACTGCTTTAATATTCAATCTACCAGTAGCTGACCATTCTATGTTTTGTGAAACTAAGCATCTTAGCATAGATATGATTTTATGTTGTTAATATGATTCCTAAATTCTCTCTCTCACATTTGTTTAGCATTTGGGTATTTATTTTCGCAGTACTTTTTTTTCCCGAGTAGTCACTTTAAATTTCTTTTTCTGTTATATTTCAATTCCCTTGATATGGTTCAAAGGCCGAAAACATTGATCATACTGGACTTAATGTGGATTTCACCTTTTGCTTTGAGACCACTCAAGGTTGGTGTTTTATGCTGTAAAAAGATCAGCTCTAGCTAGAGGCCAGGGGTTGTAATGTAACCCTTCTATAATTGTCCATACATTGTGTAGTTTGTACATTGATTCTTAAATGATCATCTTGGTTGAGAAAAATATGAGGTTTCCCGTTTGTCCGCCTGATAAAGTAATATAAGGATATGGTTGGAGTTACGCTCATATGCTGGTGCTTGTCTGCCAACTTCAATGACACTCAAAACTCCCACATTTCAAAGATCTGTATCATGTAATAAGGGCCTACCAGGACTATCTTGGTTTCCAGAGGGGCTTAAATTGCCCCTTTGTTTCTACACAGATTGCTAGGAGATGCATTTACTTCCTTTAAGAGTTTTTCAATGACAAATTTGGTTTTCCTTATAGTTGGTAACCGGAATGTAAAGTATGGAATTGTTGGCAGTAAACTTGGGAACTCACTGGATCTATTTGCTGATTGAGCAAAATTAAATTGATCAAATTGTACGTGTACAACTGAATTGATTGAATTTTTTTGGTTCCCGCTGACAAAAGATTTGGGTGAAACGGTGATCTTTGCTTTAAGAAGAGCAGGATGCAAAGGATTCAGTAACATGGCTATTGGCTACAATAGTGTTGATCTCTTTGCTTCTAGTTATTGTGTTGCTTTTGGAAAAATCCTGTAAGTTTGTTTTTGATCGATAGAGAGGTTTATTGTTGTTACTCTAAGGAAAATATTTTATTACGAATGATGATATTTTCACTAGCTCAGATTTACTGTAAATGTTACTATGAATGAGGTTAGGAATTTTTTTATTACAATCTGCCACCAGTCAAAAAACTTTTCATGGGCTTTTTTATTATAATAAATAGCATTTATCTTATTCTAGTTGGACAGAAATTAATGCAAGAAATGTGATTGTGGAGATATTTCTTTGGCTTTTGCAGACAGGGAATGCTTATAAGAAACTGCCGAAGAACTAGTAGCTTCATCTTCACCTCGCAGCAGTTAGAAGAACCGCGGAAGCGGATGAGTTCATTAGAACAGGCTTATATGATGGATGGCTTCCTCATATGTATGATCATCATTACTCTTCCATAGCTTTTTTCTTTATCCCATTTTTTTTTTTAATTCTCTTTTAAAGAGAACAAGTTTTTGTTTTGATTGTTGACCTTATTACTGTTATAGGTCTGTCAAGAACCTGCTGAAAGGACAGACTGTGTGTGATTGGAGTCGTTTTGGTTCTGCTTATGCTAGAATAATGGTACTCCCATATTAATTGTCTAGTTCCTAATCATTAAAATTTACATGCATTTTTTGGAATTTCTGATGCATTTGCTTACTTCAAACATTTCAACTAAGTGAAAGGTTATTTTTTGGATTGTCACCCTAGGCAGAAGAATTTAGCATAGGTTATAGTTCCAAATCATTAAAATTTACATGCATTTCTTAGAATGATAGTACGACGTCTTGCAAATTAAAGGAATGGTAAGACTAGTATATTATCGGCATTAGATTTTCTACCCCCATGCTAGGGAGGGACAGAGTGAGCATTACTTATCCCTAGTGTACCATGTTTTTGTAAATTTTCTTACATGATCAGATATATCTCTTGTAAGTTCTGGAAGGATATCTTCGGTACTGTGTCACTTTTGTCAGCCCACCAATGGATGCCAACTCAAATTTGGATGTTAGTGATTAAAATCAAGAACATGAATTTACGGGAAAAAAATAAAACAATGGAAAAAAACTGAGAACATGAATTTATAATAAAAAAATTAAAAAAGAAAAATTGAAGCTCGAAACATGAATTTAAGAAAAAACATTAAAAAAAAGAAAAATTGAAGCTCAGAAGCGCAAATTTATCATCCGAATATCAGATGTGTGATAGACCCACCATCACTTGTAAGCGAAATCATCCTCACAGCTTTGCAATTGCACCAGTCGAGAATCAAACCCGGGTCTGTACCGTGACAGGGTACTATTCTACCACTAGACCACTAGTGCTCATTGGCCGATTCTTGGTGACTCCTATTTACTAGTTAATAATTAGAATATAAAGAGAAATAAAATGTGTCAAGTAATTATTTACGGGATAACATTTGTTTATAAGAAACTGTTACAAAACTAGTAGCTTCATCTTCACGTCACAATAGTTAGAAGAACTGTGGAAGCGGATGAGTTCCTTAGAGCAGGCTTATATGATGGATGGCTTCCTCATCTATATGATCATCATTACTCTTCCAATGTTTCTCTCTCCCTCCCTCTCTCTCTCTCTCTCTCTCTTTCTTAAATTCCCTCATGAAGAGAGCAAGTGTTTTGTTTTGATTGTTGGCCTTATTTCTGTTATAGGTCTATTAAGAACTTATTGAAAGAACAAACTATGTGTGTGATTGGAGTTGTTTTGGTTCTTCTAATGCTAGAATGATAGTACTCCCATATTTTTTGTCTAGTTCCTAATCATTAAAATTTACATGCATTTCTTTGAATTTCTAATGCATTTGCCTACTTCATACATTTCAACTAAGTGAATGAGCATTTTGGATCGTGACAACCTAAGCAGAAGAATTTTGCATCGATTGTAGTTCCTAATCATTAAATTTTACATGCATTTCCTAGAATGATAGTACGATAATAACAACAACAATTTGAATTTTAATCCCAATAATTTGGATTGACCATTTGAGAGACAAATATAAAAAAAATAAATAAATAAAAAACTGTTGGTTTAATTTATACAGATTCTCTTACGCCAGTCATTCCTATCCAAATTCATCTTCTCATTTAAATTTTTAACTAAAATGTCTTTGGTGATAACTTGCATTAATTTTTCAATGGTCTATCTTTACACTTTACTAACTTTCCTATATTTAAATTCTCGATACTCCTAATTATGAGATAACATTTGTTTATAAGAAACTACTGCAAAACTAGTAGCTTCATCTTCACGTCACAATAGTTAGAAGAACTGTGGAAGCGGATGAGTTCGTTAGAGCAAGCTTATATGATGGATGGCTTCCTTATCTATATGATCATCATTACTCTTCCAATGTTTCTCTCTCTCTCTATGTCACTCATTCCTACTCAAGGTTATCTCCTCGTTTAAATTCTTAACTATCATGTCTTTACGAATAATTTGCATCTAAGTTTTCAATGGTCTAACTCTACGCTTTACTCTCAATCCTTTCAATCGGTATATTTTTGGATTTTCTTTGCACATATTTAATCACCTTAGACCGGTGCATCTTTGAATTTTCTTTACACATGTCCAATCACCTTAGACGGCACTCTCGCATTTTATCCATAATTGAACAAACTCCTAACTTATTACGAATTTATTAATTTCTAATTTTATCTTTTCTAATTTTGCTACATCTCCACTTAAACATTCTCATTTCTGTTACAATCATTCTCTATTTTTGTTGTTGTTTAATACGCCAACACTCAATGTCATATAATAGTGTAGATCTTACTGCGGTTCTATAGAACTTTCCTTTCAAATGCAGTAGTATCGTGTGATCGTAAAAAACTCTAGATATCGCTCTCCATTTCATCTAATCCGTTTGAATCTAATGATTTACATTTCCATCTATATTGTGATACTTTTGAATGATAGAATCAAGATATCTAAAATGATCACTTTTGATACGTCTTTTCTTTCTAATCTAATCGTTTTTTTATCATCTTGTTGATTGTCGCTAAACTTACATGTCATATACTCAGTTTTTGATCTGCTTAATCTAAATTCTCTAAAATCCAGTGTGATCCTCTATAACTCTAATTTAGCACTAATACTCTCTCTAATTTCATCAATTAACACTATATAATCTGTTAGATATTTTTTGTGATTTCATCTATCACTATTGCAAAAAGGATAAGACTTAATATCGAATTTTGATGAAACCTAATGTTAATAGTGAAGTTGTCGCTCAGAATCTTCGTAAATTCTTAAATTGGTTACAATTCTCTCATGCAAATCTCTAATAAGATTAATGTATTTCAAGAAGATCGCTTTCTTTATCGGTGTCTACCACAATACGTCTTTAAGAACATTATCATATATTTTTTTCTAGGTTAATGAATATCATATGTAGATCTCTTTTTTGTACTCTATATATCTCTATCAAATGTCTTAACTACTTCCGTGGTGGATTTTTCTAGTATAAATCCAAATTGATTCTCATACATATTTATTTCCAATCTCAATTTATATTTTATCGCTCTCTCCCATAATTTTATGGTATGATAGTACAATGTCTTAAAATTAAAGGAATCACGAGATTAGTATATTATCGGCATTAGATTTTCTACCCTCATATCAGGGAAGGGGAGAGAGAGAGAGAGAGAGAGAGAGAGAACACTACTTATCCCTAGTGTACCATGTTTTTGTAAATTTTCTTACATAATCAAATATATCTCTTGTAAGTTCTGGAATGATATCTTCGGTGCTATGTCATTTTGTAATCCCACTATGACTATGGGACTAGCATGGTTGGGCCACCAATGGATGCCAACTTAGATTTGGATGTTAATGATTAAAAATGAAAATATGAATTTATGGAAAAAAGAATTAAACAATGAAGGGGAAAAAAAGAAAACTAGAACATGAATTTATCAAAAAAAAAAAAAAAAAACACATTACAAAAGAAAATTTGAAGCTCATAACACGAATTTATGAAAAAACATTAATTAAAAAAATAAAAATTGAAACTCAATTGCACCAGCCGGGAATCGAACCCGGATCTATACCATGGCAAAATACTATTCTACCACTAGACCACTAGTGCTCATTGACTAGTTCTTGGTGGCTCTTATTCACTAGTTAATAATTAAAATATAAAGAGAAACAAAATGTGCCAAGTAATAATTTATGGGATAACATTTGTTTATAAGAATTTACTGCAAAATTAGTAACTTCATCTTCTCCTCACAACAGTTAGAAGAACTATGGAAATGGATGAGCTCATTAAAGCGGGCTTATATAATGGATGGCTTCCTCATCTCTATGATCATCATTACTCTTCTAATGTTTTTTTTTTTCTTTTTAAATTATCTCGTAAAGAGAACAAGTGTTTTGTTTTGATTGTTGGCCTTATTTCTGTTATAGTTCTGCTAGGAAATTGCTGAAAGGGCAAACTGTGTATGTGATTGGAGTTGTTTTGGCTCTGCTGATGCTAGAAATATGGTACTCCCATATAATTTGTCTAGTTCCTGATCATTAAAATTTACATGCATTTTTTGAAATTTCTGATGCATTTGCCTACTTCAAACATTTCAATCAAGTAAGTGAATGGGTATCTTTTGGATTGTCACAACCCAAGTAGAAGAATTTTGCATAGGTTTTTGTTCCTAATCATTAAAATTTACATGCATTTCTTAGAATGATAGTACGACATCTTGCAAATTAAAGGAATGACAAAACCAATATATTGTCGGCATTAGATTTTCTACCCTCATGCTAGGGAGGGACAGAGTGAATACTACTTATCCCTAGTGTATCATATTTTTGTAAATTTTCTTACATGATCAGATATATCTCTTGTAAGTTCTAGAAGAATATCTTCAGTACTGTGCCACTTTTGTCGGCCCTCCAATTGATGCCAACTCGGATTTGGATGTTAGTGATTAAAACCAAGAACATGAATTTATGTGAAAAAATAAGAAAATGGAAAAAATTGAGAACATGAATTTATTATAAAAAGATTAAAAAAGAAAAATTGAAACTCAAAACGTGAATTTAAGAAAAAACATTAAAAAAAGAAAAATTGAAACTCAAGACGTGAATTTAAGAAAAAACATTAAAAAAAGAAAAATTGAAACTTAGAAGTGCAGATTTATCATTGGAATATCAAATATGTGATGGACCCACCATCACTTGTAAGCAAAATCATCCTCACAGCTTCGCAATTGCACTAGCCGGGAATCGAACCCGGGTCTGTACCGTGGCAGGGCACTATTCTACCACTAGACCACTAGTGCTCGTTGGTTGATTCTTGGTGACTCCTATTCACTAGTTAATAATTAGAATATAAAGAGAAACAAAATGTGTCAAGTAATAATTTACAGAATAATATTTGTTTATAAGAAACTATTGCAAAACTAGTAGCTTCATCTTCACCTCACAACAATTAGAAGGACCGTGGAAGCGGATGAGTTCATTAGAGCAGGGTTATATGATGGATGGCTTCCTCATCTGTATGATCATATTTCTCTTCCAATGTTTCTCTCTCTCTCTCTCTCTCTAAATTCTCTCATAAAGAGAACAAGTGTTTTGTTTTGATTGTTGGCCTTATTTTAGTTATAAGTCTATTAGGAACTTGCTGAAAGGACAAATTGTGTGTGTGATTGGAGTTGTTTTGGTTCTGCTGATGTTAGAGTGATGGTACTCCCATATTTCTTGTCTAGTTCCTAATCATTAAAATTTACATGCATTTTTTGGAATTTCTGATGCATTTCCCTACTTCAAACTTTTCAACTAAGTGAATGGGCATTTTTTGGATTGTCACAATCTAAGTAGAAGAATTTTGCATTGATTATAGTTCCTAATCATTAAAATTTACATGTATTTCTTAGAATGATAGTATGATAATAACAACAATAATATGTGTTTTAATTCTAATAATTGGGGTTGACCATTTAAAAGGTAAATATAAAAATAAATAAATAAATAAAAAGTGTTGGTTTAATTTGTTCTAATTTTTCTACGTCACTCATTCATGTTTATGACTATTTTCTCATCTAAACCCTTAATTATTATGTCTTTGTGGAGAATTTGCATCTAAATTTTCAATGGTCTATTTCTACGCTTTACTAAATCTCATATATTTAAGTTCTCGGTCCTCCCTATTGATGCGTCTTTGGATTTTCTTTACATATGTCCTAACCACCTTAAACGGTACTCTCGTATCGTATCCACAATTGAACTAACTCCTAACTTATTACGAATTTCTTCATTTCTAATTTTATCTTTTCTAGTTTTGCCACACATCCACTTAAATATTCTTATTTTTGCTACAGTCATTATTTGTTCTTGTTGTTTAATAATCCAATATTCAGTGTCATACAATAGTGCAGGTCTTTTTACGATTCTATAAAACTTTTCTTTCAAATGCAGTGGTATTATGCGATTGCAAAGAACTCTGAATATCATTCTCCATTTCATCTAACCCGTTTGAATCTTATGATTCATATTCTCATCTGTATTGCGATCCTTTTGAATGATAGAACCAAAATATTTAAATCATTCATTTTTTAATACGTTTTTTCTTTCTAATCTAATCTTTTTTTATCATCTTGTTGATTGTCACTAAACCTACATATCATAACTCAGTTTTCGATCTACTTAATCTAAATCCTCTGAATTCCAGTGTAACCCTCAATAACTCAAATTTAGCACTAATACCCTCTCTAATTTTATCAACTAACACTATATCATCTGTTATATGCTTTTTGTGATTTCATTTATCACTATTGCAAAAATGATGAGACTTAATATCGAATTTTGATGGAGTCCAATGTTAATGGTAAAACTATGGCTCAGAACCCCCACAAATTCTTATATTGGTTATAGTTCTCTCATACATATCTCTAATAAAATTAATGTATTTCAGATAAATCGATTTCTTCATCAGTACCCACCGCAATACGTCTTTAAAAACACTATCATATGTTTTTTCTAGATCAATAAATATCATATGTCGATCTCTTTTTTGTACTCTATATGTCCCCATCAAATATCTTAACATGAGGATTGCTTCCGTGATAGATTTTCCTAACACAAATCCAAATTGATTCTAAAATACATTTGTCTTCAATCTCAATCTATATTTTATCACTCACTTCCATAATTTTATAGTATGATAGTAAGATGTCTTATAAATTAAAGGAATGACAAGACCGGTATATTATCGGCATTAGCTTTTCTACCCTCATGATAGCGAGAGAGAGACAGAGAGGGAAAACACTACTTATCTCTAGTGTACCATGTTTTTGTAAATTTTCTTACATGATCAGATATATCTCTCGTAAGTTCTAGAATGATATCTTCAGTGCTATGTCATTTTGTTGGCCCAATATGACTATGGGACTAGCATGGTTGGGCCACCAATAGATGCCAACTTAGATTTGGATTTTAGTGATTAAAACTAAGATCATGAATTTATGGGAAAAAAAATTAAACAAGGAGAAAAAAAATTGAGAACATGAATTTATGGAAAAAAAAAACACTAAAAAAAGAAAAATTGAAGCTTAGAGCATGAATTTATGAAAAAACATTAATTAAAAAAATAAAAATTAAAGCTCAATTGCACCAGTCGAGAATCAAACCCAGGTCTAACCAGTGGCGGGGTACTATCCTACCACTAGACCACTAGTGCTCATTGGCTAGTTCTTGGTGGCTCCTATTCACTAGTTAATAATTAAAAATGGATGGGAGGGGGTGAAACCCGAAAGTTTGGCCTATTATTCTGTGGGAAAATTGAACATCACAATAGTGATGGTCATTTTTTGGAGTTGGAGGCACATTCTGTCGCATTAATCTATTATTTAGGTTGGGGTACCCACCCGAATATAAATAATTTGCTTGGATGGTTAAAAAAAATATAACTGAGATATTTCAAATTCAAGTTAAAATAATATGTTCGGATTTGGATACCTGACTCGAAGACAACCCTATTAAAAGGCAACGAGCATAATTGGATTAAACTTTTATTTTATTTTATTTTATTTTTGATACATTCAAAAAAATTTAAACTCGAACTTATTATAATAGAGGAGGAAAAACGTGTCACTTGAGCTTAGGCTCAACGGCGGATTAGTCTTTTATGGTTAGCGCATTTAGCTTTTCTTTTCCCACTACAGCCCCTTTTATGTGGGCCTACCAATATATCCATGAAATTTTGAATTTGAACTCTGACCCCATCTATCCCGTACCATGGGCCTAGACCTCACAGACGTCCGGCCTAAACCCTCCTGAAATTGAATTCCCATTTTTCATAAACCTAATTGGAGGGTATTTTGGTAATAATGCACAAGTTCAGTAGACAGGAGAATTCAAAATTTGGACAGGGCGGGGATTTGCATGTCTATCGGAAATTACACGCGTTTCGATTACGTCTATCTGATCTCGCGTAAGTCTTAGGCATTGAGATGTTTTAAGAGATTTATTAACGAGATTGAGAATCAGTTAAACTTAAGAGTGGAGATTCTTAGAACCGATCAAGGGTGCAAGTTTTTATTTGAAGAGCTCTGTTTCAAGGAAGATATTATGAAACAATTGATTATTCCTGCTAGTCAGTGGAATAGAGTAGCCGAGGGAAGAATAAGACTTTGTTTGAGACGGTGAGGTCGATGATGACGCAAGCCAGTTTGCTCATTTCCCATTAGAGAGATACATTATTGGCTGCAATCTACATCCTCAATCGTGTTCTATTGAAGTCCGCAGTCAGTACCCCATATGAGTTTTGGACAGGGAGGTAGCCTGACCTTAGCCATTTGAGATTATGGGGTTATGCCACGTATGTTCACTGTTTCTCACATTTACCCGACAAGTTAGGTCTACGAGAAAGGAGGTGTATCCTTATGAGATACTCAGAAACACTCCAAGAGAAATGTGTTATAGGTGAGTTTACGGATAGTACTCTCACTGAGATTAGTTTCATGATGTCGAGTTTCTTGAAAATGATTTCCCTATGAGAGATGAATTCGATTGAGACTTTATCATCTATGAGATGGATGAACTTAGTGGTTTAGCTGATCCCAGTGGCGGGACCTAAAAATCCATTATGGATCTTGGTTCTAGTAGGAGCGATCCATCTAGAGGTGAAAAGGTTTCCCCTTCACATAAGAGTAGTCGAGAACGTGTACCTAACCGTCGCTTCCTGATTGAAGGAGAGGTTCTCAGTGTGACTATTGAAGATTACGAGAAAGTTTAAACGGTACTGGAGGTTCTTGAGAGTTCTATGAGAGACCATTGGTTAAAGGCCATGGATGAGAGAATGAGTTGATGAGAATCAACGAGATCTGCGATCTAGTTGATTTACTTGAGGGTAGTAAGGTTGTTGAGAACAAGTAAGTTCTCAACATCAGGAGAAAGACCGACGGATCGGTAGAGAGATATAAGGCCCGTCTGATAACCAGGGGTTACTCAGATTGAGGGCGAGATTATCTCGATCCGTTTACTTTTAGCAATTGTTGTGGACATGACATGGATCTGGAGTGAGACCAGATAGACGTTGAGACTGCCTTCCTGAGTGGGAGTTTGGATAAGGAGATCTACAAGGAGCAGTCGTCTGGCTTTATTATTATAGATCAGGATGATAAGATCCATTCTTAATCATCAATCGACACAGTGGTATTTAAGATTTCACGAGGAGGTGATATATCACGGTTTCGTGATGAACGAGGAGGATCATAACGTATACCTTATACGTTCTCATAATTCTTTTGTGATCATGTTCTTGTGTGAAAATGACATTCTATTGATTGGGAACAACAGAGAGTATCTGATAACCGTGATCACGTGGTCATTGTCGAGTTTTGATATAAAGGACGTGGGTGAGACTCAATTCTTCCTCGAAATTAAGATTTAGATGGATTATTCGAGACAGGTGTTGACTCTTTCACAGGAATCCAACATCAAGAGAGCTCTCGAGCGCTTTGAGAAGAACGAGTGCAACCCTATAGATACTCTTATCACTAAAAGATTAAAACCTAATTCTTGATATATATTCTAAGACTCAGGAAATGAGAAGGGAGATGAGTAGAATCCCTTGCACCAATACACTGAGTAGTCTGACGTACACAATGTTACATACATGATCAGACATTTGATTTGCAGTCAGTATGGTAATTAGGTATGAATCGAATCCTAGAAGGGATCATTGGAGAACAGTGAAAAGATTTTGAGATATCTCGAGAGAACTGCGGACCCCTCCTTGTGTTACGGAGTAGGTGATTTGCATTTTGTTAGGTATTCAGATACCAACTGGGTTGGTGATCTGAATGTATGCAAATCGATATCAGGTTTTGCTATTTTGGAATAGTAAGAAGCAAACCTATGTATGTCTATCCATGATAGAGGCTGAGCTTGTGGAACGCTCAGTGACAGTTCAAGAAAGTGTTTGGTTCCAGAGATTTTTGAATCACTTAGAGGTTGTGGCAAATAGTGGGAGGTTAGTAATAATTTATTGAGAAAATCAAGCAACCATTGACCACGCCTGAGACCTTAAGTATCATAGTAAGATCAAACACATTGATACCTAATACCATGTTATGAGAGACACCACCTAGAAAGGTGAAGTGAGAAATTAAGTATACTACTATACAGCGTGTTGGCTGATCTCTTTAATAAACTCATTATGAGAGATTCATGTATGAAATATAAAAATCATTGGATTTATGTATATTTTTTATATTTCTCATCTTGTACTAATACTTATTGTGTTGTATATATATGATATGTGTGCATGATTGAGTCATAAGTTTATTTATTGCACTATTTTAATTATCATATATTTTATGATTTACTGTGATAAATGATATGTCATGCAGGCGTGGTCGACTCTCTCATATGAGTGACCACCTCCAGTTCTGAGTAAGAGGAAATGATACTGTTTCTAGTTATAAGAGGCGATGAGAGTGGCCCTACTAGAATATAAGTTGACCTGATACGTGTTCAGGATGAGATCATATGCGAATGACCGACATGAACGTACCAACATCCATGTTGTCTGTAAGTAGTCAGATTTGAGATCTCAGATATCACATGCAATTAATGATATTGTCTCTGAGATACTCTCTCTGAGATTTCTGGGTAAAGTCTTATGTGTAGACTGAGTCTCATACATGTACAGTATTAGAGAAATTTGACATATGTCTTTCAAGAGATAGAGGAATAACACTGTAACACTTGCCAAAAGGAGGTTTGTATGAACTCTCAAGTAGGAAATGAGGCGTTTCTTATTATCTTGTGGAACTGTGAAATAAGTTAACTTTCTTTTGCAAAGGCTTCATGGGTTTCCGGTAGACAATGAGTCTGAAGTGACATGCGTTTTTGGGTATTTCTTTCAAAGAATCCTGTCCACAACATTTTCCTTTTTGTTCATTCAAAAGCATGAAATATTGGATAAGCTCAAGGTAAAAGTGACAAACTGCAATGCAGGAATAGGTGGACACTATATTCTGTGTCTTGAGACGATAATGGCTGTGTTTTGCATCCCATTAACCCAAGTTGTATTTCACATTAACTATTTTAGATGTAAAATCGACCCAAGTCTCACCCAATACACAATGAGTACCAAATTAATGCAATTCAATTCAAACCTACCAACACCTACTTATCCAAAAGGGTCAAAAAACAGACCAATCATCAAACCAAATCAACTTCTTCAATCAGTCTGACAGTACAAGTTTTGGCCATGGAAATTTCCATCACCTCAACAAGTATAATTATTTAAAAACAAAGAATAACCCAAACGTTTTACACACTAATTCTTTGTTGCTTCTTGACCCATCTAAGACAGAGGACTGCTATCTATTTAGAATAACTTACAAAGAAATTTAAAATAGGAGTGGTGAAAGGAGGCAGCATAAAGTGTCCAAAATGTCCAACTCTAGTCTTATTCGGCGCTCAAAGCTCAAGACAGGAGCCGACACTTCACATATAGACCAAGAAAAGAATAAACTGACACACTTCTATAATCAACTATCATTATGTTAAATGGAATGACATCCCACGCCATCTGATGTTTTCTTCTTTGTTACCATTCTACCCTCTTTCTCCTTTGCCATATAACCCCCCCCCCCCAAAAAAAAAAGGTTACTTTGCAAAACCAAAAGTAAGAAGAGGAAAAAATTATTTCAAAATCTACAAATTGTTATTCCATATCAAGTTTAATAAAAAAAATTTCTAATAAGCAAAGATAGAAACTACATTTATTCAAGTGAAATTTGGAGTATTCTTGTAGAAGTCAACTGATATTTTATTATAACATTTGTGATTTATACTTATTGTATATATTTTTAAAAATTTTGTTCACATGGTGTGTCCAAGCAATTAGTTTTAGTAATGGCATCCCAATTACTTATAATGATTTCTAAGAGAGAATGAATATTTTATTTTTTGAGATTATTTATAAGTACTTTTTTTTATTTTTCTCTGCAATAAAAAAATAAAAATAGATAATTAATTTAAATTTGTTTGGATCGAATTTCTGTTGCTTCTTGGGGTAATCACCATCGGTTTCATGAATATGATAAATAATAATTGGACCAAAAAAAAATTATCAGTTGAACCAATCATATACGATCAATAGTAATATGAAATAATTTTTATCGGTCAAATCATGGGTCCCACAAAAAACTTTAATGTGCAATTTTTGTCTAATCGAATAATTCTACTAACCCCTTTGACAAAGTGAGAGAGAGAGAGAGAGAGAGAGAGGGGGGGGGGAAGGATGATTTGGAGTAGGGTGTTTTCGAGCTGACTCGATTCTGAATATCCTTACATATTTTGAATATCTTTATATTCAAAGTTAAACATGATTTTTTTTACTCAATTCAAATTCGACAAGTAATATATAATAAAAATTTTAATTCGACTCGATTATATAACAAAATACTCAAACTCGACTGAAAATTCGATTATTATATAATATATTAATATATTTTATTTTATTTTTATATTATAATTATATATAAATATATATAATATATATTAATATATGTAATTAAACTATTCATCAAGTTTTCGAATATAAAATTATACTACTCGAATTCGACTCGATACATAACAAATTTGATTCGAATTCGATCAAATTCGAGTCGAATTGAGCCATTGATCGAGCGGCTCGAATTTGATTCAGTCCATATAACAGCCCTAACTTAGAGTAGAGAGAGAGAGAGAGGTGCAAGCTTAGATCGAGAGAAAAGACTTCTTAAATATGGGAAGCGAAGGGTAGGTCTTAACGGGTTTAGCCTAATTGAAGACATTTTTTATGGAAATAAAAGAAAATATGCTTTTTCTTTTTCTTTTTTATTTTATGGTGAATTATTAAGACTTTATAATTCACTTTTTTTTTTCCTTTTCTTCTAGACTAATCTATAATTAGCTAAATTAATTTTGATTTTAATGAAATCATTATATAATTAATTGGTTTTCCATTTTGAAACAACTCTCTCTCTCTCTCTCTTTTATTTATTATTATTTTTTTTTACCTCCAATGAGATGTACTATTTCATTATTTCTTGATTTGGGTATTTGGGTAGTGCAAAATATGCTTTTTGGGCATGTCTAACCCATAAGATTAAATATAATTAAATTAATCGAATTAGATTAAAAGAAATTATATTAGACTCGATATGATTAAATATTAGCATTTGGGGTTAGATCCAATATGCGATGATCACAGTAAAGATTATGGCGGAGATGGATAGAAAAAGGGATGATTTTTATGTTAATTATGGATGGAAGAAATAATAATTAAAGTATAAATCAAATCAATTGTGGCTAAGCGAATTCAAAAGCATCAATTAAGAGACAAGACAACATCTTAGTGAGAAGGATATCGAAAATATAAGATCTCAAATTCAAATTATTAAAATATTTAATTAACTCATTGGCCTAAGAATTTATTTAGTAAATTGTGTGATTGATTTACTTCAATAAGAGGTCCCATAGACTTGTGTCCCACATTAGCTATTTTAGATCTAAAAATCATACAAATCTCACCTAACTCTTAATTAGGTTCAAATTAATGCACTTCAATTCAATCCCACCAACTTCTCATCCTCTCTCTATGTTTTAAAATTTTTTATTAAGATAAAAAAATCACAGAAATAAACGTATTCACAAAAGTTCGAACATAAAATCTTTAAAAAAAACACTTAAATATGAGTTTTTCTCTACTCGAGTATCCCTCTAAGATTCTCAATGTTTTAAAATTTGTAACTCGACTTGAGAAATCCTATTAATTTCAATAAATAGGATACCCTAGGCCCCTTTTTTTGTGCTAAGCATACCCCTGCAAGTTAAAAAGATAAACTTTCAATTTCATTCCATATAGGATATCAAAATAAAAGTTTAACATTTCTATTTCATGTATTGTGCATGCATTCAATCCTGTAAAAGTGATGAACTGATTGTTGGTCATATCATTATATAGTTTTACAAATCATATCTTCTTTTTTATATTTGAAACATATATTTAAATTTTTCGTTCGTTCGTATATGTTAGTTTTTTTTTTAAATTAAATTAGATCAAATTCTAAACATATACATTTGTAAATTCATATGAAAAACAAAACTTACCAAAATATTTCGTGTGATTTACTTCATTAACACTTTATTTCTCATCTAATTTAGAGGGCAAATTAAATTGTCATAAAAATAATAAATAAGAAAAATAAAAATATGGTTTTGCTCTTGGACGCCATCAATAGTCTCTCCTCTCCAAAATAATTTTACGTTTAAGATTAATTTTTTATATACGATAAGTAACAAAAGTTTTAGATTTAAGTATAAAAAACTAGTTTGATTATTGATACGTAATTATAATATTTGATATTTAGCGATATGGTTAATAATGGTCACTAATGTTTTGGCGGAGAAAACAAAAAATTAAATCTATTTTTTTAAAAAAAAAACTATTTTTATTTTTTGAAGATAATATTATTATTTTATTTTTTGAGATATTTAATTCTAAATTAAACAAGGGGAAAACATGACAACGAAGTTAATAAAATTAATTATACCGAGCAGTTTGAGAAATTTTAAGGAACGGAAAGAGCAGCAATACGCAAGCACTTTGGGCATTTACGTCATTTGAAGAGGGACAAAACTGGAAAAGAGAAAAACGAGGTGAACTGAAGGAAGGAATCTACAAATTTACAGAAACTTTATCTGATTTGCTTTGTTCACACAGCTGCAAAAAGCTCTGCGGTTAACAGGAAAACCTGGAAGGGCATTTTCTCTCTTTCAACACAGACACGGTTGAGTTGTCTCCTTTCCCTTTTCCCTTCCATTACTCATCTCTCTCTCTCTCTCTATAATTTTACTCGACATAGCCACACTCGAATTACCCGAGAGAGAGAGAGAGAGAGAGAGAGAGATTGCGAATACAATGCAGGTAAGAATTGGAACCAAATAGTGTTGGATTGATCTGCATTTGAGAGGTGTTTGATGAATTTGACCTTTATTTTTGTTTTACTTTTCGTGTTTGGGATTGGAACAGACAAGAACGGTACAAGTAGGGCATTTATCAGATCTAGCCACCGAGAGAGAAATTCACGAGTTCTTTTCTTTCTCTGGTGAGATTGAACACATTGAGATCTACCGGTTCGTTCGTTCGTTCTTCTTCTTCTTCTTCTTCTTCGATTTTGTTTCGGGTTAAAATTTTCACTTATACTACGTTAAAATTGAGTGCAGTGAGCCTGGGCAATTGAAGACTGCATATGTTACTTTTAAAGATCCAGAGGCCCTTGAAATCGCCTTATTGTTATCGGTGCCTCTCTCTCTCTCTCTCTCATATCTTTATGCCTTTTTTCCCCGTTCCTCTAATTCACTTTAATTTTGTGTCGTGTAGTCATTTTTGTGTATTCGGTTTTTGATCTCTTACTGATGTCCTATCTCTTGTTGGGTATGGAGGGGGGGGGGATGGAGGTTTGGGCTAATATGTTGAATAGTCAATGTTGTTGAATATATTGAACTAATAAAATATAAAAGAAAAGACAATTATCTATTTGTGGTTCTGAAAATTGGAGGGGTTATAATATAGCGAGTTGATTTCAAATTCATGCGATTTCTAGAAATAAAGATTGAAAATGACATGCAGAATGGATGTTTGTGTTTGAAAGATACGGTGTTACCCTTTCGTTGTTAAAAGCATTAAGTAGACACAAAGGGGATGCCACTGGATTTAGACAATATCATTCTTAGTATAAATGCGAAGCCACATCAGTATCATCATTTCCCTGATGAAAACTAGCAGTTTGTTAAGAATGGTTGCCATTGAGAGTGATGCGTCTATTCCTTCTGAATCCTTATGTGATGGTTCTCTATTTTTATTTTTTATTTTTATTTATTTTTTTGGGTAACTGGTAATGGCTGTAACTGGTAAGCATTAAATGGGAGGATATCATCAATAAGCCTTTTCTTCCTTGTGAAAGAAAAATCTCCTTCGTGCTAGTAATTCATTTTAAACCTAACATCAACCAGCAAGGGAATGCCCTAAATTAAATGAGCCCATTCTCACTCTCCTAATGTGGACAATTGTGTCCTGCATGGTTTTGCGTTTACTTGGCTGAGGAATCACCTATTTGAGACTTCCCATTTCTTTGATGGTATTCCATGGTTAAAATTCGTCCACAGCCTCTCATAAGAATGTTATAAAGTGTTTCCACCTAGAAACCCCATATTAGCTCCTTCTGTTTTTGGCTACACCAAAAATTCAGTAATACCTCAATTTCGTTGCCATGTATATGTTTCACAAAAGGACCATGCCCTTTTGCGTTCTAGTCTTACTAACCAAGGTTGCAATAGACTGAGCTTTGAACATCTCTTATTCTTACCTCATTTGCCAACATAACTTAAATATCAAAGAGTTGCTTCAACAAGGATGAATAGACCCACAATTGACACACATTGGACCAACACTAAATCCTCTTTACCCTGAAGCTCACAGCACACAAGGCATGAGTCTTCCAACCTCCTGTAATCATCTATTATGTTATGATACGAGACTCCCTCGCTTCTTTGAGGTTCACCCATGATGATGCTTCCTGTATTTTTCTGCTGCAACCTTCCAAAACATTCTCCCTTGCAAGCCATAAACTTCTAATTTTTTGAAAGACCTTCTAAATAAATTAAGATCCTTAAAATGAGACTTGTATTGGCGAAAAGTACCTTGTCCCACACTGGATTCTCATGGAAAATATCTGGGGGTACTTGACCAAGAAACCGGATTGAAAATTCTTATCAAGCCCTTTTGGTGAGGTCTTGTGATGCTACAAATAGTATTAAATTGGACCTATGCTTTGTTTGCATGTGAGCAGGAGCACTGCATCCTGGGCCATGTGTTGATCATAATGCTAATCAGAAAAGTTTGTGATTAAATAGTCATAACCTTTTTTAGCAATGACACTAGGATGTAAGGGAGAAGATTGTTAGGATCCACGTAGTTAGAGAGTGCATCTCATTCAACATTTCTCGTCTACAGGAAAGATCTGGAGTACATAGGACGATCAAAAAGTCCTAATTGTACCTCCTAGATTAAACTTTTTTGGATGAGATCTCTTGGTGTTACCGATGACATTGGGATAATCTTTTGTCTTACTTGTATATGGACAGAAGCTTTGTTCTGTGTCCCCATGGGCTGACCATGAGTCGATAGCCCTATGAGATGAGTCCCATGGTGTTATAAATATTATCAAAGTGAATCTTGTCTGATTTGTATGGTTGGATCACTGTACCTCTGATACATACAGGGTGCTTTCTGTTATACTTGATTGAGATTGAATACTCTTTAATTAAGGAGAATGCAAGGATATACAAGAGGAAAGAAAATGATGACCCCGTTGCTGAAAAGTGCCTTGCTCAAAAAAACTTGGATACTTAAAATTTGCAGGACCAAATATCCCAATCCAAATTCCTTTTTCTAGATCTTCTGAAAAGAGAATGTAACACCTTCAGAACGAAGTATGACTTGATAATAAATTGACAACATGGAAGCTTAGATGTCACCCCTGGTAGCTACTTTATCTGATGATGTGACAATTGGTACAATGAAGAAAATTTTGGTCGAAAATGACGTGGGGGAGGCACATGATTCGACGTTGGAAACTTCCACTAGTTAACTAGTGACGCTTTCTAATGCACAATTGACCTGCCTCTTCATTAGATGATGTGGCATGATTGTTCAAGCAAGCATCGATTGTTAGTGAGAAGCACTTGCCTACCATATACCATGTCAGGGACGGAACTTTCCCCTTACTAACTTTCCATGTCATCAGATGATATGACTAGGGGGTTGATACACAAAATGCGACGCTGTTAATTTATTGAAATGTCACACTTTGTAAGGGAGAAGTTATCAGTACGTTACATGGATCAACTTCTGTGTAAACCTCAGGTCTGGAAACATGTTGTATATGTGCAAATGCTGCATTGTGTTGGGATTTCCACTAAAAATGACATCATATAGGAAATTGTGATGTTGTAAATTTTGGGTACGGGAACATGATTGCCACGAACCTATAGGATGATGATCAATCATGTTGCCTAGATGCCAAAAGTGTGTGTTTCATTCTAATAGAACCGTGATGCATAAAGCCTATTTGCCTCGTTAAATAAAGGAAATTTCTTGGGATAAGCTGAAATGAGGGTGACTTGGTAATCTGTGGATTTAGGGCATTGGCTTTTGAATTTTTTTTTTTTTTGGACAAAAAAGTGTTATCTAAATTGTTTTAAGCATGTGCATGTGTCTCATGGATCTATATTGGAGCTATGTTCTTGAGTGTGTTCATATGGTTATTGGCTTTAATGGTTGATGTAACAAACGAAGTTGCTTAATGGTGGGCATCACTCTTATGCCCACATAAATGAACACTCATAAAATGTTCAGATGGATATCCACGCATACGTGTTTATGCATATAATATGTACAATCATTTTGTTTATGCATATAACTGAACACTCATAAAATGCAAGGGGAATGCTGTGTACATATACGCCCACCCTCCGCATACCTCAGCAAGTCGGGGAGCACTTTGTGCACGGGGTGAATTATTTTTTTTTTTCTTCACAGGGTGATATCTATCCCTGGTTTTATAGGGGAAAGGGTTAAAATAGAATGTTGCTGGAATAGCTTCTAATTCTGTAAGATTCATAAACAAACACGCTTTTAGAATTATGCCTCTTGTTTGGGGCCGGGTAAGATTGCTACATTATGACCTGGAATTAACAGGTCTAAGCCATGGAAGTAACCTTTCTGCTCCTAAGTGAAAGTTGAGTACACTTGATCTTTCTTTATCTTGCAACATGGGAGTCTTGTGCGCTAGGCTGCTGCTTGGTTCAAAATGATTTGGATTTTGGACAAAAACTTGGATGGAAAGGAAAAAGTATGGTAGCACTCTTGAGTTTGTATAGAAGCTAAGTGTAATCTGTTTGCATTTTTGAATCTTGGGTTACTGTTTATAGTGCTATGGAGTTATTGTCTAAAAACTATCATTGGATATAAAGGATTTATGATGGGAAATAAGGCTCTGTGAATTAAAATGTTCGTATTTGAAACATAGAAAACATATGCAAAAGTATAAAGATAAGACATTGTGAGGTTCACACATATAGTTTTAATGGGATATTATGAACTAGATTGTGCTGTGAAGGCCACATTAAGGTTTTGCTGCAATGTTTTGGGAGCACACCTGTTCTAGGCATGATTTTGACCTTTTTTAGGTTCATGTTTTTATTGCAACCAATAGCTATAAATTCAGGGATAGCGTGTACACAATTGTGGTCTCTGGCAAATGAAGCTGGTGTATTGCTGACATGCAGAAGGGTGTCAGATGTGATAATAAATAAATTGTATACATTTTATGTGCTGGTTTTCATGGGTAAAACGCATATGGGACATCATTAAAGAAAAGGAGATTTTCTGCAAAAGTTAACATGGAAATCTTTGCTAATGCCACTTACCGAGGCATTTGAATCTTTTTGTGGAGCCCAAACTTAAGAACCTATTTCGGGAGAAAAATGGTCAACATTCATGATAATCTTTTTCTTCATCGATGCTTTAAAAAAATGTTAAGTGCTGTATCAGTGTCTTTTCTTCTATCTGTAATTTGCAGTCACTCATGTACTTTCCGTTCTTGTATTAACCACAAACACTTATCTTCTTCTTGTAAATGAGATAAAGACACGATTGTTCCAGAATTTACACCAGTTTTTATTATTTGCAGGGAGCAACTATTGTAGATCAGATTGTTAGCATTACTCCTGTTGAAAACTATGTGCCAAAAGCTGAGATGCTGGTAATTCCTCTTGGTGCTATTTACAATTGCTTTTCGTTTGATAATAAGTGATGTGATCTCAAGAAAAATGCACAGGAATTGGGGAGCAGGGAAGGTGCTGGAAGCGTGGCTCTTACAGAAAATGATTCAAATAGTGAGGTACCAAAATAAAATCTAAGTTCTTCCCCCATATTTTGGATTGCCTGGAAGTTTTGCCCTCCTTTGAGATGGGGCCTTAGGATTTATACCCATACCTCACTCCTATGGACAGTCCCTCCTTATAAATCAAATGAAAAATACACGGATTCTCAAAAAGTTATTATTCTATATAAATTGAATTGTATTTGATATAATAGAGAATTTACAAAGCTTTGGGGATGAGAAATCCTCGGAAGTGAGTGAAAAAGGAGCAAAGAGCAAGACATGGATTAATAAGGGGCCACTTTTAAATCCCTAAGCGTATTAGATATGCTTAGGCTTTATCCCCAACAAGGGATCTAAAGAAGAATAGAGGCTAGACTATATTAGTAACAAGTCAATTCTTTGTATGCAAAAATGCTTGAGATAATTTGGGGATAAAGCCTAATTGGTAAGGTCTAAGATGACCCAGAAAGCAGTTGATCATAATCAACTTTGTAAGCTTACTTGGATATTGAGCATTTATCTTTAAGAACTAAACTCCTTTCAATGAATGGTTAGTTGCAATTCCAGAAAAATGGGATCCATTCATTCAAAAAGAATCATTCAAATATGTGTAGATACAAATATTATATTTCTATTATTCTATTCTCTTTTATTTCTATTTTTTTTTGGAATTTCTATATAAAAAAATAGAAAAATATTGATTTTATCTGATCTCTTTAGTTCTTTTTATTTTTGCTCGAGCCGGATGATGAAAAATTATCATGTCTGGTTCCTCGGGGATGAATTTATAAGAATTCACCTATCCAAATAACAAGAAAACCTGACTTAATGATCCTGTTTTAAGAGCTAAATTAGCTAAAGGAATGGATCATAATTATTATGGAGAACCTGCATGGCCCAATGATCTTTTATATATTTTTCCAGAAGTAATTCTAGGTACTATTGCATGTAATGTGAGCTTAGCAATTCTCGAACCATCAATGATTGGTGAATCGGCAGGATTTATCCCCATACCTCCCTCCTAAGGACAGTCCCTCCTTATAAACCAAAAGAAAAATACGTGGATTCTCAAAAAGTTATTATTCTATATAATATGAATTTTATTTGATATAATAGAGAATATACAAAGCTTTAAGGATGAGAAATCCTTGGAAGTGAGTGAAAAAGGAGCAAAGAGCAAGACGTAAACTAATAAGGGGCCGCTTTTCAATCCCTCTTCAACTTTTTTAAACTATAATTTTAGAAACACGAGGCATGAGTTAATAGATAAGCATAAAAGACAACCTTGTCCTCAGAATTGCATTCCACCTCCATGACTAGACCAAAAGCTTTTTTCATGTTAATTTAACATGATTAAAATCAACAAATTGTTATTGATGGTAAATGTTAAGATGAAACTTATAGCTTAACGGTATGTAGAACCATTTTGTAGAAAGGTGAACATTTTTATCACATAGATGGTACTCTTGGTTACTAACTTGTCGCCTATAACTTTCTAGTTTGTGGCTGATAAATGATTCAAATCAATAAATGCTTTGTAAACAAGGTGAGAGTGAGAAATAGTATGCATGATGAATAATGTACCCAGTGTGTCTAATAAATGAGTTGTAGTGTCTTAAATGTCTGTAAAGACCAGTGACCTCAATTATGTTAATTAGCGTGTTTGATTTGACTTCTTTGTTAATCTTATGGACCAAAATAACTGTCCTCTACTAGCAGGCCAAAACTACCTCTTCTCGCAATGGAAGAGTTTATGTTACTAAAGCTCAAGATATTGTCACAAATATGCTGGCAAAAGGTTCTGCTTTTGGACAAGATGCCATGAACAAGGCTAAAGCATTTGATGAGAAGCATCAGTTGACTGCTAGTGCATCTGCCAAGGTCATATCTTTTGACAGGAGAGTGGGGCTTAGTGAGAAGTTTACTTCTGGCATTTCAGTGATGAATGAGAAAGTAAAATCTATGGATCAGAGGCTTCAAGTGTCAGATAAAACAATGGCCGCATTACTAGCTGCAGAGAGAAAATTAAATGACACAGGATCAGCTGTTAAAACAAGCAGGTAAAATGTTTTGCTGTACATCTGCAATTGGTTCCAGTAGGCCCTACTTTACATGTTTAGTTCAACTAACGTTTTGCCATGCTGAATGATAAATGTAGAGTGAAGCATGCATATTCTAACTTTGTGACTTACAAATCTGGAATCAATGTCAAAATAATGTTCATGAGGATAACTAAGCTGGGTTTAGTATAAGCTAATTATTCCATCTTATATGTTAGTGTTCTTGACTCATTTAATTGGCACAACTTGAGAGGTATTCAGTTATGTTGACAAATGCAGGCCATGCATAAGGAAGATAATTTATTTCTTCCTTTTATCTTGTTGATTTCCAGATCTGATTGTTTTAGAAGAATAATGAAAATAAGTGGCACACTTATATAATTAGGTACTTATTAATCAAAGCAACTACATAGAAAATATTAGGGACGCACCCTGGTTCTTCAGTACCTTAAAACCATAATTACTTCAATCAATTCATGTTGGTTTTTTCCATTTTTTAACATTCCAGATCCAGGTTTGGACAAAATGTTGAGAAGTGATCGAATTCTGTTTGGGAGTCGAACTGGAATGCTAGTTCTTGGGTTGGACCCCTTTTTTATCTTGAAATGTCTCAAATACTATGTTAAGGGTTTTATGCTTTATTTTGGCATCCCCTCTCTGCTATGTGTCTTTGTTGTCTCTCTTGTGAGTTGTGGAATTGCAGCTTGGAGCTACATCGTAGCTTCTTCATGTAACTTGACAATCAAGGTAGTCCTCTTGTCCTTGTCATCGTCATCCTCCTCTTTCTCTGTTCTAAGCTAAATAAAAACCTATTCTACACGCCTTTTCCACAATCTTGACAAATCTATGTCTTCACTCATAGGCTAGTTCTTATTCCATCATCTTCCACCAATTCTTTAGTGTGGGTGTGGGCCACAAGCACCTATATGCCTATTTTTTTCCTCTTCCCCTTTTATGTGTCTAGTGAAAGAGAAAAGAAAAAGGAAAGGGCGAATAACTATGATGACAACAACCTTAATGACATTTCACTGCAATCTCTTTGATGATTGGGTTGTATTTTGATTGATAGTGGGGGTATTGGTCATTGAAGTAGCAATTTATGTGGGTTGGAAGGAGTTAAGTGCTATGCTAGTAGTGAGGAAATCTAGTGTAGCTGCAGGCTGTTTAGATGTGGTGGCAGATGTTGTAGCAACAGTAGTTTTTGAGTATAGACATGGTGTTGTCTTGATCAAATATTCAAATGTCATGTCTTGGTATCTGATGACCAAATCCTGTAGTTCTTTAACTTTTGATTCCTCTATTTTTGGCCCAAAATTTTGAAATGGACACTGCCTTGGCAAATTACTTGTCAAGGTCCAAAACTATGCTCTAAGTAACAAATAAAGTTCAGAACTTTAAAAAGCCACAACTTTAAAGTTCAGAACAAGTACCCCTCCGCTTCCTCTTTCCTCTGCTGCTTCTCACACCACCACCAACCTGAGATCGCCAAACACCTTGCCTTCCCAGAGTACTCTCTCTTTCTCTCTCTTCAATTTTGAAGAAATTTGCTTGCCGGATTTTAGTCAAAGTAGGGGATAAACTAATGGAAATGTCTAAAGATTAGGAGAAGATTTTGATCGATTTCGGTACTTCATGCATTCGGGATGACTTTGAAATGGAATTACAGTTATTTATATATTAGGGTCTGTATTTTTGCGGGAATGAAATTTATTGACTGTAATGATGTGGAGAGATTCGCAATGGTTAAAAATGTCTCCATATGAACTGCTTCCTTGGAAAAATCGTTGTGTAATGTGAGCGTGCAGCCAGCAGAAACTAGTTTGGATGTAAGATGCAATTATGTGTGCCTCATGATTGTCAAAAACCTCCTCCCTGCCGCCGGTTCCAGTGTCAAAGTATTTCTCTCTCTTCACTTTCTTTCTGTTTCCTACACTGCGGACAACCATTGGTTGAGAGCTTTCTCTCTCCTCTTTTCACTCTCTTGGTCGATGAAAAAGACATTTTTTTTTTCAAAAGACTATTTATTAAAAAAAAAATGTCTCTGTTAAAATTGTCAAAAGGTAATAAAAAATTTGATCTGCCAATGGTCGTTAATGGTGCCAGTAAAAAATTAATGGATGTTAACAGCGGATGAACCTTATTTGTTACTTTTCTGAAGTTTAGAACCTCAACTACAATCCTTAGAGCTTTCTCTCTCCTCTTTTCTCTCTCTTGGTTGATGAAAAAGACTTTTTTTTTTTTTCAAAAGACTATTTATTAAAAAAAAAAATGTCTCTGTTAAAATGGTCAAAAGGCAAATTTGATCTGTCAATGGTCCTTAACGGTGCCATTAAAAAATTAATGGATGTTAACAGTGGATCAACCTTATTTGTTACTTTTCTGAAGTTTAGAACCTCAACTTCAATCCTTTGAAGTTCTGGACCTTATTTACCTAGGGCATGGTTTAGGACCTTGACAAGTAATTTGCTCCTTTTTTTTGGGGGGGGGGGGGGAATGCAACATGGAGGAGGTAAGACTTAAATCAGGGAAGGTTTTTTGAATATGAGTGACCATTTGAACTAAAACACATGCTCTGTAGTTTTGAAAATTTTAGGTTTCCATCTTCATTTCTATTTTAGTAAAGAAACCTAGTATGGTAATATTTGACAAGACATGATATGTAGATTAAACGATAATCTTTAATTCAATTTAAGAGAACTGGTCATAATAGTTTCCATTCTTGTGAGATCTTTCATCATGTTTTTATCAGGTGGCTACTGTTTATTTCAAAGTTATTTACTGTAGAAGGGAGTTTTCTGTTACCCTCTTTCATAATGTGCATTCAGTTTTCATTTGCAGCATCATGGGTTTTTAAGGCCCTATTGGCTTTTGTGTAATGATGTTTGATTGACACTTGATTATATCATCAAATAGAAACAAGAGCTAAGTTGACCACATTGACAAAATTAAAGCTTTGGGACCAATAACAGATTGGTGCTAAAGTTTAGGGACAAATAAAACAGTACCTTGGTTTTAATTAATTAATTTATTATTAGTTCATTCTTTCTTCATACTATCGTTACCATTGCTGTAGTCATCAATTGCATCTAATGCCTGCATTCGGGAAATATTTACTTATTGTGCAAGCTCAAGGGACTAAAACACTGGAGTTCACTTGTTTTTCTTGGTTTATCCTATCAGGTATGTAACAGCGGGGACAGCTTGGTTGAATGGTGCTTTCAGTAGGGTTGCTAAGGCTGGCCAGGTAGCTGGTACAAAAACTAGAGAAAAGTTCCATACGGCAGTCTCAAACTTGGCCGCAAAGGTAGTATTCACTCCCTCTAATTTCCTCAAGAATTATTCTGCTCGTCTCTTTCCATTATGGGGATACAATATTCATATTGCAGCTTTGTTTATACCAACATTTAGCCTTTACGCTATTGAAGAAATTCACTTTTATTTTGAGTTTTGATTTGACTTTCTTTCAACTCAGGAGGCTCCTATTGCCGTGTAAGTTGGAAATTGGCAATACTGCAAGTCCTTTGAAGACAAGAAATCGTCAACGCCATCCATTGCTTGTTTCCTTTAGTTGAACATACTAGGTTTGAAATTGAAGACTTCACTCAGGTTTTGGAGAATTGAAGTGCCCTCTTGTGCCATCTCTTTTGCCCTGTTATTTTTTGGTTTCGAGGGTTTTGTGTGCTATTGTCGTTGTTTAGATCATTTTTTTTTTCTTTCTCCAGAAATATGTATAATTTTTCCTTCATTTCATTCTTGAGTCATTGTGCCCATTTTAGGGTCTTGTTTGTAACATTAGTCTGATATTGGAATCCATTTCTGACCATCTCATTCTATAACTTTTGTCCAATTGTAATATTGTCTTTTGTCCACCCTTTCAATCACCCTTGTCTTCGTCCATACTTTTGAAGCCTCGTTTCATTTAGAGAGAGGATTATCAGGTGATAGCATGTAGGTACGAGCCTGAAGCAGTAGCAAGTCAGTGGCATATATTGTGTGCTCTTGACCAGAGACAAAATCAACTATAAGTTAGAATTGGTTCAATGTATAAGTAGCATATCAAAAATTGAAGGCAACCAACCATTCTAATCTATCTATTAACCATTTGTCTATTTTTTTTTTCTTTTGGTAGAAACCATGTGTCTATCTAATAATATGGAAAATTTAAAAGAATTATACATATATATATATGTATATATATACATATTTTGTTTCCCATAACTGGCATCCGAAACCGATTGTGGATTGATGTGGTTTTCAAGCTACAAGGGTTGTGTTTACGAAGAGTGATCGACGCAAATGCGGTTATTTTGAAAGATGTCAGAACAACACAATACTTCGTCTGTTGTGAATTAATAGTGGAGATCCCGTTGGTCTGTTGTGGGCATTGATTTTTAAATGCCAGGTGACCCAAATTTGAATGCTCCGTGTTGAATCTATGAAGCATATTTTTATGGCGAGGGACAGGTCTGGTGGCAATTCCGCTCCTAAAAGTTTAAAAGAATATGCGCTTGTGTCCAACGTATGCCTCTATTTTAAGGGAGTGACAGAAAAGAAATTGAACAGTAGAGATGATTTTTTGTTTGGGGGTTGCAACAACCAGTTGGCCTAATGAGATAGAATGTTAAGCTATTTCACTAATTTTCAGGGTTTGAAACTTAGAAATGAAAAAACTATGTTGAGATAATCGCCTCTAAATAGAGTTTCTGTTTGAACTGAATTAATCGAAAATGATTTCGAATACTTACCGCGAAAACCAAAAAACCAAGAGAGAGAGAGAGATTGTTGAGTATTTGGGATACCATTTTTCTCAATTCCTGGTTTTGGCATGGTTGGTGTTGCCAAGTGAGAAAATTTTGTTTCTGCCGGAATTTTTTAAGGACTCAGCATGTGGTTGCCAACAATTGCGGTGGCAATTTTTATTGCCTTTAAAAGAATATGCCACTGAACCTAGATAAGGATCCGCTACCTGCTTTCACAATATTAAGAAAAAAGGAATCCAATAGAGAGAGTTGCATAGAAATATGCACCTCTAGGGTTCAATTCTTTCACTTCTTCCTTAAAAATGGAAGAAGATGTTGCATTCACTGATCATGGGGATCCGGGGGGACTCAAAGGTGCAGAACAAGTGCCACAAAGGTGTAGTAAAAAAGCTAAGCAAACAGGCGGTTTAGAAGAAGAGAGGCCTAGAATATCATTCAAGGAAATGTTGCTGGGCCAACCCAGTAGACGAACCGTGGATGAAAATGAGGTTGATCGAATGGAAGAGTCAGAGATGGATGAGTTTTTGAATGATGAGGCGGTAGATGAAATTACAGGGCTAATTCCAAAGGTTCAGGTATCGAATGAGAAGCTCAGAGAGTTATGGAGACCATGGAGTCAGTCATTAATAATCAAATTGTTAGGGAAGGAAATTGGTTATAATCTCATGAATACAAAGATTACTTCACTATAGAGTAAAGATGGCGCAATGGAACTGATTGATTTAGGAGAAGGTTTCTTCCTAACTAAATTCTCAACAAAAGCCGATTATTATCATGCCTTAACTGGAGGTCCTTGGTTGATTCATGATTATTATGTGACAGTGAGAAGATGGCACCCTTGGTTCCATGCCCAAAAGGCCAAAGTCACATCTACAGTGGTCTGGGTCCACCTTCCTCAGTTACCAATTGAGTTCTTTGAAGAGGAAGTTCTTTTTAAAATAGGCAAAGCTATTGGCAAGCCGTTAAAAACTGACAATAATACTGCAAATGCACTTAGAGGGAAGTTTGCCAGAATTTGCATAGAGGTTCATTTAGATAAGCCTCTAATCTCAAGGTTATGTATCAGGAATGGGGTACAGAGGATGGAATATGAGGGACTTCACACCATTTGTTTCTCATGCGGGAGAGTGAGGCATAATAGCACTAGTTGCGGTGAGTTTAAGGCGAAGGAAGCCATGGTGATCCAGGAGACTCAGTCGGAAGTGTCCAGGGAAAATGGGTTTTCGATAAACAGTGAGGAGAATAGGGATCAAGGATTGGGGCCATGGATGATAGTCGCTCGAAAACAGAAATTTCATAGAAATAGAAATCAAATTGATAAAGGGGTGAAAGGTCCTTACCAGAGCAATAGATTTGCCAATTTTTAGAAAGTCAATGAGTCCTCGAAAGATGCGCATCAACATCAGACAGGGCCTGTGAGGGGACAGTTGAGAACGCTGATATGGGACAATTTACAGGTGCCAACCATGGAAAAGGTAAGCGTGTTTGAAGCGGAGGAGCAAGCAATATCCATTTTGGGCAATTTTTGGACAATGCAAAGAAATCGAAGATAGAGGAAGCAATTGGGGGCAAAGAGATGAGGAGAGAGAAAAAGACTGATCGCAGAATCGAAAATCCTGAGACGATAAAGATGAGAGGTGGGCTTGTGGACTTGGGCCTAACTAGTGTTCTGATGAAAAATAAGGGCCCAATTGAAAACTTGGGCGAGCAAGGGTCCATAGAAGAATGCTTGGGCCTAATCCTGGGTCTTCAAAATTGTGGAGATCAAGAATTACCTGAAGAAGTTTGCAAGGCCCTTAGGAATCCAATGGGAGACTTCGGCTCGGATGACGATGATGTCCAAATCTTTGATCCATGCGAAATTGGCCCTGTTTTGGACCCTAGGATTTCAAATACAACGGTCACTTCTCAGTGTCAAGGAGAGCAATCCATTGAGAGTCGCGGGACAAGCTGGTTCAGTGGAGATGTAAGAGTAGAAGGATTGGGGTGCTAGAAGGAAGAGGGCATAGATTGTGCTGATTACTAACGCCGGTTAATTTTTAGCTTTATCTCCCAATAAATTGTAAAATCATATCTTGGAACTGTAGGGGTGTTGGCAATGGTAGGTTTAGGAGGGTGTGCAAGGAGTTGGTTAGGAGGCAGGAGCCTAATATTCTATGCTTGCTAGAAACCAAAGCTGGGTACAGCAGATTCCCTAGTTTCTTAACCAAGTAGGGGTTAGAGGGTGACTTTGTGGTTGATACAAATGGTTTTAAAGGCGGGCTTTGGCTAAAATGGAATAAAAACAAGGTAGAGGTCCAGGTTACTCTCCATTCTTATCAGTGGATCCATATGAAAATTAAGGTAGGAAGCTGCAGTTGGTGGCTTACCTGTGCTTATGTTCAGTCGTATAAGAGAGATAAGGAAATTTTATGGAAGGAGATGATGCAGATCGCTTCAGGTATGAGTGAGCTGTGGTTCGTAATGGGGGATTTGAATGATATTGCTTATAGTAGTAAGACGACCAGTAGAAAGGATAAGAATTGGAGAAGAATCTCCAAGTTTAAAAACAGATGGTTGGAATACAACCTTCAGGACTGCAAAGCTAGAGGGAACAAGTTCACTTGGACAAGAAGAAAGAACGAGAAGATAGTTCTTCAGGAGAGACTTGATAGAGTCTTAGGGAGCATAGAAGCTTTTTCCACTTTTCCTGAGATGAAAATTCTGAATTTCCTTTATTTTCATGGGGATCATAGTCCTATTATCCTTCACACCAATCTCTCCTCGCCCCCGAGACCTAAAAATAAACCTTTTAGGTGTGAAGCCGCTTGATTATCTCATCCCAATTTCAATGACGTTTTTGCTAAAGTTTGGGATAGTGGGGAGGGTTTTTGTGGCAAGCTGTCAAGAATACAGTGGCCGAGCTCAAGATTTGGAATAGAATGGAGTTTGGAAACATCTTCAGCAGGAAAAGGAAGCTGGAAGCTAGATTGAGCGGTATTCAAAGGACGAATAATTTCGGCATTTTAGAAAACTTGCAGAAGCTAGAATCAATCCTTTAGCAGGAGTATAACAAAGTCTTAGATCAGGAGGAGCGATTTTGGCTACAAAAATCTAGACTTAATTAGACAAGGGATGGAGATAGGAATACAAAATTTTTCCATCTTACTACAAAGCTAAGAAGACACGCCAATAGAATCGCAACTTTAAAGGTGGGGGAGAATTGGGGCATTGATCAAGAAGTAATCAAGAGTCATGTGTGAAATCATTTTGTTAATCTTTTTAGAGGAAGGGAGGTGGCTCACCCTAGCGACAGACTCTTGAGACTAATTAGGAAGTTCGATCAAAGGCTTCATGATGGCCTAACCAGAGCTGTGGAGAAGGACGAATTGAAACAAGCTCTCTTCTCCATGCAGGCCTTAAAAGCCCCTAGACCAGATGGGCTTCAATCGGTCTTCTATCAAAAACAATGGCAGGTAGTAAAGGACTCCCTTTGCAGGTTTGTGAATGAAGCCATAAGAGATGGTTTTTTCTGCAATGCGATTACGGATGTTCACATGATCTTGATCCCGAAGATTGAGAGCCCTTGCACAATTAATGACTTCAGACCTATAAATCTCTTAAATACTTCCTATAAGGTGTTAACCAAAGTGATTGTTCAAAGGCTTAGACCCCTGTTGATAAAGGTGGTTGGGCATCATCAAAGTAGTTTTCTTCTGGGCAGGGGAACGACAAGAAACATCACGGTGACCCAAGAGATTATCTATTCTTTGTGTAAATCTAGATCGAAGAAGCATGGCATGATTCTTAAGATCGATCTTAGGAAAGCATATGATAACGTTTCGTGGGGTTACTTGGGGAAGGTCATGTTGGATACTAATTTGCCAGTGGCGTTGATTAGACTGATTATGCATGTTGTGACTTGTGGAGGAACTGCGCTTATTTAGAATGGAGAGGTTCTCCCTCAAATGAAAACGGGTCAGGGGTTAAGACAAGGTGATCCCCTCTCCACGTACCTCTTTATTTTGGTGATGGAGAGACTCTTTTACATGATTGGGGAGAAGATCAATAAGGGTAGGTGGAATCCTGTGCAAGGGTCAAGAAATGGTTCCCGAATTTCCCATATGTTTTTTGCGGATGATCTCTTATTCTTTGCTGAAGCGGAGCAATTGAACTTAAGCGCTATAATGAACTGCCTGAGGGAGTTTTCAGCTGAGAGTGGGTTGGAAGTGAACCCTTCTAAATCTAGGATTTGGTTCTCTCCGAAAACACCCTGGACAACTAAAACCTCTCTCTCTGCTATGTGCAAATTCCCTCCCATGGATGATTTGGGGGGGTATCTCGAGGTGCCTATCGTCCATAGGTGAGTGAGGAAGGATTTCTATAATCACTTGGTGGAGAAATTCAAAAGCAAGTTGAGCAACTGGAAAGCAAGGGCCTTAAGCACTGCAGGAAGGAAGACTCTCATCCAAGCTGTTTTCATAGCCATCTCAATGTACACCATGCAAATGGCTTGGGTTTCTAGGGAGACTTGTGCCAAGTTAGACAAAATCAATAGAAATTTCCTGTGGGGGAGTAAGGAAGGGGAGAGGAAGATTCACTTGGTCAATTGAAACACTGTGTGTAATAGCAAAAAGCAGGGTGGTCTAGGCATCCGCAAGATGCAGGAAAGCAACACAGCAATACTCGCAAAGCTAGGTTGGATGGTGTTGAAGGAAGAGGACTCTCTTTGGTGTCAGGTTCTTAGAGCTAAATACCTCAATAGAGTTAGTTTGCTCGACTACAGAAGAGGAGTGGGTGGATCTAGTGTTTGGAGAGGCATTTTAAATTACAGAGATTGCTTAAGAGCTGGCATCAGGTGGAGAGTGGGAAATGGGCAAGATATCAATTTTTGGAGAGATAGGTGGGTAAGCAAGGGAAATATTATGATGAATGTTGTCCAACCTCAGGAGAGAGTCTTACCGAATTTCAAAGTTGGTGAGTTCATTGATGGTGAGGGTAGGTGGAGAATCGAGGATCTTAGAAAATGGATTTCTGAAGATAAGATTGAGGAGATTAGTGGTATCATAGTCGCTAGAGGGTGTGCAGGGGGATGTCATGGTGTGGGGAGAAACCAATAATGGGGTCTTTTCGGTGGCTAGTGCTTATAGTCTTGTGGTTGGTAACCAGTTGTCCATCTCCCAAAATGAAAGAGAGTGGTGCAGGGTTTGGAACTCTAGGATTCCTGAGAGAGTGAAGATTTTTCTTTGGTAAGCAGTTTGGGGCAGATGCCTTACCAATGCAGAAAGAAAAAAAGAGAGGTCTCACTAATGAAGACTCTTGCCAGCTGTGTAGGGAGGGTGAGGAGACTCTGATCCATGCTCTTAGAGACTGCAAAGAAGCGAAGGAAGTGTGGCATTCCATTAAGTTTGTCCGCGAGGATTGTGAGGAGTTCTGGGAGGCCCCTATAGTTAACTGGTTAATGAGGGGCTTGGGAGACAAGAAAGGTCTTATGCAATGGAAAGAATGAGTTCTTTTTGTTGCTGCTGTGTGGAACCTTTGGAAGAGAAGATGCCTAAGGGTGATGGAAAACAAATTGGAAAGCAATAATACTCTGTTAAGGAAGATCAATGCCATCTATGTGTATTGGCTTCAGGCTTTTGAGGCTAATCATAGAAAGAAAGATGCTCAGGGTGTTTGGGTTAAGTGGACGCCGTCGGAGGAAGGGAAGATCAAGCTGAATTCAAATGGCGCCGTAGATCCCCTATCCAATAGAGCTTCTGCAGGTGGTTTGTTAAAAAGAGAGGATGAGAGCCGGATTAAACGATACATGGTGAATATAGATAAAGTTGATGTCTTAACTGCAAGCTGTGGGGTCTTAGAGAAGGTTTGAAGATTGCTAAGGACTTACATTTGAGCAATCTTCAAGTGGTGGTGGACTGCCTTACTTTATTCCATCTTCTGGAAAATCAATCTCAGGAGAACCATTCTTTTTATCCTGCTATCATTGAGTGTAGGAACCTTCTGGCCATGCTTGGAGTTTCTAGAGTTATGCATGTTTTTAGGGAGGGAAACAGCTGTGCTGATCGTTTTGCTGCCTTGGGAAGAGATGGCTCTAAAGGAGTGACTATTTTGGAGCATCCTCCATTGGAGCTCTCTAATCTTCTAAAGAGTGACATGTGCGGTTGTGTAAGGAAACGTTTGGGTAGCTTTTCCTCCTACGCTGGGGAGCTATTCTGCGCTTTGTAGGGTCTCGGATTCTTCTTTGTTTTGTTTTCTTCTTTTCCACAAAAAAAAGGAATCAAATTGAAATAAAATCGAATATTAATCTCATTAATGCCTACTTTTCCTTCTATTCTCTCTCTCTCTCTCTCCAATTAGACAAAGGGGTCTCAGGAGATGTTATTGGGCTTAATATTACCCGCTAATATTGTAAAAAACTTTTAGGGAATTGGAGATTTTGAGAATATTTAGCTAAGAATTCATTTGGCTAAATTTATTTTTGAATAATTTATAAATTATTATAATTTATTTTAAAATAAGTTTTTTGGGTATTTGGATAAAATAAGATGTCTTATAAGCTGTTTTTGTAGTGTTTGATAATAATGCATTTTTACGATCTCTTTTTAGGGTTAAAATACTATTAATATTATGTTAATAACTATTTATTAACATAGAAAGCGTGAAAATGAGATAATAAAATATTAATAAAGACAATTTAACCAGTTCATAGATTAAGATAAAACAGATTATAATCTGCATTAAAAAATTGGGATGGACCGATTCTTTTTTTTTAAAAAAAAAAAACAATTTATAAACTCTTTTAAAAATAAATTTATTAAACAAATTTCATAAACTAATAAATTTTCAAAACTTAGCCAAATACCTTCTCATTTTATAAGATGTTTACGCCTTTATAAATTCATGAAAACTGTTTGATAATTTTATATGTTAAAAAGTTTACAAACTCAAAAAAAAAAAAAAAAAGACATTTAGACTTTATAAACTCTTTAAAAAAAAAAAAAAAAAAAAGAAGCCTCCATCCCACTTTTTTATGTGACTTATAAACTATTTTATCTTAGCCTATAAACTCCTTAAATTGTTATAATTACTATTTTATTATCTCACATTTACTTTTTCCATGTTAATACATAGTTATTTTTTATGATATTAATGCACTTTTTCCTTTTTAATCATTTCAATAGATACATGAGATTATAAGTACTGAAAATATCTTATAAACTTTATTATGAGTTTGTAAGCTATTCAAGCATCTCTTTTTTTAATTCATGAATAATGTTTATTGATGGAAAAAGTTTAACAAATTACCATAAAAAAATTATGTTAATAAAAAATTTCAAGTATTCACCTTTTCATCCGAATAATATAGTTCTTATCCTATTAAAAGAGTAATTTTAAATGAACAAAAATATTATATAAATTATGAACAAAAATAATATAATTCACCTTTTCATCATATTAAAAGAGTAATTCATGTATATAATAATCGATCCAAAAGTGGAAGACTGCTTGAAATCACAAACATAAAGTTGCAGATGAACTTGACAATCCTTTTTTTTTAACATATTAGTTAACATTGGGTTCGAATTATAAATAAAATCATATATTTCTTAATACATATACTTAAAAATCAGTGTAATCATTACTTTTTATTGTAAACTTGCAAGAGACTTATCTCTATTAAATTCTACTTACTGCAATTTGATTTAATTGATTTTACAAATATTGCTATAATATGTTAATCGATTAATTCTATCTAAACTTTATTAAGTTAACTTATATGATATAAATTTATTGTAATTATTTTATGAATTTTCTAATATGAATTTGCTATAATAAATTTAATGTAATATGTTTTTTAATTGATCCTGCATAAACTTATTAAATTTAATTATTTTTATGTAAATATATTGAAATAAATTAACGAATTTATATTATACAAAATTGTCATAACAAATATATATATATGTCCACCAAAGTCTTTCAAGTTGAGTGATCGGGTATTCTATTCTTTTAATTAGAGATTTCAAATTTGATTTTTGGGAATGACGAAAAAGGATTTATAGAGCTAACCTCTAAATGAGTTCTATAATATTTGAAATGAATTAATTGGATAAAATTTGGATATTGATCAGTAAAACCCAATGTGTATATATATATATATATCCATTATATATTTATTGAATTAATTGACCTTTTATTGAATTAATTATTAAATGAAATGATAAAGTTTTATTGAATTTTTTTTAATTTTAAAATATATATATATAAAAAAAAAAAGAGAAGTTGACATTTCTAAATGAACAGAAAACAAGTAGAATAAAGAAAGAGTTGAACAAAGGTACGTTCTGACGTGGCAAACAAAATTGACTATACATTTTAAAAAAGCCAATCGAACTAGGACACGTCATCTTCACTGCGGAGCTTTTCGAACTTGTCAGAATTCGCTGCTGGACGACATCATTGGGACACCTATTACAAATCTGGATCGTCAACTAATGTTGGAACCCACAGATCTAATTCTCAGACTGTACTCTCCGCAGGCAATCATTTCTCCCTTCACAGTTAAAAGACCATATTACCCCCAAGAAGTCTGCTGGACAACTCATAAATGCTCAGGGCAAGTTGGTGATCACACATTTTGTTAATGTTTCGTCCTTTTGAGGAGTTGTTTGGCGGTTGCAAAAATCGTAACCACCGATAGAAACGAGAAAACATATTAAAATCATTTCTCTCTCCTAAATTTTCCAACCAAACAAACACGTCGCACAAACTCTTGATTACGTGGAGGATTTCGAATCCGCCACGTGTAACCCACTTACTGCATTCGGGTGAGAACAGTGGGAGAAAACTTGGCAACGCGGACAGCTCAACTCGACCGACCCGACTCTTACGTTACTGTAAATTCGTCAAAAGTATAAGGGTATTTCCGTCTACCAGAGAGAACTTCAGGTCTGGTCCGGAGGGCATCTGTAACGGTCCTCTCTCCTCACGTAGTTGCCTTTGATGCCTTTGGGTTTGGAAGGGTATATTCTGATAGTCGATTCTCTGCGGAACAGGAACTATCACCATAATAATAGAGAGAGAGAGAGAGAGAGAGAGAGAGGAAAGCGCTTTTCACTTCATCGACTTCTTCGTCTATGAATTTTCAACCGTTTCTCTTCCTAGGTATTTTTCTTTTTTAATGTTTTCCCTTGTTTGGTTTTCAGTTTAGATGGTGTTGAATCCATTTCTTGTGCATTTAGTGCTCTTACTTTCTTCGAATTGTTTATGTTCTACTATTGCATTAAATTCATGCGTTAAATTTATAATTCTGATGTAATGGGGAGGGGTTTCTTCGACTCAGATGCAACATTGTGGGCTTTTTTCAAGTGAAATGTTGGATTTTTGTGAACTGGGCATGATTCATTTTTATGTGGTTCGGTCAATTTTGATTCCTATCTTGCTATTTTTCCAGATTGAATTCTTGATCCTCCTACTCTGGCAGTTGCTGAATCTAGTAAAAGGCTCGAATTTGGATTATTTGTTCCAACATGGTTTTTGAGACTTTCTGTTCTAAGCTGAATTTAGTGTCTTTTCATCTGATCCATCTGACTTAATTCCCCATTAGGATTGAGTTACCCATGAAGTTAGATCAGATAGGATCAAATGCTTTCTCCACTTGGAGTTGATTACAAATGTACTTGTTGTTTACTATGTTCTCTCTCCCCCCCTTTTGGTAATATCAGTGCTATTAATTTGCACGATTTCTCACATTTGAAAACAAGTTGTAAAATTAACTGCAACTTAGATGAATCTATTTATGTTTGTTAAACCATTTTGGGGAGTTTGTTTTCACCTTTTGGGTTTTTATGACAAATGTCTGCTGTTTTCCTAATCTTGCATTCTAATGTTCTGTATACCATGCTACTGACAAATTTGTTTACTGCAGGTTTTTCTGGACAATAATTGGTGATTTCTCATGAATATGACCTGTGATAGGTACTCAAACTCAGAAATGGCTAGATAAACTTGTTTCTGATCATAACTAAGGTTATGGTGAAAATTGTAGGTTAGAAATGTTGATTCTTGAATACTGTATGTATATCGATATCTTGATCCAAGTCTAATAAGCCGTGATGAAATCGATATAATCATGGATTAGTTCAGCCAAGAAATTTGAAGGGCCACAGATTAGGGATTGTTAATTGAGAGTATTGACTAACATTTTGTTAGGATTTTGGTGAAACTGGTTTTTGACATTCTTGAAGTGGTAGGATTCTGATTTGGTATAAATTTTGTGATTGAAAGTGCTTTTATAGTTTATATTAAAAATAAAAAAGAAAGAAGAATGGATGGGTTATCTACACCTCAAGCACAAAAGCATAATTTGTTGGCTCCTCGAAAAAATTTATCAATTGGGCCTGCCAAAGACCTCTGGCTGATTGTCCGAGAAAGTTCATTGGCGGACGTAGATGCAGCTTTGATGCTACTGAAGAAGAATTGTGGTAATGTTAATGCAAGGAATCCATTTGGCCTTACCCTTCTTCACATTGCGACATGGAGAAATCATGTTCCCATTGTCAGGAGGCTTCTTGCAGCTGGTGCAGACCCAGATGCCAGGGTGTGTTTTTATTCCAATTATTTCCTTCATCTTGTTTTTTGATTTCTCCTTTCTTTGCAAGCTAGTTCTAGTCATGAATATGTTAATTATTTTTCCACCGATCTCTCTCTCTGCATTACGTTACTATCTCTAGAACTTAATCGCATATTAAAGTGCTACAGTTGTGGCTACTCTGAACACTGTCAGAGTATATGGTACTCTGGTGTTGGATCCTTGTCTTTCGTATTATATTAGGTCTCATTTATCACTTTTTGGATGACAATTTCAGGATGGAGAATCTGGATGGAGTAGCCTTCACAGAGCTCTTCATTTTGGCCATCTTGCTGTGGCAAGTGTCCTTCTTCAGTCTGGTGCATCAATTACAATTGAGGACTCTAAATGTCGAACACCCATTGATCTTCTATCTGGGCCTGTGTTGCGGGCCTCTGGGCCTGATTGTAGTTCAGGTAATAATTAAGGTGTAGAAATTGTCCTCTGAGGATTATATAATTCTCACACATGATGAACTTAAAATCTAGGCATGGCCTTAGGAAATACCTGTTTCTGTACAGTGGCTACAGAGCTGTTTAGCTGGGGCAGTGGTGCAAATTATCAACTTGGAACAGGGAATGCTCACATGTATAAGTTGCCCTGCAAGGTTGACTCGCTTCATGGTTCTTTTATCAAGTTAATTTCTGCTGCCAAATTCCATAGTGTTGCAGTTAGTGCTCTTGGTGAAGTCTACACTTGGGGCTTTGGAAGAGGGGGTCGCCTTGGGCACCCTGAATTTGATATTCACAGGTACAATTTTATATAGCAGTTGGTGCTTGTGTGCATGTGTGTGTCTATTTGTTCATTTGGAGATTTTATAGCAATAATCTGGACCCCTTTTTTTTTGTTATGTATGCGCATTTCTAAAGTTTAAGTGATTTCTGGAGTGCACTACTATCTTTCTGATTAAAATTTTATTTCTGTTCGTAAGACATTGATTTCAAACAGAAAAGATGCCCTTTTTTGCTGCAGGTTTAAGTCTTTTTTGAACATGAAGATGCACAATATTGTAGTCTTCACTTGCAAAAATGTGAGGCTTGGCCATGTCTGACATCTTTCTGATTAAAATTTTAATTCTGTCATAAGACATTGGCTTTCAAACAGAAAAAAAGATGCCCTTTTTTGCTGCAAGTTTAATTATTTTTAGAACATGAAGGTACACAATATTGTAGTCGTCCCTTGCACAAATGCGAGGCTTTGTCATGTCTGACATCATTATCAACTCTCTGACTACTTACTTCCCATTAGCTGTTTGTACTTTGTGTGGAGAACAGACTTTTGCTTCATCAATCAAGACGTTTTTATTTTCATTCTATGCAGCGGTCAAGCTGCAGTTATCACCCCAAGAATAGTGACTGATTTAGGCTCCCGCCGCATTAAGGCTGTCGCAGCAGCTAAACATCATACAGCCGTTGCAACAGAAGGGGGAGAAGTCTTTACATGGGGTTCCAACAGAGGTAAAAATTTCTTGCTTCTAGGTGATGGTTGCTTTCTTGAAAGTACTTTGATGTCATTTTCTCGTTTACTTCTGTCTGGGTTCTGGAAAATGCTTAGATATTACAAAATAGGAACTCATTTTCCTGTGTAGGAGATAGGTCTTGGTGGTGGTGGGTTCCAGTTTAGTAAAAGGTTGTAGAAAAATGCTTTCCTAGGAAAGATCTCCTGCATAAGCTTTTTCCTTTAGACGTAGCTGGAGCCTTGGGGTACCGTATTGAATTCAAAAACATTAATTGCTTGCTTATCTTATAGTATTAGTCCATGCCTTTTGCTTCTTGGAAGGAAAGAGAAATAAAAGGAAATATGGTAATAATGGGGATTGCGGCATGGAAGGAAACTTTTAAGGAACGTTTGATATTCTTCTGCTCCTCAGGTTTTTGCTGCTGTTATTGGTTTACACGAACTCACTTTTCTTGCTTCTTTACAGAGGGTCAGCTAGGTTACACCTCTGTGGATACACAACCCACTCCAAGGAGAGTGAGTTCTCTTAAGTCAAAAATTGTAGCTGTTGCAGCAGCAAACAAACATACTGCTGTTGTTTCTGAGACTGGTGAAGTTTTTACATGGGGCTGCAACAAGGAAGGCCAGCTTGGTTATGGAACCTCTAACTCTGCTTCTAATTACACTCCAAGAGTGGTTGAGTACTTGAAAGGCAAGGTTTTCACTGGAGTTTCTGCAGCAAAATATCACACACTTGTTTTAGCAGCTGATGGAGAGGTATATTTTTTAAGCCCCAACTTTAATAGTATCTGCACTTATCTATGTATTTGACTTATGAAATTGACTATGACTAGCAGGTATTCACCTGGGGTCATCGACTTGTTACTCCAAAACGTGTGGCTATTGCTAGGAATCTGAAAAAATTGGGTACCAGTTTGTTGAAGTTTCATAGAATGCGGCGACTTCATGTGGTTGCTATAGCTGCTGGAATGGTACATAGCACAGCTCTCACAGAAGATGGTGCCCTGTTTTATTGGGTTTCATCTGATCCTGATCTTAGATGCCGACAGGTTGTTGAATGTAGTCTCTTGATGATGTTATATTTTCCTCTGGCAGTGTATTACTTAACTCTGTTCTTTTCACATGCAGCTCTATTCTCTATGTGGAAGAAATGTGATCAGTGTAGCCGCAGGTAAGTACTGGACTGCTGCAGCCACGACCACTGGTGATGTTTACATGTGGGATGGGAAGAACAATAAGGGTGAGCCACCTGTAATTACCCGATTACAAGGTGTGAAGAGGGCAACCTCAGTTTCAGTTGGTGAGACACACTTACTAATTGTTGCCTCACTATATCATCCTATCTATCCTCCTAGTAAGCCAAAAAACCCTCAGAAACCAAAGTCAGAGGTTGCTAATGAATATGAAGAGCTAGATGAAGGTTTTATGTTTAATGATATGGAATCTGACAAAACCATTGAAACAATAGAAAATGAAGATGTCAACAAGAAGTCCATTCTGAGCTTGAAAAGCCTTTGTGAGAAAGTGGCAATTGAGTTTTTGGTGGTGCCACAAAATGCGATATCACTGCTTGAAATAGCCGATTCATTGGGAGCAGATGATGTCAAGAAACATTGTGAGGTATGTTGATTTTGACTGGTTAAAAAATTTGTATATTTGAACTAATTTATGTGTGCAAAAAGCTTCGAGCTTTATTCATTTACATCTGGTGGACATGGCTGAGAAGTTTTGCATGTCATTGGAGTGCCCGAAGACTGATGTAATGAGTATAAAGTTGTCCAAGATGGCCAAGTGCGTGTTAAACACATTGTTAATGACACTTAAGTTCAGAAGATAGTTCTAATGGCAATGTGTGGAATTAAACTGTATCTAGATTGCACTACTACTACCGTGGCACTTGCATCAGAGCTAGCTTGTTTTGGACGACTGCTCTCCTGGTAATGGTAGTCCAATGTTCTATAGACACCTTAGTAATTTGCAAATCTGTGTCATAGCCATGTGAGATATCTTTGGACACGACATGATAACACACTTTGTGACTTACTAGTGTATAATTTCTATTAGTATCTTGAATCACTGTGGTCATGTTGTGTCCCATATTCTATGTTTATGGCTGTGCCCCATATTGGTAGCCTATTTAATTGCAACAAAGTTGTCCAAGCTTAGCAATGATTTTGAAAAGGCTATTTGATAATGTGTGGTGGGAGGACAACTAATACAATGCAAATGTCTCATTAATTCTAGTTGTCTTCCACTTTTATGCAGGATATGGCTATACGGAATCTAGATTATATCTTTACAGTTGCATCAAATACCATTGCAAATGCGTCATTAGATGTGCTGGCTAATCTTGAGAAAATGTTGGATTTGAGGTCGTCTGAATCCTGGAGTTACCGTCGGCTCCCAACTACAACTGCTACTTTCCCTGTAGTTGTTGACAGTGAGGAGTGTGAGAATGAAACTTTGAGAACTAGGGACAGCCATGCAGAGGTATTCAATTTAAGGAAAGGAGGGTATCAGACACTGGACTCCTTTCTACAGTCCAGGGACGATAAAAATAATGTTGCTTACAAGCAAGCCCGAGCATTACGGAAAAAGTTGCAGCAAATTGAAATTCTTGAAGCAAAGCAATCAAATGGTCATCCTCTTGATGACCAGCAGATTGCGAAGCTTCATACTAGATCTGCTCTTGAGAGATCTCTTGCTGAGCTCGGTGTTCCTCTGGACACGGCACAAACAAATGCTCAAGAGTTTCCGGATGGAAAAGGAAGTAAAAAGGGAGAGGCATCAAAAAAACAAAGGAGAAAGAGCAAGCAGAAGGCAGCACAAGTTGAAATAGCTTCTGGCACAAGTGGAATGGAGCAGGAAACAGTCCTTGTAAAAGGCTTCTTGGATGTTGAACTCTCTCAAGCTTCCAAGCAAAAGGTGAGGTTGCATAATCTTTATGCCTGTTCTCAGATTGTAAGTTGATGGATTCATACCTTGCATTCGTGCTTTTCATAGTCATTCCAGATGATAGTTGTTTTGTTTCTTTCTGATAGCATATAAAGGCTGAAGATTTTGGAAGAGATAAAACTGAAAAGGTCTGATCTTTAAATTGTTCTCCTCAAATTCCTGCCATAAGTTTAAGATCGGTTGGAACTTGGGATCCTAAACTTGTGGATTATTGGAGGAGACAACAAATAATTATTGAAAATCTTAAAAATTCTTGATATGTCATCTGACAGGAGGAAGTTCGTGAGATTGGGCCATTTGAGGCTGATCAAGTGAAAAAGGATTCCCTTTGGAGCATCCGAAAAAGGGACAATTTGGGCTTCCACAAGAGCAGGAGCTCAACAACTGCATCCAAGAAGAAGAACAGGAAGGGTGGGCTTTCTATGTTCCTGAGTGGTGCTCTTGATGATAATCCCAAAGAAGTGATCCCTCCACCACCAATGGCATCCAAATGTGAAGGTCCTGCATGGGGTGGTGCTAAGTTGTCAAAGACATCTGCATCATTACGCGATATCCAAGATGAGCAAAGCAAAGTGAGGGTGAATCCAATGCCCAGGAGCAATGAAAAGATGGATGAACACTCGGAAATCAGGAATGATGGCAAAATCAAGCTGGCTTCCTTTCTGCTTTCCTGTCCAATTCCTGTTTCTACCCCTCGCACACCACAGCTGTCTGATGGAGAGAAAAGCACACCACCTTGGGCTCCCTCAGGAACTCCGCCTCTACTTTCTCGTCCTTCTCTCAGGGACATTCAGATGCAGCAGGTATGCATCTTTTGCTCTATTAGCATCCTTCATTGGGTCTGTCTACCGCACATTGGCACGTCCGACCAGTATTTCAATCAATTGTGAGTGAATAGTGAAGGTGATAAAAGCATTATACATCAAAGTAGTAGTTAATGCTTTGATGCTCCGTGTTACTTTATTCCAGTTTACAAACCCTTTATTTTCAATCTTAATTGGGGTATACTTTAGAAAAGTGAAACTATATATCTGAAGTATTTTGTTAGCATCCATATTTTGCATCTCTGCGTCCTTCCTTTGGTTCAAAAGCACAAGGCATATGCTATCATAACATTTCATATGCACAGTTTTATTTTCCTAGTGTTTACCCTCTTCATTCTTGTAGGTGGATTTGGGGTCAGTTAAATGTCCTGTTTTTACTTTTCTTTTAAAAATGAAAAATCTGGATATATATTTTTTTCCAATTGACTTGTACCTGATCCATGTTTTTCTGCCTCGCCTTTATTCATTTATTTTTTCCTTTTCATCAGGGAAAACAACATCAGAGTCTTTCGCATAGCCCAAAAACAAGAACAACTGGATTCTCTGTCTCTACCAGTCAGGGCTCTCCTTCAGAGTCTAGTGGAATGAATCGCTGGTTCAAGCCAGAGGTCAGCGTGCCCTCATCAATTCGCTTAATCCAAATTGAGGAGAAGGCCATGAAGGACCTGAAGCGCTTCTACAGCAGCGTCAAGTTTGTGAAAAATCAGACATAGAACGGCTACATGATGGCTAGAAGATGAGTCGCCTCCAAACAGTTCCTCCTTTTGCTTCTTTTCTTCATCATCTCCCGATTTTTTACTTTACAAATTTTTAGTTCTTTGTAAATTGATTGTACAGCTGATCTCAATGTACATTCACCATTTTCAAGTGGTAGGATTTGGGGGCCATGGCTTCGGCTTCTCTGGTGATGCCTAAGCCGGAAAGGAAATAGGGTAGCTTGTATTCTAGTTCTAGGTTCTCTAGATTAACTTCAAAATTTGTTTAGGGTAATTTACCTTCCTTGGAGAATGATAATCAATCAGTGAAACACATTTTAGTTGTTTCAAATAACGAAAATCATTCAGTGATCTTTTCTCTTTTCTCAAAATCTGTGAGGTTGTGTACTGTTTGGAGTTGAAGCCCTCCAATATGGTGTTTATTTCATTCAGTGACCTTCAAATTTGTTTTCGTTATCCGTTGGATAGGTATGGAGTATATAAAAAATACGTGCAGGCTAGTTTTGATCACCTATTGGCCTGATCTTGAAAAGTTTATGAAATTCCATTGTTCCAATGTTTCTGTTCATCAGATGGGGATTGTTAATAACCTTTTGGTGTGTATTTTTTCTTTTTAGTCAATTACGACCTTATAAAAGAAAAAAATTTTTAAAATACATAGTTGGAAAAAAATTCTAAATTTAACACCTACGTGTCTAATTTTGAAAATTCGATATGCACTATTTATATGAATAGTATCATGTCGAGTTTTGAATACTCGATAGATGAAATATATGAACAATGCCTATGTCAAGTGTTGAAAACTTGATATGATACTATTCATGTGAATGGTACCGATGTATGTCCAATGTTGAAGACTTGATATGACATTATATAGGTAAACAGTATATATCAAATTTTGAAGTGGAAGTTATTTTTGAAAAAATAAATTTAATGGGTGTTAAAATTTTTTTTTTTCAAATGTGCGATTTCGGCGCGTCTCCTTTTTTTTTTGGGGGGGGGGGGGGGTTGTTTTGGTTTAGTTTTGTTCATAAAGCCACCTCTGTAGCAGGTTGAGAAAAGGGTGTTCAAAAACTTGTGGACGATGCTTTGGGAAATGCCTTGTGGGAGGGTCCTCATTTTGTTTGAAACTTTGTGAATGGTGAATAGAGAACCTAGGGAATTGTTTAATTGAAATATTTGTGTTTTTAATTGAAATTATGTAATTTCTCATCTTAATAATATGTATATGCTACAAATCTGATCCAAACGATGTATTAAAAACCAAATAATTATGGATAAATTTATTATTATAGACTTCTATATGTACTTGTATTTCATTTACTAAAAACAACAAAAAATCTTGTTTTCAGGGAAGATTGAAAAATAAAAACTGGAAATCGTACAAGTGTTGGAGAAATGATGAAGGGAAAGCAGGACCCGCATGGAGGCCCATCATAATCATGGAGGTCTCCAGTGGAAGAGAAGGTGAGTCGAAGTAGGACCCAGAAAGCTGGAAGTGATTGAGCACTGCTCACCACGGTCAAAAGAAGCAAGGGGATCTTCCAATGCTTTGGGTTTGGACCACAAAGGAGCAAACTTGTTTGGTCTACTAAATCATGTGAACAATGATCAATTTTCTTTCCCCGAACCAGGAATAACTATGAAAAACTCAAGTAACCTCAGGATTTTAATTCTATATTTTTTTTTCCATGAATTAAATTCTTCATTGGAGGCTGCTACAGTCCTCATCGGTATTAACAGGCAGTAATTGCCCATCTAATATATATATATTTTAAATTAATATTAATACTTTTAGCCACATTTTTTGAAAATTTTAAAAATCTTGTTAAAGATCACTGAAAAGAACCACCAAAGATAATAGAAATACCCTCCAAAAGCGCAACTCACCATAGACTTTGAGCAGTAACATTAAGCTTTCAATGGTAGCATTAATATTTCAAGTAGTACTATTAGCCATGTTTAAGTAGTAACTCTGGCCTTGTAGATGTTATAAAGGTGAATTGTAAAATTTTCTTCTTCTTTCAAAACCCAATGAGCTTTTATTTTATTTTTGGGGGTGGGGTTGGCCTAGTGGAGGATAAAATGAATAAGAATTGAACCAACAATCTCTTTTCTTTTATTTAAGAATTAGGGTCACTATATCAAACTCTTTTTTTTTTTTTTTAAATAATAATAAAAGTGCAATGCAAGGATTCCCCCACAAAAATAAAAAAGGGTCACACCCATCTTACGACAACCCTGTCCAAGTACGCTTGGTTGCTGCTTTAATTAGCTATATACTTTAACTGCGTGCCTAATTTCATTGTAATTGTGTGTTGTGAATATTTTGAGGGTTAGATTGCCAAATCATTGACTTAATAAATTTGATACATAGATTTATTAATGCAAATCATGAAAACATAAGGTGTCACATTTTGTATCCTTAAAGATGTGTTGATTTTGGCCCATTTCAAACACCTTATTGCTCCGCTACCACTACACACAGTCGGGGAGCTGAGGGTGGGCAATTGCCTTTACAAGATCAAAACAATTTTATTAATTTTTACATGTCAAATAAATATTACTCTCTTTTCAGTCTAAAATATTACTCATATTAAAATCATTAATCAACTCACTAAAATTGTGTTCTGTTTCATAAATGTTACTCTCCATTCGGGTCCTAGAGCCACTACCGACAGTCTCTCACTACACCTCCCATTGGATGGGGTGGGGTAGCGAAGGTGATGCTATTTTTGTTCGTGTTGGGGTCAGTGACCCCATTTCTGTATTGATTGGATTTCCTACTAGTTTGTGATAGTAGGCTTTTTTAGGTGTGCCTTGTAATTTTATTATGACATGATGATGAGTCACACATTAATTAAATATTGTACATGAAGAGAAGGCCCCATGTCCCCCTCCCATGCTCTCTATCTTCCTTTTCAGTGGCTCTTTTTTGTTACACCCAGACTCGGAGAAGACATTAGCCTGTAAAAAAGCCTTACCGGTCACCACTCTTCTTCTCTCTTCAATAAAAAGCCTTAGAAGAAGACAACATCATTCCTCCAAAACACCACCAGCTTTTCTTTTTTTTTAATCCCTAAAATGACCTGTCGATCATGTGGTTTCCACATTTCATTCATTTATCACTTTTTTTTTCCTCCCTTCTCAAAATTATCTCCTCTCTCCCCCCCCCCTCCTCTATTTTATTATCTTTTTGGGTGCGTGTGAGTGTGAGATTGAGAACTTGAGTGCCTTGCAGCCTTGTTGGGTTTTGATTATAGAATCATGAGAGAGAGAGATTCCTTTGGAGGAGGAAAAGGGGTGTCTGGAATGAGGTTTGATCCAAGATCCTTCGAATTATTTCTCCAAACATTTACATTGATCTTTATTTGTGATCATGCAAAGCGATTGATTATTATCAACCAGGAAGAGAAAGAGAGAGAGAGAGAGAGACTTAAATTAGCGGATCTCGGACCAGGCTTCATTCCTCGCACCAACTTTTCCTTAGTAAGAGACAAATTCCATCTGTGCAGGTAAGTTCCAATTCTTGGTGTACCTAATTTCCTTAACAAGTTGATTGATTTCATGTTGTCCACTCCTGTAACCTAATCGCCACCTCCTGTTAGTTTAAGGAAAGGTTAAGCTAATATAAACTATCCCACAGCAAGAGGGTAACGTTATCTCTCTCTTCCCTTATGATCATTGCTTGTTAGTGCTAAGAATTTCAAAGACAAACCCTAAGCTACTTGACCAGCCAACGAAAGAACTGCTTTATGTGCTATAGGCATATCACTAATATTGATTTTTACAAATCAGATGATAGAAACATTTGTCAAAATCCTAAATTAAGGTACTGCATTACAAGGCTTTTGTTTTTAATATATTTTTTTAGTGAGTCTTGTGTTTTCTATGTGTGCAGCTTGAATTAGGGTGATGGGAGTAAAACCCATGTCCCTAATTTTCCATTTTATAAGAATATAATGAATCCTAGTTTTCTTTTCAATTCTTAAAACTCTTTTTTATTGATTCTAAACCTGACTAGCTAGTAGCTACATAATAAATAACAACAGAAAAGAAAAAAAAAATCAAGATAATAATAATAAAAAAAAAAATTCTCTGATGCATGCAGTGCAGTTCCCTTTGTTCCTTTTCATTTGTGTTTGTACCATTCTTCATGACTAACATTTTGAACTTTTGGAAGGTTGTAGGGTGAGTAGGCCCTAGTATATCTGTGTATGTGTGTCTGTGGGTTTCATATTCTATAATTATGCCAACCACATTGATATATATGTTGAGTCCACATATGGCCTCTTATCAGATTTGAAAAGGAAAAAATAACCTAAATTTTTCTTGCTCATAAAGAAAAAACACTATAATCCATAGTTTTCTTGTTCACCTGGCTGTTTGTTAAGTCTTATTTTATTTGTGGTAAGAAAATAAAGATAGAAAGGCACTATGATTTACAGTTTTTGTTATTTTCACTATAATTTATAGAAAGAAATCACTGTTTTCACTGTTCTTTTCTCCTTAATTCTTTTTCTCACTAAAGTATAAGTGTGTCCAACAGGGGTCCTCTTCAGGCACTACTTCCTACACCAATCTTATCTTGTGTTTCTTATGCAGATTACAAGCTCACGCATACCCTCCTCCTCCTCCTCCTCCCTCCCTCCCTCTTTCTCTCTCTCTCTCTCTCTCTCTACTATTATATCTTTTGCGAGGAAAAGCTTAAAACGGTATAAGGGTAAAGTAATAAAACAACTTTTTTTTTTTATATATTTAGTAGATCTGTAAGTTTGGAGATAAGAATTATTAGTTTGGTTAATGTAGAGTTATCAAAGAAATTAAACTATAGAGCTGAATTAGCTGATTTATTTGAAGGGTGTCTTCCTATGTTGTTGTGGTTACAAAAAGTCATTGAATTTTATGAATCATGTAATTTCATATCTTAAATTTTTATATTCTTCTTTTATTTTAGAATAATAAAAATCTTAAGTACTATTTAGTGTATACCCACCAATAAATTTATTAGAATGTGTGACAAAAATTGTGTATATATTCAAAACCATCCTATTCAGATTTTTTTTTCCTCATGATTTGGGACCAAATATTCTTTGTTAAGAAATGCACATATAACCTTCCACAATAAGGTGAGGTTTTTATAAGTATTTTCTCGATAATTATATTAAATTTGATTAAATTTAATTCGAGTCAAATTAATCTATTAAGAGTTTTTTATATTTATATTTTATATATAAAAGATTTGAATTCAAAATGGCATTGGCAGCTCCTTCCTCTCCATAAGAATATGTTATTGCCTGCATGCGCTGGTGGCAACATATTCTGAAAAGCTGTAGAATGATGTAATCACTTGTCCTTACCACTTTACTTTTGAGGCCATACGACCTTACTTTAAAATTTGTCACAGAATATTTTTGCTGAGCCCACTACTTTTCAACCATGAAAACCAAGCCAATGAGACAAATAATCATCAAACAAGCTATTGCAAGCTCGAGTCTAATCCGATAAGTGTTTAACGACTTGAACTCAGCTCCATCAAAAAAAAATTTTTTTTTATTGGGGGGGGTCCCCACTTTTCCCCCCAAACAAAAAAGCCACTTACACCCATTTCCCCTTGGCTATTCTCAGCCTTTCCTCAATAATAATAACAATAATATGGTCTTCAGCAGCACCAGTCAGTATGGCTAGAACTAAGAACGACCATTTGCCATCATGCATTGAAGTTTAATACATAAAAACGTTGATGTAGCCCCCTCACTAAGATACAGTGCACAGTTTTAGCGATCATTCGAAGAGCATATATCCTATGGCGACTTTTTTTTTTTGGGTTCCACTGTCATATCAATATTTAGAGTTATATTTTGACTAATCCGTTTCGAACGTCAGCAAAGATCTGACCTAGCATTCCATCCCATTAGACCAACCTCTACTAGTATCCTCCGGCGACTTTGACCACCAAACAAGTGACACTTTACAATGAGGAGACTTTATAATTTGACTAACAGGGAAGCAGACATTACAAGGAGGCCTAAATTATTGGTAACCTCGATTCAACTGTATATTTCCTAATTCCGTTTGATAAGAGAAATATGATTTGTAATTTTTTACATATCCAGAATCATTTATTTATATTTTTGATAAATGAGGATTACTACACTTGGGCTCATAGATAAGGGATTATAAAATGGCTCCGAGCCATATGCTATTTTTTTTTAAATTTTGTTTAATAGAAATGAAATAATTTGTAATTTTATATATAAATTATTTATTTATAATTTTTTTGTGAATGAGAATCACTGCACCCGACTTATCGGATAATTTACCATAATAAGGTGGGCACCTTTTCTTATACCTTCGTATGTTTTCCAAAATGTTGTATGTTCTTAACTGCAATTTTTAGATATATATATATATATATATATGTATGTATACCAGAAATATGTATCTTTTCTAATATGCAGAATATATTCTACTCTATTATTTTTTTCTATAATCAATCGGTATTCGGAATCATATTTTAACTAATTCAATTCGAGTATTATCGGGTCCAATTTAAAGGGAGCTTTTCTAACATAATTCTTTTTAATTTTAAATTTTAAATCCAAAATTTAATTAAAAAATCTAACATTCTAACGTTCTAAATCAACTTTCTGTTAGTATATTCTATTCTATCATAACATTCATCCGTTGTATCATATAAAATATCGAGACACATATTATTCCAAGATCACAAAAGTGCTCGGCCACAATAATTGGTATGCAAAAACAAAGAATTGATTAAAATCGTGGTGGGATGAAAAGAATTTTTTTTTAAAAAAAAAATACAGCTTCTTTTTAGGAATGATAATGGATCGGTTATGGTTATGGTTCAAATCATGCTAATATCATATTCGATCCTACATCTTAATTATAATATCCATATCCGAGGATTAAAAAATCAAAAACCATATCCGACCCTACAGTTTTTTCAAAAAATCCTATATGACCCGATCTACTATATATTTTTAAAAAACCGATCTGATCTGATCTTAAACCGACTTGTACCCGATCCATACCCGATCTAAACTATAATCTAATACATTTTTTAATTTAATAATATTTTTTTAATAATAAAAATAAAATTTATAAATTATAACAAACTATAAAAATATTTTTATTTTATTTAATAATATTATATTAAAATAAAATTTTATTTTATTATAAATTATTATCGGATCGGATTACTTATAACATAAATCCGAACCCGAACCGACTCGACTAGTTTAATATTATAACCCGACCCTAATCCGATTTTTGAAAAAAAAGAACCCGATCCATCGGATCAGATTTTTCAGATGTTTGTCAGATCGGATCGGATAGGATATTGCTATCCCTACTTCTTTCTTCAAGGATTAAAGATTAAATCTGGTTATTTGAACCGAGAAAAACTACCAAAAAAAAAGGATTTTGGTTTCCAAAAAACACCAAAGAAAATCTAGTATTTTATTGAAATGCAAAGCCCCGCCCATTTAATCGACCTCTCATTTTTTCGGGGTTTGTGGCCTAGAGTTGGCCATCGATCCAATTTAGTCGGGCCTAATTGAGATCCAAATATTTAATTATTAGGTTTAGAGTTTGACAAGGCCCGGCCGGAGCATATATACATATATGCCTAGTGCGCAAGGTCTAAATGCAAGTGGGTATTTTGTAAAGAAATATAAATAACTGAATCCCCAGTGGGGCTATTTTGACACTGATAGTGACATAGATACCCGTGATACTATTCAGTTAAAATAGTTACTCGTGATACAATTCGATCAAAACTCGACTCGAGTTTGGATTTTGGTAATTCAGTATTGAGTTCGAGCACAAGCCTAACTATACCAAGGTCGAAAATTAGACAAGTCCAATAAGTTATATTTTTAAAATAATTTTTATTTGTTAAAATATTATATTTTTTAAATAATTATAAAATAAGATACTAATCGATAAGATTTCGAGTTTGAACTCTAGATTGAGAAATGCAAGCTTGACGAGCTTGAGGTCGAGGTCAAGATCAAGTTCACCTAAACAACCTCAAGCCGAGATTGAGTATCGACACTACCTGACTCGACTCGAATGTCATAATATTCCTAATTCTCACTTCCTACTAATTGATATGAAATAGTTTATTTAATTTTCCTTTCTTTTGTTTTAATTAATCAGTATTTGAATTATTCGACTAATCTAATTTGAATACATATAATTTAAGAACTGATTCTCTTAATATTTATTTTTTAATTCTCAAAAGAGAGTTTAATACTCTATCACTAAACCTATAACAAATTGGTAATTTTGCACACTCTCTCTCTCTCTCCATTTTTTTGGCTGTCCTTCATTTACCTTCCCGGCCTTCCAAGTCCCGAGGCTACAATTCATTTCACTCCCTCTCTCTCTCTCTCTCCCCCTATAAACAAGTAAATTTGAGAGAGAACCCATGCATGCACAAGGGAAATCTATTCTTCTAAATACTAGGAGTGTGTCCTTTTCCTTTCCCACTACTCCAATGCCTTTTACACAAGAAAGTTAAAAAAATAATAATAAAATATTAGAAATATTAGCGTGGGAAAGTTGAGATTAAATTAAGTTTAAACAAAAATTTCAGGAAGCTATTTATTTTGTTTAAAAAATTATTTTTTCCTTTTCTTTTGATTAGGTAAAAGGGTGGGAAGGGACGAGGATAACCCTTGCAGGTATGGCGTAACATCTTCATCTAATCACTCAATCTTGCTGCAAAATATATATTTAGGCAGGAAATACCCCTGATTTTTTTTATAAAAAAAAATTAAAAATTAATAATAAAATTATAACTCTAAATATTAGTATCCCTAAAATTAAAATTTGATGCTGCAAAATTATAATTTTAAATCTATATTATTTTTCTTGAAACATTTAATAAAAACAGGGAAAGGAAATTCATGTCCTAATGGATTTTGGTAAGAACATTTCCCAGTCCAGCCAAGGACCACCGACATCTTCGTCATCCTACAAATCTTGAACACTTTATATTAATGCTCTTTTTGGTCTTTTAGATGTGGATAAAAGTACAAAATATGGTGTTTATTATTCTATCAGCATCCATTCTTTATATATTTTAAACAAAAATATATAATTTGATTCATTCTTTCTTCGTTTCCTAATTCGATCCCGCCATTCACCTTTTCTAATCTGTTTGCATATCAACCATTAAATCGAAGTCTAACTTATCGATTCATTAGTTTATTGATCGGATTGATTGAACCGTTTTATAAATCAGATGATATCGTATATTTAATTTGTATATTATATATATTTTAGAATAAAATAAAGTCTATATAACTATGTAAAAAAATAATATTTTTAACCGATTTGAACAGTTCATTAATTTTATTAGTTTTGATTGATTTTAAAATGTCTTAATTGGGTTTGATTTTATCTAATTTAATAATAAAAATCGAATCGAACTATAAAATAGTTCCTAGTACCGATCGGTCCGATCTAATTTTAAAAATACTGCTTTCAACCACTATTTTGATTTTATTATTTTACCGAACCACGTAAAACCAGTTTTAGAAATTAATCTTTGCTTTTCTTCTTCAAAGGGCACTAGCTAATTCACAAGTTAACATGAAGAAGCTATTGACTCAGTCCATCCAGATCTAGCTACCCTCCCCCCCCCCCCCCAAGAATATTAATTCCCAAGTGGTCTAAGAATAAAATAATAATTAAAAAAATCCAATGTGATGCTGATAAGATTATATTCTAAGTACGTCCTTTTATAATATAATTGGGATCACCAAATTTGACCTTCTTACGTTAGATTTTGTTCTTTCATTTTTCCTTTTTTAATGCCTTTCAAACGGTCGTCCTTTACACGAGGTTTGAACGGAGAGAAAACGAGAGAAAAGAAGAGATTTTAATAAAAAATTACTTATTTTCTTTTATTTATGAGTTTTTGAAGGAAAGAAATGGAGAGAAATGAGAAGATTTTAAATATAAAAACTTTTCTTTCCAGAAATGAGAAGAAAATGAAAGAAAAGAAGAGAAAACAAAAAGTTGTCTAATGAATATATCAAATTTATCCTTAAAAAGATAATAAAAAAATATTTAATTCTAAATAAATCTCACGTCATTTTCTTTCCTTCTTAAAACTTCCAAACAAAATAAAAAGAAAACTTCACTATTTCTTTTCTCTTCTTTTCTTTTATTTTCTTTCTTTTCTTTTATTTTCTTTTCTAAACTCTCAAACATAGTGTCAGAGCCTTTTTTTTTTTTTTGGCGGGGGGTTCCATTTCTTTTTAATTTATATGCACTCGAATTTCAGTATTTAATTTTATATCATAATTTGTTATTTTGTGCAATCATTTATCAGTATTTGATATGAGTGAAAATCACTGTACGAACCATAAGAAATGAAACAAGGTAGCACGACAGAAATGAAAAATCAAACATTAGACCTCGCCATTTCGAAGTCTTCACCAATCTTTGAGTCATGAATTATTAGGGAGTGTTAACCATTTTGAATATCCTATTGGCATATTCCTAGTTATATGTTTATATGTTGTCTTATCCCTTTCAACCATTATTTTTATTTTATTATTCTATCAAACCACGTAAAAAATAAAAATATTTATACTTTTCTCAACAAATAATATATAGTAGCTATGAAAAAAAAATTAGGATATATTAAATAACACTATTTTTTCGACTTTTTTCTTTTTTTTTAAAAAAATAATCATATCTTATAAGAAAAATATCTCTTCCTGTATTTATAAATCCTTTGTAAGTGAAGATTGATCTAAAAATTTCTTATATTCAACTTTAAACTTGTGTTTTCTATTTCTTTTTTTAGTTTTCACCGACCGGTATTCAGATTTTATCTGATTAATCCGATCCGAACACTGTGAAATCTATTGAGGGGTTGACTATTACAAATTTCTTTTCTCCGGTCCTAAGATTCGAACTCGAGTTAAGAGAACTGAGTGTTCGAAAAATTTGATGTTTCCCATTTCTTACTTTGGTAGTGAAACAAAATTATTGAAGGCTAAGAGGAAGATGGTGGGTGGGTGGTCAAAAGCAAGTGATATCTCAACACAAGGTGTGTGATACTCAACTTGACATTATCAGCATATCATATATATCCAAAAACGTTAAATGCACTCAAACGATCATTATCGGAACAGAGTTGAATTCATGGCATCGAGCAGCTCTCTTCGCACGCCAACTCTCTTAAAAATTCTCTATACATATAATAATTTATTTAACTAAAATTATTATTTTATTAATTCAAATAATATATAAATTTTATATCACAACTAAAATTATACCATACAGCATTTAAATTAATTAAAGTATTGAAAATTTTAATATATTAAAATCTGACCTATATAAGATCCATTCTCTCGTTCTCCTGATATATGTTAAATTTTATATCGATTATCTTAATATTTAAGACATGATATATAAAAATAAAAACCTTTTATTTTAATTAGTATTTAAAGTTTGAGGGTTTTTTTTTTTTTTTTTAAGGTTTTGGTCACTGGTCATTAGAATTTGCATTGTTTTCAAGATTGTCTCTCTCTTCAATTATTTGCTTGATTTTGTGGACACCAATTTTGTTTTCTATAGATCTGGCCCACCTTCAATTGTTTTTTTTTTTTTTTCTCTGAAACCCTAATCATTGCCATCTCGATGGATAAGATTTGGGAAGCCAAAAGTCAAACATTTTGTGTATCTCATTACCCCATAAACCAATATTGCCAAAATTAAAACTTGAAATTAAAAATATATATATATATTAAAACTATAGTAACCGAAGGAAAAAAAAAAAAAACATTATGATTTACATTGTTTTCCATTAATGTTAAATCGGTCATGATTTATGTTATTTTTTATTAATTTTAAATCGATTAAAATATTAAATTTTAAAATATTTATAAAAAAATTTCTATTGATCCATGGTCTCAATCTTAACATGGATAACCTAATGAGTTAAAAATCTCCGATTTGATCCTCCTAATCCAAGAAAGGAAAAAAAAAAAGAACACAAAAAAGAAGAAAAAGAAGTATAATAATATTATATGATTGGGCCCACCAAGTGATATAAAACTCACATTATAATAATTAATTTGCGTTACACTTTAAAATTGACATGATACCTACCATTCCAACCCTGTGCTCTTGCTGGTGCCACCTACCCCTTATTAAAGAAATAATAATTATTTATGTCCTCAGAGAGAAATTTACATTTGACATAAACTCATAACCTCTTTTTGTAGCATGTGGAACAATATAACCTTAATTAATTATTTATCACTCTTTTTAGTAAATAAACAAAGGATAAAACCTATAACCTCAGCACTTGATTGATTGATAAAAGATGGTGGTCCGAGAGAGAGACAGCTCGTGCCCTATATTTTTCTTCTTTGGCAATTCAATTATGTTTGGTGTTCTTAAGAGATAGTCTAGTAATTTTAATCCTTTTTTTTAATCTAAAAATTTTAAATTTAAATAAAAAAAATCAATTATGTTTGGTGTGTGAAAGGGTAATAAATCATAGTTGCCTATAATTTCTCTTGTTTGACGTTTGACCTGTAACTTAACCAATGATCGTCGGTTGCATGCAATCGGAGTATCATATCTGCGTGACTGTGACCCCATCGAAGCATACAAAATCGATTTTTTTTACCTTCGTACATTTGATTTGATTACCTAAAATAATTATATTCCTTCTAATTAACGTCTCACGAGATTCACTAGTTGCTCTCGGATATCAGCAGAGAAGCTCTCAAAAATAGGCTAAGGATATTTTATATACTTATATATATAGGCTAAAAATGATTTTATCATATACACAAATACGTATATAAAGAGAGGAGAGAGACCAATGGACAGTTAAGATAGTGAATAAATTCTCTTAATCAATTTAAACATATAAAATATTATGATAAAAAAATTCTTATTAAATTAGATTTCGATCGAATTAATTAAAATATAAATTTAAATTTAAATTTAGCTTGATTTAAAAAGAGAGAGTGAGAGTGAGAGGGTGACCATTAAACTTGAGCGTGGATCAGAGCACCAGTTTTAGTTGATCGGTCTGATCTGACTTGTATTCAAATTTAATTTTTCTTTTTTGTCTTGAAATTATAATAAAGTTTTCACCTGTTATAAAATGGCGCTTGTCTTTCAAGTGGGTATCATGTAAATTCCTAAGTAATACACAGAAGTACACGAATCATTTATACAATTAAAGCACTATAAAAACTGTGAAATTGCTTTTAAAAAAGGAAAAAAAAAAACCCCTTAAACTTCAAAGTGATTTTGAAATTAATGTGAGTCCTCAGGGTCACCACTAAACTTATCCTAAAATGAAGAGACGTGGTACGTTCCTTTTGTATATTTTGATAAATTACTTCACTGGGTTAAGTGATCCATCTTGAGTTTTCAAAAAGGGTGAAGGTGAAGGTGAAGGTGAACCCAAAGATTGACCTGTAAGGGATAAATGGAAAATAAACAAAACAAGGTTGCGGTCCATATTATATAAATTTATAGCTTCTAAAATATTTTATTTTAAAAAAAATCATATGCTTGCGGTAAGTCCTCGTGACATATGGACCCACCAGTGACCATTGCGCAATGCTCTTATTAGTGTCATTATTGTAGAGAGGAATTTCAAAGTTCAAAGTTCAAAGTTCAATTAAATCTTACATAAGAGAGGGCAAAACACTTTTAAGAATAAATCTAATAATTATGGGAATTTATATCACACAGTCAGAATGACGTATAATGAATTCAGTGGATCGTTTTAAATACAACTCCATTCACCAATATTTTTGCATTCGCTCAAATGAGGAAACTCTCTCCTCGCTCTCTCTGAATCTCGGGGCTTGAAGCAATTTGTGGGGTTCTTTTCTGATCCTATTTTGTAAGTTCTTCATCGTTTTCATGTTCTCTCTGATGCTCCTGCTCTGATTATGGCTGTAGAATTCAGAGTCTCAACCAAAACTGGGAAAATGACCATGATTTTTAGCATGTTCCAGTCAAATTCCATTTTGGGTAACCTTAAGATGTTGGACTTGCTCGCCTTTCAATTTCATTAGATTTGAAATTCATGCATTTGCTTTGTTGGGATGTCTTGAGGCCCAATCTTTTTGTTTAGTTAGGTGGGATTCATATCCAGCAACATTTTTTCCCCCCACAATAACTAAATTTTAGTTTTTCTTTGTCCACTTTTGGGGTAGTTTTTATTGTTTTCATGGCCTTGCCTCTATAATCTTATTTAATAATAGGTGACCCCACTTGTAAAAATATCTTCTTTATTTGCACATAATGTGATTACATGAAAGTTGCAAGGGTCTTCTTCCTTCTCATCATTTTTTTATTCTTTAGATGCTGATCTTCATACAGGTTGGGTTCCCTTATCATTTTCTTCAATCACTGCTTTATTGTCATTGTTTATCGCATACTATTTCTCCTGAACCCCAACCAGAAAGATTTGAAGTTGATGTTTTGAAAATTTTTAAAAGCCATTTTTGTTGAAATTTATGTATGTAACCTTGACTTTTCCATGTGTACAAGAACTAAAGAAGCTCTTACCTAGAGCTACTATTTTATTTCATTACTCTGTCTCAAAGCAGGCTTGTAATTCTGATCCATACAAAAATTTGTATCTCATTGTGAAGGCAATTTGGAGAAAAGCAATGGCAAGACTTTCCATCTTAGTGTTGGGGCTTTTGCTCTTTGGTTTCTGGACAGCTGTTGGAGAAGAAGATTACAAGAAGTATAAAGATCCGAAACAGCCAATTAATGTCCGAATTAAAGACTTAATGAGTCGAATGACCCTCGAGGAAAAGATTGGGCAAATGACACAGATTGAACGCAGCGTTGCTTCAGCTGAAGTAATGAAGAAATATTACATAGGTAAATTAATTTGGTATGTTTTGTGATCTGTACAGAAAGATTTGTAGTCAAGAGATGATGAAATATGCATCTTTTTCATTTAGGGAGTGTGTTGAGTGGTGGAGGGAGTGTTCCAGCACAAAAGGCTTCTGCCAAGACTTGGATTGATATGGTTAATGATTTTCAGAAGGGAGCTCTATCCACCCGTCTTGCAATTCCCATGATATATGGCATTGATGCTGTTCATGGACACAACAATGTTTACAAGGCAACTATTTTTCCTCACAATATTGGGTTGGGAGCTACCAGGCAAGTGGCTGATGTGAACCTCACTGAATTAAGTTTTATTTAAGTCATCTAAGATTATTCTTAAACACGAATTTGCACTAGAAGTGGTGCTATCAGCACTATCGATGGTGATCAACATTTGTATGTCTTATCCCTTTTCCTTTTTCGAATTAGGGACCCTGAACTTGCTCAGAAGATAGGAGCAGCAACTGCTCTTGAAGTTAGGGCTACCGGCATTCCGTATGTTTTTGCTCCATGCATCGCGGTAACTACAAGCATTCAGTAAGTTCTTATTCACTTGTTTGTTTTCTGCGGGTCTTACTGACAATGTACAAACAGGTCTGCAGAGATCCAAGATGGGGACGGTGTTATGAAAGCTACAGTGAAGATCCCAAAATTGTTCAAGCAATGACTCAAATTATACCAGGATTACAGGGGGAGATACCTCCTGGTTCACCAAAAGGCGTGCCCTATGTTGCTGGAAAGTAAGATATTCACAATCACCATTTTTTTTTTAATTTTTCAAGATTTTCCGTTCAATCTACATGATTGATTGCTTCAGCCAATTTTTGGGGATATTCTTAAATTCAAGTCAGTGGGTTCAGTGTCGGGGACATGGATATGTATTTCCCTCTTCTGTCTTGACTGTTTGGTTAAGATTTGAACTTTATCATAAACTGGTAATGTCAATTTTTGCTACCTCTGGCTTATGAGGGGACTAGATTTTGAGGAGTCGGCAAAGATGACAAAAAGCTTTTGCCATTTGAGAGTTGAAAGTGACTGATTTGAATGTCTGCATTAGGAGAAGTGTTGGGACCATTTTAGTGGCTGTCACTCTCATGCCATGATCTTCAGTATGGTTATTTTCTAAGGCTTTGAATTTTCTTACGGTTGATAGAAAAAAAGTAGCAGCATGTGCTAAGCATTATGTGGGTGATGGTGGAACAACAGATGGTATCAATGAGAACAACACAGTGATAAGCTGGCATGGATTGCTGAGCATCCATATGCCAGGGTACTACAACGCTATCATCAATGGTGTTTCAACTATCATGATCTCATACTCAAGCTGGAATGGGAATAAAATGCATGCCAACCGCACTCTCATCACTGGGTTTCTCAAGAACACCCTTAAATTCAGGGTACAATATAGTATATACACTGGCATTATACATACATTCATACACGTATACATGGATACATCACCTCTCTTAAATTTTTACAGGGATTTGTCATCTCAGATTGGCAAGGAATTGATAGGATCACCTCTCCGCCCCATGCTAATTACTCATATTCCATTCAAGCTGGAATAAGTGCCGGCATTGACATGGTTAGTGATTGAATTTTCATGTTTTTGGTAGTTGGACTCCAGATTGCAGTTATGTAACTGAGCATGGTTTTGTTGCAGATTATGGTACCATACACCTACACAGAGTTCATTGATGATCTAACATCACAAGTAAAGAACAACATCATCCCCATGAGCAGAATTGATGATGCAGTGAAGAGGATATTGCGTGTGAAGTTCACAATGGGGCTTTTTGAGAATCCGTTGGCTGATCATAGCCTCGTGGATCAGCTAGGTAGCCAGGAGCATAGAGAACTAGCAAGGGAAGCAGTTAGGAAATCACTTGTGCTATTGAAGAATGGTGAATCTGCTGATGAGCCACTGCTCCCGCTTGCTAAGAAAGCACCCAAAATTCTTGTTGCTGGAACACATGCCGACAATCTTGGCTATCAATGTGGTGGATGGACAATTGAATGGCAAGGGCTTGGTGGCAATAACCTCACAAAAGGTATGCTATTAGAACACCTATTCATCTGCTTGGAAACTAGACCTGAGCATGGAACGGGCGGCTGACCTGACCCAATGATCCAAGAAAATGAGTCGGGTTAAGCTGGACCCATTTTTTAAAAAATGCTAGAAGGCTTACCCGAACCCAGGCGATGCTCAGGTCTATTGGACACCTGATCTAATATATCTCTTGCAATCAGGAACAACAATCCTCAATGCTATTAAGAACACTGTCGATCCAAAAACCAAAGTCGTCTACAAAGAGAACCCCGACAACGACTATGTCAAGTCCAACAAGTTCTCCTACGCCATAGTTGTGGTAGGAGAGCAGCCATATGCAGAGACATACGGCGATAACTTGAATCTGACCCTCCCTGACCCTGGCCCGAGCACCATTACTAATGTTTGCGGAGCTGTGAAATGTGTGGTGATTATCATCTCTGGTCGCCCCCTTGTGATCCAACCGTATGTTCCCCTAATGGATGCCCTAGTTGCAGCTTGGCTTCCAGGGACCGAAGGCCAAGGAGTTGCTGATGTTTTATTTGGTGACTATGGTCTTACTGGGAAGCTACCTCGTACTTGGTTCAAGACAGTTGATCAGCTCCCCATGAATGTTGGGGACAAACATTATGACCCACTTTTCCCATTTGGGTATGGACTTACCACAAAACCTACAAAGGCCAACTAAACAGGCCTTAGAAATGAAAATGTTTTGAGCCATTTGTAATGTGTAATATTTTTCAGTACAATAAACAAAGTCCCACTCGTGGGATTTTTGCTAATAGTTAAATCAATTGGACAAAGAGTAATTCAACAAGCTTGAACATAAAACAAGATTGCCCATGAATTTTATAAGATTGTCAAAATTCAGCAAAGTCTTCCATATTTTGAAGCCAGTCAAAATCAGTTATCAAAATAAACATAATGGAAATTATGGAATTTCATTTCAAAGTCATAGTATAATTCATAGTTGATGGTAATGGGCGCAGCAAACATTTATCATCTATGCCCTACCAGGCGTTCATTTCAAAGCAGTGATGAGCAGAAAGAAAATGAAGAAGAAACAAGGTATGGGTATATTATTCATGTCAGTTCGAAGCAAAGCAATTGATTTCATAACAAGGGGAGAATGAACCAAATTATTCCTTATTGACGGTAGCGTCTTCTAAAGCTTGGGTTCTCAGCAACTCCGTTTCCTTCGCCCTCGTCTGCCTCTTTTATCTGCAACATGATGTCTGCCTTTTTCTCCAGGAGGGCGTCAATCATGGCATTAACTTTTTCCAACTTCGCTTTGAGATTATCAATATCCCCGCACTCGTCCTTTCCTTTGAGCTTTCCCTTCTCCTCACTCTTATCCTTCTTGTGTTTCTCCTCCTCATCTTTCTTCACTCTTTCTTTCTTCCTCATTTCCTCTTGTTCACTCTCCAACCCCCCCTCCTTCCCTATAACAAAAATCTCCCTTGAAGTGGCCTCAACATTGTGGGTTCCCTCATCCATTTTATCATTTTTCTTCTTTTCTTTCTTCTCTTCATCTTTCTTCTCCCTTCTCTCTTCTTTCTTTTTCTTCGAGTCTTCCTTCAAGTCTCCTTTGGACTGCCCCTTTTCATCTTCCTTCTCTTTATCTTTCCTCTTCTCCTCCTTTTTTTCTTTCTTCTCCTCCTTCTTCTCCTCCTTTTTATCTTTCTTCTCCACATCTTTCTCTTTCTTCTTCCTTTTCTCTTCTTTCTTTTTCTTCGAGTCTTCCTTCGAGTCTCCTTTGGACTGCCCCTTTTCATCTTCCTTCTCTTTATCTGTCTTCTTCTCCTCCTTTTTTTCTTTCTTCTCCTCATCTTTCTCTTTATCTTTCTTCTTCTCCTCCTCCTTCTCTTCTTTCTTATCTTTCTTCTCCTCCTCCTTTTTTTCTTTCTTCTCCTCATCTTTCTCTTTATCTTTCTTCTTCTCCTCCTTCTTCCCTTCTTTCTCATCTTTCTTCTTCTCATCTTTCTCTTTATCTTTATTCTTCTCCTCCTTCTTCTCTTCTTTATCCTTTTTCTTTGATTTCTCCTTCAACTCTCCTTGGGACCGCCCCTTTTCATCTTCCTTCTCTATATCTTTCTTCTTCTCCTCCTTTTTCTCCTCTTTCTCATTTTTCTTTGATTTTTCCTTCAATTTTCCTTTGGACTGCCCCTCTCCATCTTCAACCATTTGCTCTCTCTCTTTTTTCTGTTTCTTCTTTTCTTCATCTTTTTTATCTTTCTCCTTATGTTTTACATCTTTGTCCTTCTCTTCTTTCTCTTTGCACTCGGAATGTTTTCCCTCTTCCGTTGAATCTTCATTTTTGTCCTTCTTCTCCTTCTCTTTCTTGTCATCATCCTTCTTCTTTTCTTCTTTTTCCCCCATTTTTTTGTGCTTCTCTTTCTCCTTGCATTTTGTGAACTCGTCATCCTCTTTTAGCTCATTTTCTTCCTTTTCCTTGTTTTTCTTCTTCTTTTTGTCCTCGTCTTTTTCTCTCGCTTTCAGCTCTTCATGATCTTTATCCTTTTTCTCCTTCTCCTTCTTGGTGTCATCAGTTTTCTCATGCTTTGCTTCGTGGGGCTCTTTATCCTTGCTTTTAATTTTGAGATGCAGCTCCACTGGAATTTTCTCTCCTTTGGCAACAATCTCGGTTTTGTCTTCCATCACAACGACAGTTACGCTGCAAGTTTAAAATCGAAAGGGAAAATATGAGTAGACGCACAAAATATACCTTTGGAACTTCATGGGAAGTATAAATTAAATATAGTGGAATTTGAATGCACACGGCCCCATTTGTACCCAATCAAGATGAGAAATTGTAGTTAAGGAGGCGCACTAGCTATGGAAGAATAGGGCTTTTCCAAATTGTAAATCTGAAAGTAAGTCTCGAAGGAGAAGGAGTAGAAGAATCAAAAATCGTCATGGAATGGAAAAAGAGCTCGTTGGCTCGAAGTTGAAGGAAACACCGATTCTTTTTGATGCCTAGGATGGGTCTTACGCAAAGGGATCATGGTGAAGTGCGGTCCAATTAAAACAAATTGGCTAAAGAATAACAGGGCAAAGAGAGAGAGATTCAAGGAAGCAATCCATATTATAACAAAAATCAGAGAAATGTGATATACTAAATCGAAATTGGTATTCTTTTCACATTCATACCAAACGCAAGCTTTGATCATCACTTTCAAAAGTAAATGGACGAAACAGTGAACAGGTTGCAGTCCATACAAAATGAGCAATCTCAGAATATTGTTAACACAAGAAAAGTGAAGGAGGAGAGAGGTTATATATATTTTTTTTTTGGTGAAAAGAGAAGAGGGACAAACACTAAGGCAACACGCTACTGGCAGTCACTCTCGATGAGCCACTGACCGCAGCATCCCTCTCGAGCAATCCAGCCAGTACTTCAGGAACCATAGTGGCTTCATGAAGACCCATCTCCGCAACTTTTCCCATCTTAGCAAGACTGTCCACACAAGCGTTCGCTTCTCTAAAAATGTGGTGAATCTGAGCTACACTTAACAATTGCATCATAGAGTTGCAGTCCTGCAGAATGCTCTTCCAAGGGTGATACAGACCCACTCCTTTGTTGATGGCCTGAACTAGCTTCATAGAATCGGACTCAATGATCAGAGGACAGAATCTTTCTCGGACCGCAATCCTTAGTCCCTCACGCAAACCCCACAGCTCTGCCCAGTCTCCCTCTGTAGCTCCAACGTTAAACCAAAAACCATGAATCCAACTTCCCTTGTGGTTCCTGAAAACCCCTCCGGCACCTGCCTGCTTACCATCCATGTTCGCAGCCCCATCAACATTCAACTTGATCATTTTCACTTCCGGACATCTCCATCTGACGACATGATCCACACGAAGTTCCTCAAAGCTTGTGGACTTTGCTTCCAACAGGAGCCCATAACTTAGAATTCTATTAGCTATAGATTGCGGGTGATCTTGAAGCTTCTGAAACACCATTGAGCAACGAGCTTTCCAGATTTCCCAAACCCGCCTCACTCCTGAGCTAAAAACTCCTAGGCATCCCTCCTTCAACCATACTTGAGCATTGCTATTCCAAAACTTGATGGATCTATCAATGCTTGGCTTTGGCTTGTTCCAGATTCCTCTCGCTTGCTTACAGTCCCTTAGAGCATGAACCAACGATTCCTCCTCGTCTCTACAAATGCTGTAGCGCCCGTCTTCAACAATTCTCCTCTTGACCAGCTCTGTCCTAGTTAGAAGCTTTTCACTAACTGCTAGCCAAAGGAACATCTTTACTCGGAGAGAGGTTATATTACTTAATAGTAAAGTGGAGAAAAGCGAACGGCAACTCCAAGAATTGGGCTTTTGGTTCTTTCTTTGTAAAGTCCTTTAATGACGGAGGTACGTGGCGCATTCACGCGGACGCAGTTCGGCCCGCGACCCAACCCTCCTTCAAACCACCAGGTGAAGAGCCGATGCGTTTGGTTAGGTACATGAAAGTAGATGCCCATGCCCCCGGCCTCCTGGAATTCCCAGGCTACGGTCTATGATGCCCCAATTCCATTAACCTTGTCTACAGCCACGTTACTGATAATACAATCGAGCTTACCATCTTGACCTAATATAAAAGGTATTAAATATATATTCAAATTTTAAGAATAAAAAAAATTATATTAGAAGAATTTTTTATATAAAGGATCCAATTATAAATTAAATAAAATTAATCAAAAATATAATTTCAGATGTGGATCGATCAATTAAAAAAATAAAAGATTTTATCCTTTAAACTTTTATTTTTTTTTCTCCTTTAATTGCATTCTCTTAATAAAAAAAAAAACATAAAGGCTCTTCACTTTTATTTTTCTACTTGTTTTGATTGCATTCTCTTAATAAAAAAAACAGTGAGGGGGGCGGGTGTTTGTTTCTCCTCGAGTTGGGCCTGCTCACGTTGAGGCCAATCTAATCCTGCGTTCAAATCAAAATGCCCTTAGTGTTTTATTTTTTTTAAGATTGAAATTTGAACTTGGATTTCACCTCACCATTAGGCTGCTGTAAAGCGATTAATATACTCGGGTAATGTTATGGGCATCCATAATACTATCTGCTCAAAACTCAACTTGAGTTCGGCTTGACTGGACTTGAACTCAGGTATTTCGGGCTCGAACTCAACTCAAATATATTGGGTTTGAAAGCTTGATAAGCTATCCAAATTTTTTTTAAAATAAATTTTTTATATATTAAATATCTGATAATACTACTCGATGATACTATCCGATTATACTATTCATAACATTTTGAGTTCGAATTCGAGTTTAAAAAATATAAATCTAAATCATATAACCTAACGACATTACTCAATGATACTACCTAATAACACTTTGAATCACCTAAAAAATATTTAAACTGAATTTAGATATCCGAAGTAGACTCGAGTGTCATAACACTCGTACGCTATCCTTTGAGACAAATGCCCTTGGTTTCTGTGGTGCTCTGTCTGTCATCCGGCCTCCTGCGTCATTCTACATCAAAAGTGATTGCATCAAGCAGCTCACTTATAGGCATGAATCTTTAGAAATACCAAGTCGGTGAGATTGTGTCCTTTCGGAATAATAAAATTTGACTGTTCATATCCTTTCAAAATTTTGAGTATTTAAATTTCATGATTTTAAAATTTCTGTATTATTTTGGATATAAGATTTTGAATTTTAATTTGTATTTACATTTTAAATATAAATTTTGATAAATGCTACAGACATACACATGGTGTTTTAAATTCAATGATTCTATTGTTTTGTGATATGTGATAGATGGATCCCATAAGATTTTAGATCAAGAAAAACTCATACTTTAAACAAATTTCAAAATTTTTAAATCTTTTTACAAAATATCATAAATAGATATTTTGAGCATTTAATATAAAATATACAACTAAAATCAAGAGTTCCCTATGTCCTGCACCCACCTTCACCAAACAGCTCGACAACAACAATTTAAGAAAAATTCCACCTGTTTGAGAAATTCTACAAAATGCAGCAACCCACGATATTTGTAGCTTCAACCAATTTTTTTTTTTTTTTTGGGCTAAACAATCAAAATTTAAAAATAGAAAAAAAAATTAGAGTCCCAAAAGTGCTTCATCAAAGTGAATCAAAATCGAAAATCGAATTAAAATTTATATGATTTGTTTGAATTAATGAAATGGTAACAAACTCTCAAATTATGGAATTTCTGAAATCCAAATAAAGATATGGATTTTTGAAATTTATTCTTGTTAAGGAAATTGTTGTCCAACCCTAGTATATTTTGATGATAACAAAACTTTATGTGTTTTTAACAATTTATTAAATGTGTAGATATTTAGAATATGTAATGTAAGGTTATATAAATAAATCTATACAATTAGTTAAAGAACACTGTCACAGAAGTAGTATGTTTGGGTAGAAGGAAATCTGGGTAGAAGTAGTATGTTTGGGTAGAAGCAATAAAGTTTCAGACAAATTTTGAACTGCTGCGATTTCTGTTATGTTTTTATTCTACTTTCAAGTCCTAACTCAGTATGTTAAGTACGGATTAGGAGCTGTACTTAACCATGAAGCCTATTCTAATTGGTCATTCAAATTCAAGCTCAGATCAAACTTTTACTGGTGATAAAATCAAACTCAGAATTTGAATTTAGCTCTTATTGAAATTCTGGCAGAATTTTAGGAAACTTATGGTCCTATATGTTTTCTCCAATTTCTAAAATTTTTGAAATTCAACCTTCTCCACATCTTAAAACATTTGTTGGTCTTTAATTCAAAGAAGTTACTGTAGTAAAAGAAGGTTTTGAAATCTAAACAGAAAGTTGATTTTTAGGATCTGGAAAATCTGTCAAGTGCTGGTTCTGAAGCACTATTGAGCAGGTGAAATCAATTCGGTAAAGCAGTTTTTTGTTGAAGAATTTGTATGGTATTTGAAGAGCTATATTCAGAATTTATTGAGAGACTTTTACAGACTTCATTCGAGACTTGTGTTGAAAGAAATCAGAACCCAAAAATAGCTACTCGATCATTCCTTCTGCTACATTTTTCTGTTGTCAACTGGTTTATACATTTCTGTATTTTCTGAAATCTTTTTTGTATAGTCTCATAAATCTAAGAAGAGTGTGAGGAACATTCTCAAGAGTTAATAGGCTAGGTGTGAGAGAGTTAGACTTTGGTGAGTGATGGACTAAGACATTTTCAAGATGGAAGGTGCAGATTGTCAACATTGAAACCATGTACATGTTGTTGTAACTCTCTTTATGCATAGTGAAAACTAACTATCGCTGGACCCTGACTTGTTGAGCTGGAAGAGTGAACGTAGGTACAAGACCGAACTACTATAAACCTGACTTGAGCTCTCTATCTTTTTTTTTTTATTTGTGTATTTACATTAACATTTTGCATGTTATTTGGCCATATGTTTTAAAACTGATTTTAATGAAGTAAATTCTTAAGTAAAGTCAAACCAATTCAACCCCTTCTCAGTTTCATTGGGACCAACAATTCTCAAAATTTTTAATTTCAAGTCTAATTTCAATTTTTGAGTGTGAAGGCTCCCTCATTAATTCATATAATTTTGTTTGCCAACATTATGTGATGTATAATTGATTTGCTTATATATAGTAGTAAATTTTAAAATAGGTTAAAGTATTATCACTATTATTACTCTTGACCATCCATGATTGTATTTAAAAACCTCCTCTTAATATCTTTCCTCCTAAGTTTTTTCTTTTTACTTAGAAAATACTTTTAACCAAAAATATTTGAGCTAAGGTAAATATCTTTCTAATTTTTGAGAAGAGAACTTCTATATATATATATATATATATATCTATATATATATATATATATATATATATATTCTTATGCTCTAAGAAAAAGAACTCTTCATCTTTCAAACACTCTTTTACTAAAACTAAAAAATAAAAATTATTACATTTTATTGATGATTAACCATTCGATTCCCACCCCCTTTTCCCAATAACTCAAGGGGTTAAAAACCAAATTCCAAAAACTCCCTTTTTTCTATTTTACAATTTAAAGAACATTAAAAATAGTTGAGCCACATTATAATAAATAAATAAATAAATAAATAAATAAACAACCATTATTCTTTATCAATAAAATTCCCACATTTTTATACATTTATGTTTTTGATTTCACATTATAAAAATAAATTGTTGCCCTCAAAATAAAAATGAAAAATCTTCAAAAAAAAGAAAATTACGATAGGCTGTGATAATTTGCAACTAAGTAATATGGTTTAATTAATTTTGTAGATAATTTTGAAATCACAAAATACCAACCCCACCTTAATCTGGTATTGCTTGCAGGTATCACCCATAGTTTTTAATTTCTTTAATTTGAAAAAAGAATGAAATGTCTAAATAAATAAAAAAATGGAGGTTCAACCAAATCTAGAAAAGAAAATGGTGTTCATTTTTCTATAGTTGGGAATTTAATATCATAATCCAGATGGGCATTTTCTCATAAATCTCAAGTCCTTTCAATTTATCACAAATTTATCTTTATTTTATTTTAATTAAATATTTTTTAACTAAAATAAAATATTTTTTATTTAAAAAAAGAGTTTTTCAAATAAAAATCAAATTTATCTATAAATATCCCCATCTCAATAACATTTTATATTAAAAATCTTAGCCACTGTCAACCGATTTTAATTTCGACTTTACTATCGTCGCTCTACTCTTACAAGCATGATTTGGGACATACCTGAGAAATCTCAATTTTTCTTTTCTTTTTTTATTTTATATTATTTTTAATATAAAATAAAAAATTTAATAGCATATATAGATTTTTAAAAAATAAAATCAAATATTTTATAAAATGAACTTATTTATAATTTTTTTATGCATCAAAAATTTTTTCTAACTTTAATTGCTTCTAACTTAGTTTTTTTTTTTTTTGTCAAACACTGTGGAACTTATTTTTTAAGATTTGGTATTGATTTTTGAGTTCACCAACCTAATTAAAAACATTTGGTTTAAGATTTTTTTTCTTTCTTAAGAGTCTCATTCATGCCATAATGTTGATACGAGTAATATGGTATAATTTTTTTAAAAAATTATTTACAAAAAATAAAAAGATTATATAAGATTTAAATTATCATTAATTATTATGAAACGATGAGTATCCCATTAGATAATTTACATTACATTGATTAAATTATCTTAGCAAAACAATTTACTGTTTATAAATATCAAATAATAATTCAAGTGCACATTTATATTATTTTCCCCTTCTTTCAAAATACATCCAAAAACCTTCTAAATTATTAAATTTATTTTATACAAAATATTAGAATTTCTCTAGCAAAAAAAAAAGGAAGAAAAGCTCAAAAATATTAGTGAAAAAGGCTGAAATTCCAATTTCCCAGTATTCTTTAAAAATAATTAAAAAATGTAATAATAAGGGAATGATCGTTAGACTCGGACAATAAAAAGCGGTAATTTGAAACGGCAGCCTTCTCGTTTTTCCTGTCATCTCTCTCTCTCTCTCTCTCTCTCTCCAGCCATATAGACCTGGCTTTTCCCTTTTTATAGAACCAAGTCGAAACCCTAATCCACTCTCTGGGAAAGATCCAATCTCTGAATCTCCTTGCAATTCAGCTTCTTCGCACCTCCTCCTTTCAAGATGAACGATCTTCTATCGGTATTTTTTCCCTTTAATTTTTGAAATGTATTATTAATTTTTAACGAAGGGAATATTTTTTTCATTTGTCTGGGCTTGTTTTGGATTTTTTGGAATTGAACCTTTTTTGGGGTCTAGATCTTACATTGTTGATAGCTACCGTGCTGAATCAAATCGCTTTTGAATTTTTTGTCGTAATTTCAAAATTTACCCCCAAATGGTTCTACTTATTTCATACCTTCCTGTTCTTGCCTGTTCGATATAATTAACTGTTCTTTCCATTGAGACAGATGCATTCAATTCAATAGGTTAGAAATGAATTCACTATTTTGTGATGGTGTTGGCTTTTGGAATATCAGTGTTGAAAGACTTTTAGACTTTCTAAGTTGTGGGGTACAAAAAGTTGAGAATTGTTGCACAAGTTCCTTCTGTACAGTTGTTTTATTCATTTTGTTTGTGGGCATGGAATGTGGACCAAAAGTTACCCGGATTATGGTTCGGCACCATATGGATTTGGGAAATTTTAAGATAAAAAATTATATATACAAATGGAGAAATTATCACACCTGCCCCAAAATTATAACCCTAAATGCATCTTGTACTTCAACCCGGCCCTGGATTTTGGGTTTGTGAATGTAGTACTATAGCGTGTCTAGAAAGCGGTATGTGGGGGTAGGCTTAGTTAGATGCTCGGACTGTTATTTCAGGTAGCAATTTGTATTCATTGTCCTTCGCATGATTTGTGTGTGAATGTAGAATTTTAACCAATATTTTAACAAATAAATAAAAGGAAAACAAATTGTTTTTTGCTTCTGGGGAGTGAAAATATGCCTCCCTTTTCATGAGATTTGTCTTCCGATGGCATTGAATGGACAAGACTCTTTCTAAGCTTTAGGTTTTAGACTCTAAGAGCTGCCAGATACAAAATTAAAACTTGAGAATTGTGAGAAACCTTCATTTTTTGCGCAGATTAGCTGGTTCATTTACTTTGTATGAGGTCATGGAGTATGCACTAGACTGGCAACTTGGATTTGGTTCTTGATGATTTTCTATATGGCGTAAATGAATCTTAAGTGAATTTTTTATATTCATCATCATTGTAGAAGAAAACTACTATGTTATTGAAGCAAGCACCTAATTGCAAATAAAAGACAAGCAAATTCATAAATGAGCAAGTGAACCATTTTGAAAATAGTTGACCTATCTTTTTTTGGGATAAATATGGTTGACAAAAGTTAAGTTTTCTGATTTTGAGTTGATAAAGATTTATATTGGAATACTAATAGTATACTAGTTGTACTTATAACATTTATATTATTGACTGCACTTTAAAATGAAAGAGAATTGAGCTAGAGAGAGCACCCAGTGTGATCTAAGTAACCGTACAAAGATATAAGTAATTGTACAAACCAGAGAGAGAGAGAGAGAGAGACCTTTTTTATTGTTATTACTGTTGAAGTGAAAGACCAGGTAATTGTTATTGTTGCTATTATGTTACTATAAATTGTGCAACCTATAGCAAAATGGTGTGTGTCACACTTTAAAAACAGTCAAAAGGGCGACTCCTTGTGATTGTTATTGCTACTATTGCTTCTTCTGAGATAATGTCTTTAAGCATGATCTTTTGCAGGATTCTTTTGAGCTACCTCGAGGTCAAAGCTCAGGAGGTAGAGACATTGAATTAGGACAAATGAATTCAGGAGAATTGGGCTTACAAAATTTCTTTAAGCAGGTCTGTACTCATTTTCCTAGTATTCTTATGACTTGCATATGGTTCAATTTTTCTTATTTTTCTCGGATTTTATTTTAGCTTCAGTTGTAAGAGACAATACTTGCTGGGAAAAAACTTGGCTCATTTCAGTTGTTAGAAATGAAGAATGGTTTTTAGCTTGATCAAAGTTTATTGCAAATTATTAAGGTGCATCCTGAAATCTTTTGTGCTGTAGGTTCAAGAGATAGATAAACAATATGATAAGCTCGATAAGCTGCTGAAGAAACTCCAGGTTTGGGCTTTTTCCCCATTAATTCTGTGCGCTTTAAATTTGCCACTTTAGTAAGAAGATTTTATCCACGTCTTTTCCTTTGCATATTACTTTTTGTGGCATTAAACATGTAATGGAAAATGACAAGGTGCCGGCTTCTTTTTAATTCTAGTTTAGGAAGTTGAGTTTGGTGTCCTGACCTATAGCATATGAAGTACCATCTTGGTGAATATTTATAACATGGATGCAGCTATTAAACATAAGGATCCATGGGCTGAATTGTGAAACTTTGTCGATTGACAACTAAGACAGGTAACATGAGCTTGAGTGGATGGGCTTGGCTTCTTAAGTAAGTCGTTTAACTAGAGTTAATTGACGACTGCTGTTGTGTAAATGGTGTTGCACTAACTCTAGAGCCCAGAGCCTCTCATTTAGGAGAATTAAACGTCTCTCACCCTTGATATGAGCCTGGATTGTTTAACATGATATCCAGATGCAATGAGTAGCAGGATTTCTGAAATGCTTCAATTCAGAATCCAGCCGTGTAAGGGCTTATTAGTTAATAAAATATTTTGGACTTTCAAAATTACTATGTTTCAATATTCAGTGTGGAGTAGAAATTCAGTTTTTTAATGCTTCTGTTTTGTTGTCGGCAGGATGCACATGAAGAGTCAAAAGCTGTAACCAAAGCTGCTGCCATGAAAGGTAGCTATCTTATACTTGCATCTCTGCATAGATATTCTTGCATTCAGGTTGTACATTTTGGATACCTCAGTTTACCCTTTATTCCATTCTTTGGTTATTCTCCTGAAATAGTAAGTGAAGGTGTGAGTTAGTAATACGAGATATTAAATGATAACTTTGTGGTGTCTGATTTCCTTGACCAACAAAGAGGTTGGGGTTTTGTCTCCCTCACCTCCTTTTTAAAACCAAGAAAAAATAAATAAATAAATAAATAAAAGATAGGAGTTTCCCATGGTTTTGGTCAGTGGAAAACCAGTTTGTTAGCTGTTCTGTGGTTAAGGATGCTAATTTTGAAGTGGTTAATCTTCTTGGTTAATATCTGTGCCCCGTGACCTTCCCACTACTGCCTTTTTTCTGGTGTCTCATTCTTGTCCCTGTGCATGCCTGTAGTGGGAGTACAATTTTCATTGTTTATTACAATTACAATTGTTATGTGACTGTTCTCATTAGCATCATGTTTTGCTTTGTGCTACTCTTGTCATATGTGCCAACACATTTTGGTGAGATAAAATAATTATGTTGTCAAACTGCGTCCATATTGCACTTTAACTCCAGAATTTGGACGTTTTGTACCCTGGAGAACAATTTCAGATAAATTATCAATGCTGTCTTATTTGAACTGGATTTAAATGACAATGTTTTTGATTCCTAATTTTGGCTTTATGGATTACTGGGATTTTAATAGATGCATGTCTTATACTTTGGAGTTTTTGTCTTATACTGTGGAGTTTATCTTCATATATCCCTTCAAAATGTATAATTCTCCTATCACCCGAGATTTCTAGCCTCTTCTTTGTTTTATTTTATTTTGTTTTTTGTGCAATATTTTACTTGTTCTTGCCAAAGACAATTTTACTTGCATATATAGACACTTACCCTTCTTGGGGCTGAGGGCTGAGGTAGGGGATGCGTAAACTGAGCCTCGTTCTCTTTTACCAGTGTCTTGGAATATTAACAGATTATCTTCCCCCAAATGCTGATAATTTACTTCTAAAGCAAAGGTCATAATAGTCTTTCCACCACAATTTTAGATCATTTGACGTCAATATTCTTGTTTCAAATCATGTAGCAATCAAGCAGCGAATGGAGAAAGATGTCGATGAAGTTAAAAAAGTTGCATATTTTATCAAGTCAAGAATTGAAGAACTTGATAAAGAGGTGACGTCTTCCTCACTAACCTCTTCTAGGCAGAGTCCTTGTTACACTTGAATAAATATTAATGCCTTTGTCTTGCATCAGAATTTGGCCAGCAGGCAGAAGCCTGGATGCGGAAAAGGGTCTAGTGTGGACAGATCAAGATTGGTGACGACTCTGTAATCTAAGCTTTATATATCTTGCATTGTTTTTTCTCTTTTACTTGAACTTATTTAAATGTTGATTTGGGTTATGATAATTTTATTGATAGTATGAAGTATCTAAATGTTAATTAGGGTTATGAAAACTTTATTGCTAGTATGAAGTATATATTCTGCTTTGGCATATATTCCAGTTCTGCTGTCATTAGTAAAGGTCTTTTTGTATGTGTCACAAGAGGAGCATAGCCAATCAACTTTTGGGTCATAGAAAGGCCAAGAAAAATAGTTGAATGCCTTTCAATGCTTGGCCTGAGAGAAAAGTAACTGCATTCAAGCAGGCATTCATTTGCAATAGATGTTGATAGATAATTCCATTTCTAGAACATCGGCAATCCACTTTTTGCATGTTTAATATATCAAATGATGTTTGTTAATGTCCCCAATCCTAATTTTAACTTATTGTTTGTGAGATATGTGCATTGAGCAAATTTTCTAAGCATAGGTTGAGCTGAACTAGTTCTCAATTGATTCAAACTCAACTTTGGAGATTCTAAGCTTAAATGCTAAAAGTTCTTGACAATATGATAGGAGCTGTGCAGGCTCTTCTAGATATCAATCTTGTGCTCTTCATGGTGTTTTAAATATCAATTTTGGTGATTACACTATGATTTCTATATCAGTTAACCTCCTGGTGTTATTTTCACACAAATCTTTCTACATTTACAAGTATTGAATAATCTTGCATGATCTTGATTGTTCACTTAAATGAAACTCTTCACACTATTGATAGTTTCCATTGGTTGGATTCATGTGCGAATCATTTATTATTATTGTTGTTGTTGTTGTAGTATTTTTTTTTTTTTTTTTTTACTTATTTGTGTCACATGTCAAGAATAACACCCAATAGCACAGCTTGAAAATAGCCACAATCCTACTTTTGGAGGAGCATTGTGGTAGAACCTGTTATTCTGTAATGTCATCACTATTAGAACAATGGAAATTCAGGTTTCTCTGCTGTTCATTTTCAAATGTACTGTGGAATAAACAAAACACCGACACTTGCAGACTTACTTGCTGTACAGAGATATTGTAACAATGAGATAAAGTATCTCTAAGATCATTAACTCTGTACTCTTCGTAGTTCATTATCTATTGTGCTTGGTGAGGCTTTATTAACTTAGTGTTGTTGAATTCTCGTATGAGTTCCTTAGCTTGATATTGTCATGCTCAACAGATAAAACTGAACTTATTTCTCCGACCTTGCAGTGCTTTAAAGAAGAAGTTGAAAGACAAGATGTCTGAGTTCCAGGTACTGTATCCTTGTGTTTGATGCATCATAAAGGACATATTCTTCTGGTTTTAGTTTATTTCATTGAATATCACCCTGACCTAATTGTCTGCAGGCTTTGAGAGAAAATATCCATCAAGAGTATCTGGAGGTCGTAGAAAGGCGTGTTTACACAGGTTTAAAAACTCAATTTCTGGGCTATAGATTCCGCAATATACTGCATGATTCAAAACATATGGGTCTAATTATCCTTCTTTTCTTGTTTCTTTGATTAGTAACTGGTCAAAGAGCAGATGAGGAGGTGAACCTTGTTGCACTTTATTATTCCATCTAGTTTAATAATATTTTGATTTTTGTGGTCTCATGTTCACTTCAATTCATTTCTATAGACAATTGATCAATTGATTGAGACTGGAGATAGCGAGCAAATTTTCCGGAAAGCAATTCAGGAACAGGGGCGAGGGCAGGTTTGTCATTATGACCCTTATTTGCTTTGGTGATTTTACCATTTTTGTGGTTCTTGTTTTAGGTTAAAAAACTAAAGCATTTGACATCATCAGTCTTATTGCTATTTCACGATTATAACTCAGTCAATGCATTTTTTGGGGTGGCCCCACCCAAAAAGACTGTAGCTATTGAATGCTGAATTTCATCCTCGTCTTTGAAGCTGCTACCAGTATTTCATTACTTGTTCTTGCTCTGGAAATTCCTTAGTTAGGTTGATTAGGTATTCTTGGAACATACTACGAGCAGAATACCTGTCAAGTGGTAGTATTTGAAATCCTTTTCTCATGGGAATTTGTAATGTTTGCAGATAATGGACACACTTGCAGAAATTCAGGAACGCCATGATGCTGTTAGAGAGGTGGAGACAAAGCTCATTGAATTGCAGCAGGTACCTACACGTCTTCATCCCATAAGATATATTATCTACACTGAAGTGCAAAGTGCTCTCCCTTTTTGTCAGAGTTTTTCTACTTTTACCAGCACCTAGCTGGGTACCTCCTGCATTTCATGGAAGCATAGAATCAACATTGGATAACCACCATCGGTCTGCACAAATTTCTTATTATTATGGTCAATCTAAATATGCTTCATCTCATTTATTTTGTACCTGAGTTCGTGCTTCAGTAGTGCTGTGATATGCTTTTTTCTTTTTCCAAATTTTCTAGTGAAAAGAAATTTACTGGAACATTCTCGACCACAAGGTTTCATGTTCTCTTTGTGAATGTGGGGCATTTCTCTCTACACTTGTGTTGGTTCTACATGCAAATGTGTGCCATGATTGTACTCATCTTCTCTTGCCATATTTGATGATTCAGCATTTCTCCTACTCCCAAATTTAAGAATCTAGATAAATGTAGGAAAATCTGAAAGACTGGCGGTAAACTTAAAGCGGTATATTACCTTGTTGCATTTGTAAAGATTGCTTCGTCTTTAATTTTTGCATTTAAAAATTTGATTGCTTTAGAAAAGTAGTTGAAGCTTCTCTCTCTATGGCTTTTTTTTTTTGCATGAACTCTCAAATTTCATTTGTTTTGATCTTTTCAATTCTAGACTTCTATGGACAAATGTCACCTTTATAATATTCCTATAAGAAATTAGTTTCTCTTTCTCTGTTCTTGATGCTTCTGAATTGTGATAGTTTCAAGGAATGCTACTTCAATGTTATTGCAGGGAGGTCTGTAATTTAATTAGTAGTCCATAATGGGGGAAAGATAGACATTATTCTGTATCTCACATTTTTGCATTCTCATGTTGTGCACAGATCTTCCTGGATATGGCAGTCTTGGTGGATGCACAAGGGGATATGCTCGACAATATTGAATCACATGTATCAACATCTTTGGCTCAATAATGCTTTTATTTATCTATCTATCTATTTATTTGTTTTGAAACCGAAATTAGGATAGCTATAGATTGATGGTGGCATGGAAGAGTATGATCACTTTGGTTAACCTTTTTTTCAATGGTTTCCAATCTTCACTTTCCAGGTCTCAAGTGCGGTGGACCATGTGCAGCAGGGGAATACTGCCCTTCAAAATGCCAAGAAACTGCAAAAGAACTCCAGGAAGTGGATGTGCGTAGCTATTATCATCCTTCTTATAATTGTAGCGATTGTCGTGGTGGGTGTGATTAAGCCGTGGAGCAAGAGTGCTTAATTTTGCTGCATCATTGTACCATATTTACGTGAGAACTCAATGTGAATCTTGAGTTCCTGATAATATTGATTTATCATTCTCGTCCCGATTTTTTCTGAAACTGGTTTTCAGCTCTGATGATTTTTCTGTAAAAGTTTGACATGCACCATTTATATGAGCATCCATATTATATATATATTAATATTCTTTGAACTTTGGTGATATTAATAGTCTTCATGTAGTTTTCCAGATAATGTGTTTGGCGTATTTCAGCAGTAATTCAGTATGCTGTTGAGCAGAAGAATGCTAGGCCTTGTGAATTCCCACCTAAAAAGTCTTTATCAGTTAGCATCCATGATGCTGCGGGCATAATCATACAAATTAATCAATGGATGTTTTTACATTTATATATATATATATATATATATATATATCTTCAGTATATAAGATTTCGAGGTTTGAACATTGAGGTAACCTGCATTCCCAAAGTACAAAGCATTAAAATTTTAGATCTTGCAAATAGTTTTTCAAACTGATATTTAGAGTAACTTGATTAAATATCAATCATAATACTAAGGGTGCGTGGGATAACCGCAGGGGCATAAATTTGAGTAGAAATAGAATGCATATTCAGTTTTAATGGAATGTTTATACTTTTTCTATATTATCCTTTTAATCTCCTTGTTTTATTATTTTTTTAATATAGTAAAACAACTAATCAGAAAATTTTACGTTTGTTATTACCCTCCTGAGGTGTGCGTCTTAAAGTTTAGAACTGTATTTATAATAATTGAATTATAATTTAAAATTTTAATAGGGAATTTGCTCGTTATTCTTTAGTATGGCTCAAAATAATTGGACATATGATAATATTAGTTTGGTAAAATTAATTCTTGGTACCTTTGATTATGTACATAATTTTAAATAAGGAACTTTTCAAAAAGTGTGAGTATTATAAGTGTATGTTTTTAAAATGCAAGTATGTTGATCAAAGACATTTAGATTTGATCAAAGATAGTCTTGCTTTGCATGGTCCAACATTTTGATGATCTAACTTTTATATGAGGAAAAGAATTTTTATTTTTTTCAAAGAAATTTCATGGGTATTTTATATTATCAAAATAGGAAATTTCAAAATTATGGTATTTATGCTGATGGGTTAGAGAGGCTGCTTGTCATCAAATCACACTTACTTATAATCAGTACCATGAGATTTTTTTTTTTTTTTTTTGATAGAAAGATACAATCAAGTAGAATCAAGCTGAGTAACATAACCTTAGTTTTTTTTTTTTTGAAAATTAGTTGGACTTTATAATATTCACCAAGTCTCATCATTCTTTGTTTTTTTTTATCACCACATTCTCACCAAAATGGGTGAGATTTTATGAGACTGCATATCGAAAGGCAAAAAACATCCGTACTTGTAGTTCATATTTCAACTATACCCATATTCATAGTTCATAATTTTTTTCCTTTTTTTTTTTGTTTTTTGGTTGTATCAAGCAAAAAGAGTAAAATGTGGCTGACAAATCCAAATCTTGTTTGAATGTTGTATATAGATATATTCTCAAATTAGCAAATGCATTCTATTTTATTGGTAAAAAAAAAATGCTTGAATTCTGCGGTTTTTGCCGGCAGTTTCTGGGGGCTGTTCATTTTTCTTTTTTCTTTGTTTTTTTTTTGGTTTGGGTCTGGGTTTATTGTACTGTTTGCTTTGGGTTGTTTTTGTTTTCTTTTCGAATGCAGATCTTTATCCTCCAAAAGAATTTTATTCGAGGTATGCATGAAGGAAAAAGAGACAACGATTATGATGATTATGTTTTTAATGTAGCTGGACCCGAATACAAGTGTGGTGATTCAAGTTTCAAAGAAGAGAGAGAGAGGCATTCAGATTGGCCTTTGTATTTAAGGTTTTCTAACTTTTTTTTTTTTGGGTTACAAAGGTTTTCTAACTGATGCAAGGCAGAACCAGCTCCCATCTTAGAGACCAAGTTAAAATTTGGGTTCGGTTTGAAAATATGAGTAAGAACCGACTGTGTTATCTGGGCCCTCTCTCACTCCTCTCTTCTCTCTCTCCTCTCACTTTCTCTCTCTATCATGGATGTATGCTCAAATATATAGGCATTATGTATCCAAGAACACACACGTGCTTAAGAAATCCAAGAACGAGTCAGTTAAAGTTCGTTAATTAAACTACCCCAATCCAGTTCTCTGTCTCTCTCTATAAAACCAAATACTTTGTGCCTCTGAGTTCAGAAAATTGCATTCTGTTTCTCTCTCTTTGGTCCTAGTTTCCTTCACATTCCTCTCTCTTACACAATCCATTAATGGCAACATCTTTGACATAAAACCAAATACTTTGAACATAAAAATTTTAGCATATGATATAACACAACTTCTTCTTCTTCCTCTTCTTCTTACCCTTCTTCTTTTTTTTTTTTAATTTGTTGCTGGTCATAGATAAAAGGTATACAACTTTAGTTAATTGGCAGCAACTTAGTTTTGTTAAACAAAACAGATAAGAGTGATTGGATATTAAATCTTTTAATTAAATATCAAGTTTGAAATTTGGGAATAGAAAAGAGTGCGTTGAAAAAGTATCTCTAAACAGAGCTCCCCACAAACGATCAAACCTTATTAATCCAAACAACTTCGGATACAGGTGATAACCAAAAAAAGAAACAAAATGGGGTTTGGGCTCATTTGTTTCACCATTTTTTATATGGGTCAGGCTAGACTCCCAACTTGTAAATTTCAAACTCGACCAGCTAGCCCTACTTTCAAAATCGAGCCAAAATTTATAGCCAGGGCCCGGTCATACCCAGCCCAACCTATATATATATTTACACAGCAATTTAAATATGAAATCTTTAGGTTGGGAAAATGAATTATGATCATTAGATGATTTGAACCGACCCAGAAATTGTATGAGATAACGTCATTTTCTAACCTCACATTCAGTCAAACATATTCAGTGTATAAAAAAATTTCATAAAAATAATTAAAAAAAAAAATCAACGAGAGAGAAGAAATTATCAATTGCAGATGAAGCCTAACACAAGAAAGGATAAAGATTGGAGGTCTTACCATTCAATCCAAACTCCACAACCTTACTTCTTGTCATAAAGAAGCTAAAGTTTTGATTTCTATCACAAAGGAGAGAGGAGACAGAACAAGTGTGAAGACAGCGACCGCATAAGAGAGAAATGTTAATTGATAAAAATTTAGAGCTTTTAATAAGATGATTTTGCACTCAAAAGAGTGCGAAATCAGTTTCGTATCATAAAGTGCGAAATCTTTAATCTTTTTTTTTAATAAACGTCTAATCAAAAAGATAAAAAAAAAAAATTTGATTTTATAGAGTACGAAATCAATGGTTTGAAAAACAAAAATAAATAAATAAAATAATGATAAAATAATAATTTTAATTAAAAGAAATAACATTTTTGTAAATAACTCCGTGAAACTTCACAGGGCTAGGCTAGCCGCAAAACTGGCAAACAACATGGGTGTTCTGCATTTTGCCCAATATTCTATTTTGCATATCTCTATTCCAATTATACCCATGCTTATATTTTATGTATTTTTTCAACAAAGAGAAAAGAAGAATAAAAACTAAAAATGAGGAAAATATGGTCAACAAATCCTCCGAAAGCATTTCCTATGGTGCGTTATATGTGGATATAACATTAAATTAACCAACACATCCTCCTTATATGACATCATATATTTGTATGTACACATAATTGCCTGGAACATTGTTTTTCGAGTATCATTAAACATATATGATTTTTTTTTTTAATTTCTTTAGTATTGTTGTGATCGCAGAAGATTTACTCGAGTGATATTTTGCCTATTTATAAAATTTTTCACTACAAAAAAAATGCATTTTTAGCGGCAGAATTTAGCGACGAAAAAAAATTCGTCGCTATTTAGCGACAAAAAACAAATTAATCGCTAAATTTCGCGACGAAAATTCAAATCCATCGCTAATTAGCGGTGAAATAAAATTTGTTGCTAAATTTAGTGACGGAAAAAAACTCCGTCGCTAATTAGTGACAGAAAATAAAATCCGTCGTTAATTAGCGACGAAAATAAAATCCGTCGCTAAATTTAGCAACGAAAAAAAAATTCGTTGCTAAATTTAGCCACAGATTTTATTTTCCGTCGTTAAATTCGTGGTCAAATATAATTTTATATTTTTATTAAATATATATTTATAATTTATATTTTTATTAAATTAGGGTATTGATTTTTATTAAATATAATTTTATATTTTTTAAATATAATTTTATGATTTTTTTAAAGATAATTTTCTAATTATATTAAATATAATTTTGTATTTTTATTAAATATAATTTTATATTTTGTATTTTTGTTAGATTAGGGAAATATATTTTTAATGGTAAAAGTTAGAATAAAAGTATAGAAGTAAATATATATATATATATTGGTTAAGAGCGTTTCACATAACTCTTTAAATCCAAATTCGAATTTGGGAAAAAAACACATTTTATGTAAAAAAAATAAAACAGCAAAAGGTGGTCATGCGCGGATGGATAAAGGCTGACGGGGTATGGGTATTGACTGGCAAGCAGCAAAGGGCCGAGGAAGTGGTGGGCGGCTGCCTGCGAGGGGGCGAACAGGTTCTACAAAAAAAAAAAATAAATGCGAAATTTAGCAACGAAAATTAAAAACCGTCCCTAATTAGCGACGGAAAAATAATCCGTCGCTAAATATAGTATTGAAAAAATTTCGTCGCTAAATTTAGCGACGGAAAAAAAAATCTATCGCTAATCAGTAACGGAAAATAAAATCCGTCGCTAAATTTAGCAACGAAAAAAAATTTCGTCACTAAATTTAGCGACGGAAAAATAATCCGTCACTAATTAGAGATGGATTTTTTTTCCGTCGCTAAATATAATTTCAATTTTTATTACATATAATTTTATATTTTTATTAAATATATATTTATATTTTATATTTTAATTAAGTTAGGGTATTAATTTTTATTAAATATAATTTTATATTTTTTAAATATAATTTTATGATTTTTTTTTAAGATAATTTTGTAATTATATTAAATATAACTTTGTGTATTTTTTAAATATAATTTTATATTTTTGTTAGATTATGAAATTATATTTTTAATGGTGAGAGTTAGAAAAAAAGGTATAGAAGTAAAAAAAAAAAAAAAAAAAAAAAAAAAAAAAAAAGTATATCAGATAAGTTAATGTGACATAATGATTAAGAGCGATTCAAATAACTTCTTAAACCCAGGTTTGAATATGAGTAAAAACACATTTTCTGTAAAAAAAAAAATAAAACAGAGAAGGTGGTCATGCGCGAGCGGGCAAGGGTTAGCGGGGTGTTGGCATGGGTGGGTAAATAGCAGAGGGTCGGGGCAGTGACCGACGGGTAAACGAACGGATTCTACAAATAAAAAAATTAAATACGAAATTTAGCGACGAAAATCAAAATCCGTCGCTAATTTTTGTGACGAAAAGAGTTTCCGTCGCTAAAATTAGCGACGGAAATTTTTCTCTCGCTAAATTCGTCGCTAAAAGAATTTTCGTTGCTAATAATGCGTCGCTAAAAGTTTTAGCGACGAATTTTTCTAAAATTTTTGTCGCTAAATCTATCGCTAAACCCTTATTATTTTTTTGTAGTGTTCAAGTACTTTGATCTAAAAGTAAGTTACGTTAAAACCAGCTTTTTAATAATTCTTAGAGGTCATATAACCTATACCAACAATGGGGGGGGGGGGAATAGTGTCACTTTGTACCAGCAGTGACCCACGCCAAAATTAGAAAAATCTTCATCTTGGGGAAGTCGTGCGGATAAACCAAGTTCTCTTTAAAATGCAAACCTGTTTAATACAATGGAACCAATTGGGAAACAATGTCTAAGCTGTGCAATATTCCCCATACGATAGAAATACCAAAATTTGAATTAAGAAAAAACAACAAAGACATATACCAAGTATACAAAATTAGGGAGTTCTAACAAAGCAGGAAAAAGGAAAATTTTGAGGACAGTTCAAAAAAACAAGAAAAAAACAAAGACAAAACAAAACAAAACGAATTGAAATAAAAATAATTAAAATAGAGAAAGGGAGAGGGATGACCCCTCCAAAAAAGAATTTTGTATAGATTTTTCTTAGAGTACTTACAGTGTGATGTTTTGGAAACTCAAGAAACTATACGTGTGCTCTCTCACCAGCAGTGTGAAAATCTCAGGTTGCCTTAAGCCCAGTGGCGCGTTCAGCATTGGCTGCAACAATTAGCCCTTACTGCATCAACCAGGCCTGGAGTCGTGATGTTTCTTGAAAAGAGCAAAAATCTCCTTTGTTTCTACATGGCAATTTACCCGAGTCTACCCATAGAATGAATTTTGAACGCCTTTCCTTTTTTCCCCCGAGAATTACAAAATTGAAATCCTGACAAAGAATGAAGCATGTTACCCTCCATATACAAAACTCTACACGGGAAAATTATGCAGTAAACCCAAGGTCACAGTGCCACCTTTGAAAACAAAAGCCGGAAATTGGATTAGTCTTCATCTAGATTTAGTCATTAGGGTCCATTTCCTCATCCTGATCCCAAGATGAAGAAGAATTTGTTCTGCCACTTCCAAACAATTCTTCATTCTGTTCAAGTAAAGCAGTGTCATACTCTGACAACTCAGTTTCATCAACTTTGTCCACTTCTGCACCCCCCGCCTTGAGAGAAACTGCTTCCATACCATGCCTCATCCAGTCAGGGCACTCATCTTCACCTCCAAAGAGAATCCGGCCATCACTGCCCATAACTTTTTGTGGAACTTCAGCAGATGAAGTTATTCTGCAGGAGCATTCAGGAAGTGGGTGCGAAAGGAACGAGTTAGGCTTTGATAAGAGGGATTCCCTCATGAGTCCATGCTCCCCCAAACTTCTATTTAGATGTTCCTGGACTGAAAGAGTCCAATTGAGCTTTGGATGGTACATATTATCTAGGGTGCTATTGAAAAGTTCTGCAATGAGCTTCCTGCAAAAAGAAGATGAGAATGAGAAAACGGGTGCATTTTACAACATTAGGACTGTAAACTATAAGCAACTCTCTTGATGGACCAGACCGAGAGGTATTACAAGTAAGAATGAGTGAGACAACTCCATAGATATAAGCAAAATAAGTCAGAGAGAGCCCTGACCTCTCAAATGGTAAATACTAGAAAAGGATCTCAGATAGGAGATTTATGGAAGCACAACGATTATGAGAGAAGGGAAACATTTAATGGCCAAGACCTTTGGTGACCCACAAAAGATTCAAATTGATTATTGTCAACAGATTTTAACTCCCGACCACCCCTGAAAAAAAGGAATATGCAATTTTTTTATTTCTCAGAATTCCGAAAAAAAGAGATCCCAAATTTCACCCACCACAGAAGGAATCATTGATTCTTCGTCTCTCACAGGTCATAGTCAACTGAACACCAGCAGCTTGAATTCCCCCCCCCCCAAAAAAAAAAGATATAGGAATAATAAGTTTTCATTTTTCGGCACACTGAAGAAAAAGTCTGCATACAATTTCCCTTAAAACCCCACCCCCAGGGGGAAAGAAAAAAATTAAAAAAAAAAAAAATCTCAAGCGAAAGCGGTATACCTGTTAGGGATCTTTTACTTTTACATGTGGTAAAGAAAGGCACATTACACGGAGAAAAAAAATATATAAAAAAAAAAAAAAAAAAAAATCACAACTTAAGAACATAATTTATTTTTATTGAAAATGTAGTGACACTATCATTAGAATTCTCTCTTCCTTTGGTGGGGGATTATATCCATGTCCTTTTGCAGTCTGTGCAAACACAATTTTGTACAAAGAATGCAAAGGCCACTTCCAAGGATATTCCAAAAGACCCCTCAATTACTTCAAAGTAAAGCCAATTTTACCTGTCAGGTCGATATGTCCTCAAAGAAGCAGCTTCATACAGCCTCTGGCCCATAACCAAACTTGAAAAATCGGGCCAACCACTGCCGTCATTATTGAAACCCGGAAAAAATGCATCCGCCTCAACAGAGACAATATAATCAAGAGCATCCCAAAGCAATCTGTGAGCTTGCATCCTTAAATCCATAGGTGAGGGGTTTGGTTCTGTGACATTCTCAGTTATCCAACCATACCATCCTTCTTTCTCATGCCGATAAATGGGTCGGCTTGGAGGTGGAGGAAGAGGTCGAGGTCGTGGACCGGCCCAGGCCCATTCCTCTTTAAGCTGTTTTTCACTTTTTGCCTGGGGAAATTGATAGAGATCTAATGGAAGAGGTGCTTCGGGTCCAACCACATCAGCTAGCTCCTGCTTGCTACACAAAGACGTTCGATCTACTACATTGGAAAACATGGCCCGTAGAGGGATTAGAACACGCTGACCACCAAATGTCTCAGAACCTGCCAAGAATATAATGGTTTTAGGGTGATAGCCCATTGATCGAAGGAGAATTCCAACCTGCAAAAGGTGCAGTGCATTCATGAAAATTAGGGCAAATTCAAAATATGGAACCACCTGTCATGAGAAAAAACCAAGTTCAATAAACTACTGAGAGAATCTTAGGCAAATATAGATGATTTTATTATCAACCTGTGTGCTCTCTGATTTACAATGGACTATTCAAGCAAAGCACCCTGTCCAATCCTTACAAAAGGATAAATGATATACCAATTCAATGTCAAACAGTCACACCATGTTGTCAAAAAGAAGGTATAAATAAGTTAACTTTGCAGTCCTTATTCCGAACATTATAGGAGTGTACAGATGGACCATAAACCCAACAAAACCAACTTAATTAAAGAAGAAAAGTTCTGCTGTGATGGTATTTGACCCAAAAAAAAAAAGGATGACTTCAAGTTGCATGAAACTGAATTTGGCCAATCTCTCTCGGTTCAAGATTCTAGGAAAATCCGTCTATTCTATCAGATCTTTCATTTCTTTCCTTCCTTCCAAAGTTGTTGATCTCTCTTCGCCCCTCTTCTGGCATCCCTTTTTCAAATCTTCAATCAATACTAATGAGCTCCCAACCCTCCCGCATTCCTCTTCACTGATACATATCAGAGCTTTTCACATGTCTCCTCAACTCTGTGGCATGGATGACCCATCCAAAGCACTTGACAATGGCAACTAAAAATTCCAAATTTTTTTCTTGGAAGCAACACTACTCACTATTTGCCCAGGGTTGAGTTGTGAAGGTGGTAATGGAGGATTACATATAGAATCATAAGATTACAACCAACCCATAATCCCTGACTTCTTTCTTCTATGTTTGGTAGAGGAAAAAGAAGGGAAAATATGAGACATGATTAGGGAATGATATATTATAGATATATACACCCGGGGGGGTGTTAGGATGAGCTATCCTAAGAAAAAGTCATCTAAAAAGGGGAAATATCAATCTGAACTACGAAGTCCAATCCTCATTAGATTTTCTAACGTAAACTTTAGAGGCCCCCACGATATAACACCAGAAGGAAGTTAGCAAAATTACTCGTCACATGGTAAAGAACAGGAGGAAAATGGTTCTGAAAGATTCTAGCATTCAATTCCAACCCAAGGACCAGAACTGACAGAATTGCATGTCCTGGTAGATTTCCTTTTCCTTTTATTTCCAGTTTCCCTTTTGTTGGATACAATGCAACCGTCAACTTTTAATTACTTGAATCACATTTGTTTCTGCAGGGAACCACCATTATCTCCTTGTGCTCAAAACACCATCGCTCTTGTTTAAAACTCAATAACACCTAATTCATCTGAAATCTGAATATCATGACCATTTGTTTGATAGAAAAAATGGGAGAAGAAAAAGTACATAAAAGAATGAGAAATCCTCGAAAGCCATAAAGAGCACCAAAAGGGGGGAAAGGGGGGAAAGAAAGAAAAAAAAAAAGGCAGGAATAGGATTGCTCTCCAATCTCTTTTCAAGTCCTCTAAAAGACCATAAAGCATGAGCCCAAACAGAAGCATAATAAAACAAGCTTTATCCCAAAGGAAAGAAGGACCAATAGCCTAATTTCAAAAAAAAACCTTAACATTGTGCTCCATTCAAATATCCTAAGGAAGACCAATGAGGACGTATTTCCAAAATCATAAGACCAATATCATGCAAGCTTTTGCTTTTTCCTTGTTCTTTTCTAGATATAATCTAGCAACAATGGATAAATGACCACATAAGTGCATCCACCACTGACCATTACCAAATGCACCAACTATGGCCGCTTTTTTCCATTTTTACAGTCAAAGAAGAAGATTTTGAAGAAGGAAAACTGTGCAACTTGCCTTTAACACAAATAACCAAATGATAGATTTTGTTCATCAATCAATTCACTTAATCTCCTTGTATATTGTCCATAAGGCTTATCAATAAATGCTAGAATAGCATAATGAAAACCTTAATCATTCTAAAAATTGTCTCAATCAATACAAGCATAAAAGGACTAAAACATCACTAGAGTTCAACCAGAATTCAGAAGGAATAGAATCTTCAGTAAAAGCAACTTCTATCTAACTCCAGATGACTACTACCACAAAGGATGCTTTTTTTTTTGGGGGGGGGGGGGGAAGACCTCTTCTTCGTTGTAGGACCAATATATCTCACCTAAGATAGCCAAAAATGGATATTTCTTTCCTAACCAAGCAATGGTTGCACGACCACCTAGCTTCAACACATGGTTTACAGAGTCAGAATAATATACCCAACTACTCGAAGCATTTTGCTTTCACAAAGTCAAGTAACTGAAATATCTGTTTACTCATCTATGAAGCATCCTCATCATTTAAGTGGCATACTAATTCTTGATATTAAGATTCAAAGAACGATTTTTTACGTCCTTCCTCAATGGTTGCTATCATGCCATTTATTCCAAAACCTATTTTCAGGCATCAAGCAAACAGCAAACTTTAATAAATAAAAAAGATATCTTTAATGTGAACGATTAAAGGAGATCTAGATCAGTATGGAAACATAACTATACCTCTTCGGGAATCAGGGGACATGACCCGTTTCTTTTACGCAGGTGAGAGTCTACACTGAGTTCCTCCTTGACCCTCCCTTGCTTTATCAATTGAGCTCTTTGATATTGTATAAGTTCAGTGTGGACATCCTATAAACACAAAGGAACATGAATTAGAAAAGAACCTAGAAAAGAAATGCATTCATTTTCAAGTGATTTGACAGTGCATCACATTATGAAACAAAACATCACAATTAAGCCTTGCATCCCAAACTAGTCAGGGCCTAGTGTCTACTGGTAGTGAAGTTAAGAGTAAAGCATATTATGTCTTCTTACCTCTTCCAAATTCTTTTTAGGCTCTCATTTTCTTCTTGAAATAACTTCAATTCTTGTTGCAGCAAATTAGAATATCATTTTGTACATGACCTTACCACATTTTGTTTTTGGGTTACGGTCATGACTGTCCACCTCAATCTCTCATTTCACACCAATTTGGCACAAACTTTTTCTGAATAAACTATTTTTGAATTCCAAAATTCCATGTCACATCAACCTCAAAGATTTTCAACTCTTAAACATTTTTTTGTTGTATATGTTTTGTATATTACCTGTAATGTTTCCATATGTTCAATAGTTCTTCAAACACAATTTACTTGAGGGCCACTTCTCAGAGATCTTTTTATGACAACAACGTTCATTAATAACAGACTTAGAATTATTTACCTACTCATTGTTGGTACAATATTTGAATGAAGAAACACAATATATATTCCTAATAGTCATATCTTATCAACTTTACCCTCAAAATATCCAAATATCGAATTTTCTTAGTTAAACCTACATTTATAAATAAAAATTATCAAGAAAGAAACAAAATTTTATCAGTGTAAATATATTAATTCATTATTATGAATTTGAATAACTGCCAGATCATGTCTTTTTTTCCCGTATCAATCCTATAGGTATCATGTTGAGTCCATGTTTCATATGTACATCAGTGCTTCAGTGTCCAATATTTTCCGGTTGTTAATGATGTCAAACAACAAGAATCATAACTCGAGGGCATCCCTTGTTCTTTGATTCTCAGTTTCTCACTTTGACTTCATATACTACGTTACTTCTACAAAATTCATCTATCTATTCTGTTTCTGGTTCACTTATTCTAAGACATTTTGATTTCACTTTCTCTATAATTTTTAGTTTCCCCAAATGCTGGACTAGGTTGGTGTGAAACACCTAACCACAAAGAATTGTAATGCTTAATTATGCTTTGAAATTGAAACATGTGCTTTAAATCCCAGTAAAAGGCCCAGAAAAAGAAATACAAAGATAAAAAAGAAAAAAAAAATCTTGTGAATAGAGTTATTGTGGGAAACACCACTTTGAAATGTGAATATGAAACGTGCAAAAAATTGGCGAAGGCGGCAGGGATGGGTAAGGATTTTGTCGATGAGCAAGTATAAATTTCATAGGCATAAGAGCATTGCATCCCTCGAGCACCTTACCTAACACATCAATTGTACAACTAACCTAGAGGTTAAAAGCAAAGAAGGTAACACAACAGAAGCAAAAATTATAAAATTAGAAGGGAAAAAAATACAAGGGACAAAGAATGCTATAACGATCCCATAACAATTTGTCTAATAGTTCTAATGAACAACTAAATAATTGAAGCTGAATGAAAAAAAGCTCAAGCAAAAGAATACACTCTTGAGTTAAGCGCAGAAACAATGATCCAAGCACTGAAGCCAAAAAATAGAGCTGTTCAAATTTGGGAAAACCAATGTTCCCACAATTTCCAAAGGGCAATCTCCAAAAAGAACCCCCCAGACTCAAAAAGTAGACCAAGTTCTTGAGTTCAGTGTGCAAAAGTTCAGAAAACTGCATATTGTAATCTTCATAAACTAGAAAAAGATTTGTATCTGGAGTGAAAATTTTTTATTTCCACCACAAATTTAAATCATGCTCTTCTAAAAGTAGTTAACGAAAATTGGCATTGCAGATGGAAAAGAAATTTTTCTAGGATCCAAATTAAAACTCAATATTTCAACCCCATTGAAGCCAAAAAGAAAAGGAGGGGAGATCAAAATTGATATTTTACCTAGTACTCTTTGATGGGAACAAAGAACAATTGTTTCCAAATTTTAAATGTATAATTGGATTTAGGTTTTAAACTTAAGTTCGGTTCTTTAATGGTCATGAAAGTGCTTTTAAGTATAGGAAACTTGAGAGAATGGAGAAAGGGGTGAAAAAGAAAGAAAAGCATCTTTGGCCATTGCAGCCTACTACAGCCAACAACACTGTTGCAGTCCATAGCAACCGCTACAGCAGGGAATTCCATATATATATGTAAGGGGCCCAATGCGATTCCATAACCACAGTTACGAATCATAATCTGAATCATTGTCACTTGTGAGTGTGTTAATAATATTACAATGAGGCAGCCTTAATTATAATCCATACCTATTGACAACATGCATGCATCCCTACTATAAATCAAGTTGCAATAGTAAAAGCCTTCTCCCATCTCATCGAAGCATATGCTGGACTTTCTCCAAGGAGGCAGAACACCAGAACTTCTAAGGGATCTAAGGGGTAGTTTGGTTGGGGTGAAAAGTGTAAGAAAAAGGGGAGGGGAAGTAAAAGTGGAAGGAAATTGGAGATTCCACTTGTTTGGTAAGGAGGTAAAAGTGAAGGGGAAGTAAAAGTGGGGTGTAATCATTTTTCATTCCTCTTAAAAAATCATTTCCGTCCTAAAGTGGACGGAAATGAAAGAAAATGAAATTTTTTGACGATTTTGCCCTTGTTCCTTTTTAATATTTACGAAATTATCTATTATTTTTTACTATTATAATTTTATTTAATATAAAATAATAAATTTAATTTTTTTCATCAAATTTATTGGATAAATTATTTTTTCTAATTTTACTTTTTTTTTTCTCTTTTTACTTTTTTACATTAATATTCTAATTTTATTTAATATAAAATAACAATAAAAATAATTTATAAAAAATAAAAAATATATATTAAATAATTATTTTTTAGAAAAATATTATATTTTTAGAAAAATATTTTAAATTAAAAAATTAAAAAATTATATAGTAATAAATATTAAAAATATTATTTCATAAGGGTAGAATAGTAAATTAAGTGTAATTTTCTTCCACTTTTCACTCCAACCAAATACAAAAAAGTACCACCAATTTCCTTACCTTCCATCCGTACCAAACAAAAACGATGAAAATGCATTTACTTCCATTAAATGAAGTAAATCACCCCCTTCCCCTCCCCCTCCCCTTCCGCGAACCAAACTTACCCTAAGTCTATATTATGTAGAATTGTTCCCACAATGTCCACACAACAGAATAACTGAATAACCAAGTTGTGCTGCACAAATTGAGGTCTTAGGCCCTACCTATACTCACTAATTCGCAATAACTAATCAAACAAGGCAAAAGGGGCATTGAAGATTAGGAGATGAACATAAAAGTTTTTTTTATTCACAGAACAAAGAAAGAAAAGATTCAAAGGTAACCTGAAAGAGTTCAGCACAACCATGATAGGCCAGAGTGCGTCTTACTAAGCCAGGATGGATGGCTAGGAAAGGTCGGCCCCATGCCCTTAACCTGTAACAAATATATAATTATCAGAATTTTTAAACTAGATGTTTAATACAATGATAGGCCGGGAATTCTTACCTCTCCACCATTTGTAGCCCAAGTGCCTTTATTTCTGGACGAAATTGGAGTGCATGGAAAGCAACTCTGCATCTAAGTCTCTGATATTCAGACATGCTAGGAGGCAAAATTGACTGCCCCAAAAAAAAAAAAAAAAAAAAAAAAAAAAAAAAGAAAAAACTGAAATGCCATTTGTAACATAAAGTTTCAGAGTCATATAATTTCCACAAAGTTGTATGGGGCATCTAAAATAAGATGAACATATGAAAGTAGTTTGATCTAATGGAATTCAACTAAAACAGATGTCCTAAATTTAGTAGGATCAGCCCACCAACACTAAACAATAACGGTGCACCACCAGTGTGAACAGGTAGAACATACATCTATTAGTGAATGCCAGACAGACAGTACAAGACCCCTGACCCCAAACTGATTAAAGTTCCTGCAACAAAATATAATGAACAATTGTGGCACCACAATTCAGTTATTTGTAAACTTACTAAAATGGATTATCATATTCCTAGTCTTACCCAAGAATTATAGTTTAAAGCAACTACATGAACATGATAATCTGCACCAGTCAGGTTTGTAGAGGCTACCACCCCACAAACCTAAGGCAGGCATACATATGCAACCGCAAGAGATTCTAAGCTTCAAAGGAGAAGCTCCAATAGGGTCATTTGTTAGATTTTATGATGGCTATCAAGTTTCTCTAGAGATTCTATGATAGTCTTCAAGTTTCTCCGGTAAGGTCATTACATAAACATAAGAACAGTTCAATTACATGTCACAGATGAGTTGGAACCGACAAGAGAATCCTGCAATTCAGCTGATTTTCAAGTTTAATTAGAGTAAATTTTAGACAACCAAAAACTTGGATCGGTTGACAGAGGCCCCATGTCAAAGTATCTTATTAAGTTAACATGAGTCAGTGCAAGAAGTCAATAATTGGCTAGACAGGCATAACATAGCAAACTAAAAATGGTAGCATAGTGGTAGCATAGTGAGGTTCGAATCATTTCGTTAGAGAAGGGGAAAAGCAATCACTTCATTGGATGACAACTCTGAATCCAACATGCATGGCAAGAATAGGTTTGACAATAGCCATCCATAAATATGGTGTTTAGGGGACAAGAACTATTTTTTTTTTGTTACATCGAGATTTGAACCAGGGATCATCAGGTTGGGAGAGAAGGTTGTGACCACTAATATGTCCCCCTGGGGACGACAAGCACTATTTTCATGCTGAACAATGGACTCCATGCACATCAAGGGCCGACAAACAGTGAGCAAATTAAACATTCTCATCCAAAAATATCTAGTCAAACAAGAAAAACTCAATTTGCTAACTTTGTTAGTTACCTGCAGGCATCCACCGTCAGTAACAATGAACCCAAGAACCTTGTCTTTCTTCAGTCTTGGAAGAATCTCTTTGATGTAAAAACTGAGAGAAGCAGATTTTTTGGGCCTGTAAAGAGGCAATTCATTTCTTTTCCTAGCCGCTTTGAAAGATTCAGGGAAGTTTTTGACAATAATAACATCATTCTTAAGTGATGCTATTAACTGCTCTTCATTGTAAAGATAGGAAAAACTCTTGAATTTTGAGCTACACCACGCAAAGAAGAGCAAAATGCAAACCCCATTAAGATTTACCAGCATTTGAGGATAACCATTTGATTTTGGCAAATAAAAAAAGTTTCTAAGAAACCTGATGCCTTTTGAGCGAAGACTTTCTTGAATCTCGGGTATAATCAGAGTAGCATTCAGAAGCCTGGATATGGTGACAAGATCACAGATCTAGAAATTAAACAGAAATGTTATGAACTCCCAACAAAATATTAACCAAATGAAACTTGCAAATTGTTGAAAATCATACCGACGTTCTTATGTTTTCAAATCCACCAAATATTTTAGCATATATGAAACCATTGTTCTCCCGATTTGGAGCTGAAAATTAAAAGGCAGAAAAATTAATTGAGACTATTAAATGCAATTGAAGGCTTGCTAATCACTTTAATAAGCTGCTGAATCACAACAAATTCAAAGACTCGAAGAAGAAAAAGAAACAAACACTAGAAATAATGGCTTTCAACAAACAGCATGCCCTGGGCAGTTGAAAAAAAAAAGATATTATTTTGATCGAAAAAGCAACAAGAAATTATGTTGATTCCTCTTCTGTTAACAATCTCCCGTTGCTTTTTAGCTTTCTCATAATTCCCCTTCCTATATAACCATCTCCCCTGTATCCCTTAAGTTTCTAAACAACCACATCTCACTTTTTCATCCTCTTCTCGTGCATATCTCCTCCAATTTTCTACTGTTTCCGTCATACTCTTCCTCTTTCTTCTTTCCCTACAATCCACCAGGTAATTTACTGTGGTTTAATTAAAAACACATGAACCAAGACCTCAAAATGCAAAATCTAATCCCTGCCAATTTTAAATCCACAATAGAAGAAAAGAGAGCTCAACTCTCTATTTTAAAAGAAGCCAGACCATAAAAGTATTACATTGTTATATAGTTGTTAAAATTTAAATTCTAACCATACAATTCAGCCCTATTCAAAATTTAATAGAATTACTACATAATTCTATTATTCTACCCTCAAACTGATGCAGTGGAATCCCAATTTTAAAAACCATTGAAATCCACATTACAGCGTTACACTGTGCAATATCCTATGAAACAAATTAATTACGTGCTAAATTCCAAGACAATCATAACGAAGTTCATTAGCAAACAAAAATAGTTTACAAATTACCCGGATAAGTGGTTCTTGGATTGGCATAAGGTTGCAAAGACTCCAAAGGCTTCACAGTTCCCCATATCCTTTTATATCTAGCACTCTAAGACCAATACGCATAATCAAAACAATCAACATACAAATTCAATCCAACAAACAAGGAATCCAATTCAAATGAGAGAGAGAGTGAAGGAATGGACCTGACGATTGAGAGTAAAAGCAAAATCTTGACTGAGATCAGGCAATGCGCTGTAGCGGGAGAAACCGACATTGGAGAATTTAGCGAGAAGAAGATGAACGAGCAGAGAAACCAAAGACAGGACCAATCCGATCAATGCGGCCCATCTTATTCTGGATCTGAGCATCTTCTCTCTCTCGCATCGAGATTTAACCTTCTATTGTCGAAACAAATCGAACCAAATCATCGAAATTGAATCAATCTGACAAGAAAAGCAGATGCAGTTCCATAGACAGACACAGAGAGAGCGAGATGGTAGAGTATATTTAGGGTTTTGGACAAGAGTGAATCAGAATCAAAGTCTTCCTCTTCTTTACTCTCTTCGAAGCTCTTTTTTATTATTATTATTATTGGTTGTAAATTTGGTGAAGTGTGAAGTGAGTGGAAGTGGAAAGAAATCCCAAGGAGAATCCGCCCAACTCAGGGCAGACACCCAACAAAAGTGTTTTTTACGTCGTTGGATTTGCACAAATAAATGAGTTAAGGGATGCGATGCTGACTTCCCCTGAAAACGACATGTAGTGTGCCCATTCAAATAATGCAATATTAGTCAAATTTGCAATTTTTGTATGACTGTGATAGCATTAAAACCAAATACTATATAAATATATATAATATCTATAAGATTGTGGGTTGCTAAATATTTGGGTTGAACGCAAGTTTCACTTTTCTTTGGAATGAGTTTTTGCCTTATTGAAATATGATTTAAAAAAAAAAAAACATCGATATTTAATAATTATATTAAATTTAATTAAGATCGGGACGGATCAAATTAAGTTGGATTATTGAAAAACAAAACTTTCATAATATCTATTTTTATCGCATATAATATTTAAATTTAAAATTATATTTAAAGAGTATCGATAATATCGACCATTGATACCTTACTTTTATACAAAATGTTGTTAAAGATTATAATCCTACTCATATACTTCTATTCATTGTGGTTGGGGTTGATCGTCTTCTCAGTCCTCTTGGTAAAACTTGCCTCAGCATCTAACTAATTTCCTATTATTCATTCATGTATTTAGCCTTGAAATTATTCAAGACCATCTTTTTCAAGCAGCCATGCAAGTTCAAAATTTATTTTATTTTATTTTTTATCTGCAAACATTATAACTGAATGTTATTCAAAAATTAAATAATGGGGATAATCTAATGATTACAATAACTTTCGAATTTAATGATTTCAAATTCAAATTTCAATATAACAAAAAAAATCAAATGATAATTCTGAGTATCATTATATAATATAACAATTAATACATATACATATCTTAACGTTAGAACCAAGTACATGATCAAGAATTCCAATGCATGATCAAATTATTGGAGAAATACCTTAAATACCCGAAATCCATTTGTCTTGTAGATTTCTACAAATGGAAAGGCTGCTCCACCCAAAAAGAGAAGATGTTTAATGGTTCCACTTGTCAACAAGAGAACTTCAAGAAACAACTTAAAACAAAAAATGAAAAATCCATATGTAACACTTGTTTTGGTACATGACACGCCACATTGGATAATTGAGGGAGAAGAGTAATACATTGTAGCATTTTAAGAAAATTTTTGTATGAGATATTAAGGAGAAATTCTAATTATGATATTAAAAAGAAATATTCTTAGTTTTGGTTCTATTAAAAAGAAAATCCAACAATGATCTCTATTTAATATGACAATTTTAATATCTTAATCTCCCATAGTAAAAAAAAAAAAAAAAAAAATCAGAGTCATGCCAAACATACTGCTTATATGACAAATTCTAAAAAATAAAAATATTTTATAAAAACTCAAAATAATAATTATTTTACTTTTTAACGGTATAATTAAAATTTCTCAAAATATCATTATATCTCTAACAATTACAGTGTGATCGTCAAGCAGTAAGATGATATTGAAAAATAATATATTGTAAAAATACATGTTTTTAATTTTAATTTTTGGTTTGAGTTATTTTTATAAATTCATATAATAATCATAATTAAGTTCTCATTGACTTTTTTTAAAAAATAATGTATCTATGTTTTGTAAATCAAAAAATTTAATTATAATTTTATTGATATAGTTTTATTTATTTTTTAAAATATTTGGAAATAATTGGGAGAATACCATTTGTATGAAATTCTATTTTTTGAAACGGTTGGGTGTTTACATGAAGAAAATATATCCGTTAAATTCCTGAACATAATATATTTTGAATTTAACAACTATTTGTCGAGTTTGATAACTAATTGCCAGCCTGTACCTAAAAAGCAAAACGACCCAATATGAGAAGATTGTAAGAGAGTGTGAAAAGGAGAGAAAGCAAAACAAGACAAAAGAATTTGGCTTTTTCTTCTTCTTCTTCTTCGTTGCAAAATACAGAAACACAGTCGAACGGCAAAGAAAGAAAAGGCAGACATCATTTAATGCTATGAAATCGCATTTTTATCCCGGTTTTCGTCTTTCTTCTTCTTCTGCTTCTTCCTTATCCTGGTGCCGCGTTCTGTTCGGTAGTTGTTTCATCAATGGCTTCTTCGAGCTCTGGAAATTTAATTTCTGCCACTGGTACTTTACGATTTTAATTTTATATAATTTTTTAATTGTTTGATTTAATTAATTTTGAAATTTGAAATTTGTGATCGTTTTGAAGGGGTTATAATTTCAGAGGCGGTTATGAATCTCCTAGAGTTAGAGATGCTGTTATGTCTTCTTTCAAAGACATTGCTACCTTGTAACAATCTCCCTCTCACTCACTCTCGCTCGCTCGCTCGCTCGCTTTTAATTGATTATCGGGGTATTCCAGGAACCCACTTCTGGTTCTTGACTGTTGCACTGTTGTTTCGGGTATTTATTATCATTATTTTTTTCCTTCCTTGTTTGTGGGTTTTTTGCATTTATATATATATATATATATATATATTTGCATTTTTGTCTCCCAAAGTGTTATTAGGTTATTTGGATTTGAATCAGAGAGTCGGGAATATTGCTTATTTGTTTCAAGTTATGGCATTTGCTGTACGTTTTTTTTTTTGGGGGACAAAAAAGGATGTCGACTCTTCTTTCATGTCGAAACTCACCAAGATTGCCACAGCCGAGATTGTTTCCTCCAAGATAATTTCATGGTCAAATTTACTATTTAATGATCTAGTTTCTGGGATTACTATGGTGGATTAACCCCTCATTTGTCTAGCATCGTGCAATTCAATTTTCTTCTTTGTAACAGTAGGCCAACTTTGCTTGAAGGCAGACTTTGGGTTTTGGATGAGTGAGTTTTGAAGAAGACTACGATGACGATCCACTTATGCTCAGCTCTCTTGCTCTTGAAGCCCTCAAGCAATTCTTGGCCGAACAGAACCAGAACTTTCCTGAACCAAAAACTGAAAAAGACCCCAAAATCTCTCTGCTCTCTGAAGACTTGAGACAGCCAGTTCTGGTACGAACCTGAAACTGCCGAATCCATAGCTAAAGAGGTTCTTCATCTCTGCAGTTCAATCAACTCTCATCGCGTTGCTTGCATTGCTTGCCCTACGCTCTTTGTTTATCTCAAGGTTCTAAATTCTATTATTCCTTCCTAATTTTTAATAAAAAAATTCGAATTATGTTTATTTTTGGGCTTTTGATAATTTCAGATGTGAGCTATGGAAGACATTGTTATATATAGGTAGTTGCATTTAAGGTCTTACTCTGAGTGTTTTGTGCAAACAAAGGGGTCATATGCTACAAGCGGAAAGTGAACTAACCTCTAGATTTGCTTTTAGATTTCAAGTAAATAGAAGCGCTATGCCCCCTTTCTATTTAAGGAAAATCATTGTTCTTCTCCACTAGAAGAGTCTTAAAACTTCACTCTGCAAATTGTAACTTTAACAAAATGGTGAACTTTTAGAGGTAATTCTTGGTCCTGTTTCGTGTGCGGGATAAGGGGCATGATTGGGTTGCATTGGATTAATGTTTATCAAATCCTATGTTTGTTATGGAAAGGGTTATTTTTAGTGAAGAGCCAGATTTATCCAACGTACAACTGTTTTACTTTTATGCATCTCAGTGTGGAATTAGATAATATGATTCGAATTATCAACATATATAATTGCATTTACTTATAAACACACACGCATGCACATACATGCACACTCAAATATATATCCAACACAAAGTAAACTTAGTTTATCCTTCTCTGTCCGATGTCAAATATAGTATTATTACTTATCCTATCCAATCTAACCCAATCCTAGCCTATTCTGTGTGCCACAAACAGCTTATAGTATTAACACGGGTATTGAGGTACTCAAGCTAGAGATGTTTTACCAATTGAAATTTAACTTGGTAAGGACTGACTTATTTTGTAGATTTCTGTTCATCGTCATTGCAAGGCTTTTAAAAGCTTTGTGAAATTACAAAGAAAATAGAAATCATCCTAGTTTTGATAATATTTGCCACTTGTATGGAGTGTCTCGTCAGTAAAAATGGAGTGGGAAACGAAGAATAAGTACAGTAAGATTCTACATGACTTTCCTTATACATAGCTATTGTGGATAAGATGCGAGAGTATCGTCTGAGATGGTTTGGACATGTACAAAGAAGACCCAAAGACACACTGGTTAGGAGAATCGATAACCTAAATATAGTAGATTTAGTAAAAGGTAGAGATAGACCACTAAAAACTTAGATGCAAGTTATTTGTAAAGATATGATAGTTAAGAGTTTAGATGAGAATATGACCTTTGATAGAAATGAATGGCGTAATAAAATCTGCACAAATTTAACCAACATTCTTTTTTTCTAATTAAACCAACATTCTTTTTTTTTTTTAATTTTTTTAATCTTTCCTATATTTGTCTCTCAAATGACCGATCCAATAAGTTGGGATTAAGATTTAGATTGTTATTGTTGCTGTTGTTGTCATTTCCTTATACATAGCTAGTTCATTTTAGGAGATTTTGTTTCAAGTTCAAAACAATGACAAGCATCAGTAATTGTTACATTGATATCCTCCCCTTACACATGTTTTTTTTTTTTTTTTTGGGGGGGGGGGGGGTAGTGAAAGAAGAACCCAATAGTTATGAGGGAAAGAAATATGTAAGAGATGTAGAAAAAGAAAATTAGATTGAAAGCAAAGCTTTTCAGTCCTCCATAATATATTGGAGATGCCGGAGACCGTTAAAAAAAAAAAATCACAATCTTAGCCAGTAACAAAGCAGGACAAAGAAGTTGCTCTGTAATAGCCATGCATTTCTTTCCTACCAAACACAACACACACACAAAAATGATCATTGTAAGATTTGCTGAATTTGGCAGTTGTATTTGTTCCAAAGTTTGAGAAAAGATGATTTTGAGCTTCTATTGTCCAACAGCACATAATGGACAGAATGACATGCAGCCATGTGGTATGATCAGGTTTCTAGATTCTAATATTCTCATTATCACATGGCTTCAAGAAATATAAGAAGGCAAATTCATGCCCATGAAAAGTTATTTAATTCACAGTTCCTCTCTCTCTCATGGCATACCATATCATGTGCTTGAAGCATTTCCCTTACCTTCTATTTTGTTATCTGAATTTCAGAGACTTGATCCCGATTTATCAGTGCAACTTCTTGAGTATGACAAACGATTTGAGCAATATGGAAATGATTTTTCATTCTATGATTACAACAAAGCAGTGGAGTTGCCATCAGAATTCGGACATGCATACGGAGTGGTGCTTGCAGATACTCCTTATTTGGTAAGTACCGGACTAGTAAAGAAAAAAGTAGGAAAGACAAAATTATTTCTTTTTTGTGCATGGACATTCTTTACTATTACTCATTTTAGTTGCCTTAGCTACTACTGCTAAATTTTAGTTGTAGATGGGCACCTGCATTGTGTTAGGATTGCTTCGGAAGAATTGATCCATTATTTTGTCCCAAAAAAGTGGTCCCTTATTTATTTCCAATGAAGTTCAGTTGTTCCTTTCATTTGCTTCTCTCTCTCTCATTTGGGGGGGCCCGGTGTTTCTCTACTTCTTCACATGGTCATCACCTTGAACCACATTTTGACATGAAGACATGTTACAAAATATAGCTTGTCAGTTGTCAATCATGCTTCTTTACTGCAGCAAAAGGGTGACATTCAACTAACACTAATGGTGACAGAGTGAGGAATGCCTGGTGAAAGTTACACAAACAATTACCTTTCTTTCCCAAACTGAAGATGCTTACCTACTTCTACTCACAGGTAGATTATTAATTATTTTCGTTAATAACTGAACTTGGTCGAGTAAAATTTATGTGCATATTTAGATTCATGTAATTAATCAACCGCTTATTAAGATAACAATACTGCTACTAACTGCAAAAGATTTGTCTGCTTGCTTTTTCCTTTGAGGATTTCACCTAGGAGAAGCCTCTGCTTTCTTCTTCTTTTTGAGTATATATATTTCTTCAGGAAATAACTTTTAACTGTAAATTTTCTCCATGAGAGTATTCTCTTGGATAACATTTTCATTGATTTTGTGGAATAGTAGATATATTACTTTACCCTAGTTACAAACTAGAACATGAAGTTGAGAGATTATGACAAATCAAACTCCATTAATAAGTGAGAAAGATTTATACATGTATTGAAAAGATATTCGTTGATTTTTTCTTGCCAAATCACCTCAGCTCATCAACTTTAATCTCAAGGTTTTACTCAACAAAAATTTAACTTGTTTTATGAGTATAAAGTACTGGTTTTGATTTGTTATCACACCTGAACAACTGGGTCCAATACATGACTTGATTCATTACCTTTGTTAGCTTGAGACTTGAATAAGATCTGTCATTCACCTTATGGCTAATACGTTGTCATCCTGGAATTGTTTTAGATTTTGGTTTCACCGAAAATATTTTATTTTGACCAAATTGGTTTTTGATACCCAAACTCAGGAAAACAGATCTGTGATATATGTATTGAATGGAGACAGATTTATCTTTAACAAAACAAATAAAGGCAATTTCAGCAAAAAAGGAATATATGGGGGAGGCTGTATGAAACAGCTTAAGGAAGTAACAACCAGACCTCATTCTACACATTTTGGAGATAAATCATGCCAATATTAAAGGAAACAATGTAGGATAACTATTTGGGCTATTATTGTTTCATAAAATTCTTTAGCTTTCGTAAACCAATTATCTTCTTTCCAGTTTTCTTCATTCTCTAGTACAGTTTACTATTTTACTTTGCAGGGGAGGTACAGAAGGATAGGGCTGAGAAACTCTTGGGCTTGTACCCTTGCAATTTCAGGCCTCAGCACTCCAGCAAAGTTGGAAATCAGTTTCGGCTGTTTACAAACTATGATCCTGGGTCAAGATTAGATGGGTGGGAATTTGAGAAATAAATTATGCTCTTCAAGAATTGTTATGCCAAGGTTAGCACTCGCTTATCCAAAAAAGCTTAACATAATCTTATTTTTACTTTTTCCACTATAAGCATTGTTGCATGGTTTGAAAGAACGTATGCTCGAACTGAGCGGATGATTGTAAATCCTTATCCAAAATACGGGTTTGGTTTCATTTTAAATTATCACAAAAAAAAAAAAAAGAATTGTAATTATTTGGTCATTCAGGTCACAAAGTCTCTTCTTTCATGTATTATTTTCCTAAATGTATGTACCCTTATTTTCGACTTTTCTGCTTGCCAGGAGGTTGAAGCTATTGTTATTCCCGTCAAATTGGTGCATGATGTGATGAAATTCGGACCACAAATGGATATCAGCTGCTCAAGAATCTACCCCCATCTTTCATGCTGAATGTGCCAAGGTCTCTGTACCCTTAAAATTCTTGGGTTAGGCAGGAAAATTGGTACTCCATGCAATGCTCATCCCGGACAGGTCTTTTTTTTATATATATATATATGCTACGTGAAGGTGAAGGGACTTTTTAATTTTAATTTATCCCCTCTCTCTCTCTCTCTATGTTTTATGTGCTAATTATATAATTATGTATGCACGTTTATGAGTTGTTTTTAGTGGGTTCAAGGTGTAACATACCCCACAGAGGGTTGAGCTCAAGGGATAATCAACGGTTTTTTGGAGGGTTTTGGATGGAAACAAATATATATATATATATATATATATATATATATATATATATATATATATATATATATATAAATGGCGTGAGTGAACTTAAAAAAAAAAATGAAAAATCTATTTTAGTATTTTAGAATTAACTATTAGAATTTACTAATTAAAAAAATGCAGTTTAATGGTATTAATTCTCAAGAGGAAATTGGAATGGGGGTACATTCTCCTCAATAAGTAGAAAGTTCTCAAACTTTTCACCTCTCCACCTACAAGATTATGTAATATACCTCTTTCCTTTCCTTTCCTTTTTTTTTTTGGGGGGGGGGGGGGGGGTTTCAAAGGGGGCCGCCATAGGCCCAAGCAGTACAAGCTAAAAACCAGGGCAGAAACTTGGGCAAATATGCTCGTGTTAAGACTCACTGAGCTGAAGCAATCTAAGATCCCGCAATCTTTATCATCTTTAGCCATTTTGTAGGTTGAATAGCTAAAAAACGAGCAATCAAAATGCCAATTGACGAAAGGTAATCAAACCTTACCTACAAATACATAAGCGAACAAAACTAATATCGATAATTGATTGAATTTTGACGATGAACTATAGATTTAAGCCATACAATACGATAGGTGAATTTATTTATTTATTTATTTACTTTCAACTGTACTCTATGGCAACGTGTCTGGGAGAACATCGTTTGCTATAAGATCCGCCTTAAGACCAAGAGACATGATTGGAGCCACGATGGTTGTCAAGGCCTAGGCAACTAGCAAAGCATCTACACTCTTAGATCATTGAAGAGTACATATTTGAAAGGACAGTCCAGTGACCACAATTTCTCTCGTTCAATCTAATGATTTTAGATTTAAATCTCGATATAATAAAAAAAAAGAAGAATAAAGTCCTCATCTTTGGGACTCTCGAATTATCTCACTTTTCATCGGCACCTCTTGACTTTTTTACGATATTCAACGGCTCTATTATGTACGATCATCACTGTTTGCCATTTGTTTGTCAAAGATTATGAGAGTGCTTAAACCGAAAAAAAAAAGAAAAAGAAATAGAGACAAGATAAACAAAAAAAAATTTTTCCTGACGCATCTCAGGCATTTGTCTCGAAATATTTTTATTAATTTTATATATATTATCTTTTTTTGATTATTCATGATAAAAAATTTTTAAAATACATTTTTTTGACAATCAAATTATGATAGATTTTCTTATAATCAAGAAAATAGCATCCAAAATGAAACTAAAATTCATGAGAATATCACAGAGATTAATGAATATAAAAGATGTTTAATGAATAATATAAGAGATACCTAAAATAAAATAAACCTAAAGGTATTGGGGAAAAAAAGGATTGCTATTTAATCCAAATCTAATGTATTAAAATAATTTTATTTTATCTAACCCCAATTATAGCTATTCGAGGTGAGTTAAAATCCAATTCCTTTAAATAAATCACTTTCTTCGCTTATGAGGGAGATTATTCGCAATTTCTAAAATGAAATCAAACAAGATGAGTATCTTTATCATATATATTAGGATTTTATTTCTCTATATTAAAATTTATAACGTTTTTAAAAAAATGAACAATATTATTAGCAATTTTTTTTTAGAAAAAATTATCATACAATTACTAAATATAAGCTTAAGTCTACCACACACCTATTAGTTCTATTTTTAAAATTAAAATAATATAATTTAAAATAAGTTAAATTAAACATAAATTTTAATTATTTCAAATATTAATTTGAATCTTTGGCACAATACTTGCTAAAATCGAATAAATTTAATTTTTTCTCATTAATATCTTGTGAGTCCAATCATGCTTAGATTAGAGTGGCAATTGGTTACAACATCCATTTTTTTTTTTTAAAAAGTCATAGGCCTTTTATAATTGAAATTATATGCACGAAAATAGCGGGTCAGATCATTGAACCCGAGACCCGACCCAGGGAGCAATTACCGTGTTGCAACTTGTGATTATATAAGTATGGTCAAGATCTGAATCTACACCGAATTTTGAAAGCGCAAGAAATGAGACCCAACATTGTTTCCGAGGTAAACTTCCTTCTTTTCTCTTTCTTCTCCTTCTTCTTCCCTTGGCTCTCTCTCTCCGCCTCCCTCTTATTTTGGTAACCAAAACCTAATTTCGAAGATATTGCAAATGTTGAACACTGAGAGAGCAAGCTCTTTCTCCTTTTCTGCTAGGTCTTTGTGTCTACTGTGTTAGATGACTGTACTTTATTCACTCTGATAAGCACCTTCAATGTTGCTGATCTTTGAGTGTTTGGATTGCCCAGCTTGAATTTTCTTTCTCTACTCGTGTTTTTAATACGGTTCTTGATGATAGGATAGTCATGGGGAAGGAGTACTCTCTTCACCTCTGCATGGAGATTTTTTTTTTACTTGGGTTTTGGCTTTAGAGCAAGAGGAAGGGAAAAGTGCAAAATGGGTATTTACTACCAAGATGTGATGAACTCGATCTTCGTTTCTTTCCTGCCCAATTGTTGGAAAAAAATGAATCTGTGTCTTAGGTATCACGGGCCTAGCTTTTCCTAGAGACGTGCCGCTCGCACTTACATGACAATCCAAGAGGGCCAGCCAACTCTCGTAATACGGAAGCATATTTGTTATGTGATGTTTTGAGTATAAAGAGATTAAGCGGCACAATAGTAGGAAAATCAAATAGACGAGCAACGTATTAAGGAAGGCAACAATAGGTTTCATTAACTAGTAAGAGGAATTACAATCTCCTAGTGAGGGGACTTTTGGTAAGCTACACCATACTTATATAGATTAAAGCCCCGAGTTTCACTATGAAACTTCTTGCGGATGAAGCATGACCGGTTGTCAAAGTTGTTGCAGAAACAGCAGGCCGTGACAATACGTTAGTATCTTGTAATCATAGAAATGCTTTTCGTTGTAGTTCAGATTTAAAAAAAAAAAAAAAGGTGTTGGAATCAGATGGCAGGCATTTTCAGTTAACATTATGAATTGTATTTCATTTTTTTCTGGGTCAGATTGTGATTGAACCACACAATAGGGAAAGCTCTTTCCATATCCATTAAACCTCCCAAGTCTGGTACATGTGTGATTTGACCTGAGGACCTCTGGTGCTTCCTCAAGAGACTGGAACAGACTGGTACATCATACCAAGTCTGGTACAGACTAGCAATGACCAATTATATGTGCAAGCGTAGTAATAAAAATATATATATATATATATATATATATATATATATGCATTGCTGTCGATTTTTAGGAGAATTGTTTGTTTGACTGGTATACTGTAAAAATAAAAGAAAAGGTGCACAAATCCGAAACTGCACTTGCTTGCCGTGCTGGACTGTGGATTTTGGGCTTTGTGGCTTTTTTTTGGGGCAATACGATGATTAAGGAGGCTGTATTGACATTTGAATTGGTTATACAGGCAGGGTTGCCTACAAGGATTGGACAGTGGTGGGAAGGGATTCCCTTCCTAACTTCAGCTGTGGTGATAGTTTGTGGGATCATTTACCTTGTTTGTCTCTTGGTTGGCTATGACTCCTTCATTGAAGTATGCTTCTTGCTGTCTGCAGTAATATCAAAGTTCCAAGGTATATTCTGAACCCCAGTTTTCACAAAGAAGATGATCTGGAGATTTTTCTCGGTTGCAGCCTCATCTGTTATTTTATTTGGTTTCAAATTACGTATACCCCTTAAATATATTGCTGCCACTAATTATGTGCCTGCTACGTTTCATCTGAAATTGAGATCCTTGATCTCAATCACGCATGTGCATCCTCTTATCGATATCAATCCAATAGGTGTTTGATCTGCCTATTTAAGCAGGGGTATATGCCCATTCAATGTCATAATAGGGAGCACACACGCACACACACGCACACACACAATCTTTTCTTTTAATCCGATTCAAGAAGGAAATGAATAAGATGTGGTAACAATGTATTGTCTTATATGAGGCATGGACCAGGCATCATGGTGCAACAGTACTTGGAAAAAGTTATAAAGTAGTGATGATGATGCATAATTGAAAATTTACAGGGTTATACTGTATTAATTCCTTATATCAAATAATACGTAAGAAAATGTCAATAATGTACCAATAACCATGAAAGCAACTTATCAAAGTTTGAGTTACAAACACAAATTTATTTATTGGAATCTAAACAATTATATTTAACATAATGCACTGATTTTGGAACTACCAAGACCTAGCTGGTCTACTTGTGTTTGGGCCATGCCCGAGATCAGAATTATTTATTTATTTTTTCCTCTGACACATGGAGAAAATTGTTCTACATTGTCATGCTTTTGTTCAACATATGTAATAAATGCACATCAACCAAATATATGTGTTGGTTCTTTATAAATTCTGTCAAAAATTGTGTATATGCACCATATTCTTCTTTCATGCGAGTTCACAGAACATCAATATTGCTACAGCTTAAAGTGTATTGATTTTCATACCTGAGATGAAATTATGCATCAAAACTTGCCAATAGTTTTTAGAAGTTGCTGTTCATTGCTGTAGGTTAAATCTACAGGCCTTTTAAAATGAAAACAAAAATAAAAATAAAAATGAATAGTTACAGAAGATTATTTTTATAATTCCTCAATGTGCACAGGTCGATGAGCACCTCCTTGGTGCGCTTTCTTTGATTTTGTATTTTTCTTTTTTTTTTTTTGAATAAATTTCTCTTTTCCTATAAAAATATCTTCATATATCCTGTATGATAGCTAGCTTCATTAAAATAAATTCTTTCTTCCCATTCACTTGCTCTATTGATATGCTAACTTTTGCAAATTATTCTTTTCTTTGTATATGAAAAACACGCCATTTATGACCATCTTGTATCACGTTCTCTTTCTTTATCATAGAACGACATTGAGAATCAAATAATCTTGTATCTTGACTCTCCACCATTCCACTTCTGCTATAGTTGAGAGGCATTTCAAGCATTTTTGTGATCAATTCTAATAAAGATAGTACTGTCATTTAAAATTACATATTTTTTTTATATATTCTCATTCCTCACGTGCTCTAAGCAAACAAGGGGTTAAAAGGTTACTTTTCCTTCTCATCAATCCTCACTAAATTTCATGTGAACATTCTCATATCTTTAGGGTTGTAGATGGTTATGCTAAGTGCAAGGAAACTTTGTTGATACTGATGATTCATAGATCTTGGAACCATTTATTGAATTCTGAAAATGATATATGAACAATTATGAAGGTTTTAGATCAACATTTTAATAAAAATAGTTTCTGAATATTTTAAACACATATGGTGACACTAGGTCCTATAAAGGACCAATGGTCGACAGGAAGCAGTCAATACATGGAGAGTTGCATTCTAAGCATTGCCTTTTTGCATGTTCAACTTACTTCCAGTCATTATGCCTCTTCTGTGGACTTGGTGTAGGAAAAGGTCTTGACCAATGAACTAAATTCATCTGTGGTCTTTTATGTTAAAATGCCTTAAAAATATTAAATGATGTTAGTTTTTGCATTATTTTACTGTATACTTCATGAATTTGGAGGGGAGACAAATATCAACAATGCAAAGGTAGCTCTAACTTTTTTAAACTATTAACCTACAAAAGGGAATTACATAAAAAAAAATGGAAAAGAAAAAGAAGCTACCTTGAATAGGAAGTAAAACTACTAAAAACTCTTGTAAGGAACACCATAGCAGCTCAAGCACAATAGTTATTCACCCTTATATCAAGCCACTGAAATGCCTGTTGGCCTTTGCTATATGCCGTCCAGCAAAGCTTGTCATTAGCAGAACTATAATTTCTAAGTTTAAGTGCCTGTCCTGCAGATATTGTTGAATACACAAGACTTGAATTTCTAAGTTTTAGACTTGACTATACTATGATTCAGTTAACAATAGGGTTTCTTATATTGATTACGTAACACTTAGGAACTTCAATTGGAATATTATTTTACTGAGATAAGCAATCCGTGCAATATAAAAATATGATTTTTTTCCCTGTTATGATTAATTGTGCATGTTCAATTCAGCAATGTAAAGTGTGATGAAATCTTAAAAATTGCTTGAGGTCACCCCTCTCTTTCTTTTTTGCATGGAGATGAAGAATAAGCATCCTAGGGATGGGGAATTGGTAATTTGTGGGAGCTTCATTAGCAGCTTTTGGAATGCATTATGTTCTTCTTTGCAAGGAATTAGTGCATGGTAATTCCAGAAGCAAGAAACTAACCCCCTCTTTTCTTCCAGTTTACAGGGTATATACCTCTGTTCTTTTTCATGGTTCACTATTACATGTCCTGTTCAATATGATGGCTTTGGTGCCCCTGGGCTCTGAGCTGGAGAGAATAATGGGATCTGTTCGTCTGCTGTACACAATCATTTTATTGGCTACGAGCAATGCGATTTTTCATCTTCTCATTGCGTTACTTATAGCTCATAATCCTTTTCATCCAAATGACTATCTCTTGAATGAGTGTGGGATAGGATTCTCAGGAATCTTGTTTTCTATGATTGTTATAGAGACAAATTTGAGTGGGGTCCAGCATAGAAGGTTGGTCCATCTTCCTTAGTTTTATGAGATACTTCTGTTTGTATGATTGGAAGTATTTATTTTTATTTCCCATTATTTTTTGTCATCTAAAACTGTAAATCTGAGGGTCCTAACCATCACCCATGGCCATTTAAACTTTGAAAAGGCTACCTGACAATGAATTTTCCAGAAATTTCATGTTACTGGGCTTATTATTGTCATCTGGTTGAGTAATGTCAAGAATTTTATAGTTGTTTGCCAGTTTCCTGGATGGTTTAACTGATTATGCATTGCTCTTTCTTGCAGCATGTTTGGACTTTTTAATGTGCCTGCACAATGGTAATCTACTTGCCTCTCTTTTTATTGCTTTTGTAATTTTCTTCTTTTGAGTAAAGATTTTGATATGTAGCATGTTTTTGTTGAAGGTATGTGTGGATCTTGTTGGTAGTGTTTCAGCTGCTAATGACAAATGTTTCATTTCTAGGACACCTGTGTGGAATTTTATCAGGATATGCATGTTTGTATTTCCTTTCTGATCACTTGCATTTTCATTTCCTTTTCAACTATGCCTTACTTGTTCAGACGTTACAATATTTCACAGTTGAATTAGTCTCGGTGCTTTCCCTATGTTGACAGATACTCACCAGCTATTCAACTTCTTAATACCTGGAGCATCTTTCTTTTCTGAAATTGAATCCTCATCCTGGCTTGTAAGTATCTTGATTGGTTTTTTGATACTTGCATTTCATTTCCTTTTGGTATCATTGTTATTATTATTTTTTATTATTATTGGTCTTGTTGATGATGATGTTGTTATTATTATCAATAATTATTTTATTTTATTGTTTTTCTTACCAGATGATAAGATCACATACTTCCATTGATATAGCATAAACTCCTTTTTCTTTAGAATTTTCCCTCATTGATCAAATATAATTCATTTTGGCCAAGCAAAATGTATGGAGGGCAGCATAGGGGCTAAAATTCTCATTATCACCATAGTTGTTATTATCATGTAGTTTTCCATGACACTTAAAGGAGAAAATTCCAACTCATGGATGGAATCATCTTTGGAATCATGGTTTCATCATTGTATTTTCTTATTTGTAGAAGGGGACAACAAGAAAAGTCTTTTAGGAAGGGTCTAGTCTGTTGTTGTGTTCAATAATCAGTGCTTTGAACAGAAAGGTGCAGAAACCCAAGAGGGGGGAGTCCTCAGCTTTTGGGCAAAGAAAATTAATTCTTCATTTCAATTCCTAATCTTAAGCTTGTCTGTTGACTGGGTTTTGAAAACTTCCATGTTATAGGTTCCAAATTCTCAAAAGAAGGGGAAAAAAAAAATCAAACTAACTCAATCCTACAAGATTGCAAAAATAAAACCGAATTAAATTGGAACCCTAGATAATCTCCCCCCACCCAAAAAGAAAACATTTGTGTTCTTATTCCCCTCATAGTTTAACTCTCGGGAATTGTTTGTCCCTACCATGCCAAGTCCTTTTCTAAACAATGTTTTCTTCTGGATAATCAACTTTGAAAAAGCCCTCCAAACCATTTTTCTCAACTATTGAAATTCTTCCATCAACGCCTAAATGTGTATGATAGTTTCTCTTTGGAAGGTTAGCAAGTGTGGTAGTGGGAGTAACCTGAAGTATATATTCTTTTGCTATTTATTTCTTGAGAAGTTGAGATCAACAAATTCAAACTCTGTTTGGATAGAAGGAATTGATATTAAACAAATTTAAAAAAGTGGTTAAAAAAATTAGATTTACATGGAAATCTTGAGAAACTGAAACTTACCTATCGCATCCCCATATAGACTATGTAAAATAATTTGGTAAACCTTATGTCAGCCTTGGATATGATAGCACTCAAACAAATCAGACTTGATGCTAGCCTGAAATTGAGTTCAGCGGATTACTAAATGGTAAGACCAATTCTAAAGTAGCCTTGGTCACGTAACTCTGATGTTTGGTCCATAGAATGTTATATTATATGTATTGACCCAAAGCAGTTCATGCTTGTGCTCAGGCCTCATGCATTTGGAAGAATTATAATTATTTAATCATGTTACAAGGTAGCATTGGTCACTATTTATGACTACAATTGAAATTATTCAAGGATGAATTTAAGTCATCATTTTTTAAGATATTTGAAACTGTCAATTAAAGTAAAAAAGAAATACATATGGAAGAATTATATTAGGGCCTGAATCCTGACCAGGATGAAGACTTTGTTTGTAAAATCATTAGACAACACAATATGCAAAGTTGTCATTTTTTTTCCTTTAATGTCCCTCTTATTTATGTTAGAACAACATTGTGTACTTGTCCGTTCTCTTGCTAAGTAGTTTCAAATCTCATCTTGATAATTCTGTGTCTGAATACTTGTAAGAGCATGATTTCCAATAGAATGCTGTGTTCAGATAACTGGAGGAATTGCCAAACTCTTGTAGCATTTAGCGTAACATATAATAAACCTGCTGTTTTCCTATTATTGCTGTTCTCAGTCATTTGTAAATTAGTGTTCATTCTGTGGGAAAGAGAAACCTTTTAGCTTTCAAGATAAGGCAAGTTTTCCTTATGCATTCCCATTTTATACAATCAAAATATCCTTTAGTGCTACATTGCATCTGAAATTCACCCTAACTATAGACACATCCTTGCTTTATAATATTTGTGGCTTTAGTCCATGCCTTGACACTAGTTTTTTTGTTGTAACTTTCAGACAACTTGTGTTAGAAGACCTAAATTTATTTTGTGCATGGGTGGCAATCCTTCTGGTTACATTCCTACATATTCCAACCAGAATACAACATCAAGGTAATAAAAACCTTATCTTATGTCTTATAGAAAAGGGGCTTCTCTTTTGTATTCTTGCTGGGATAGCCCTAACTTGATACTTCTCTGAGGTAGTGGACCCTTTTCTGGCACTGTATGGAGAAATTTGTCTTCATGGATGCCCCAGAGCGAAACGGCAGCCCAGGTACTGATCTGCTTCCCTGATCTTCTCTCCTCATAATGATGGTTGAATTTATTTACTTTTCCGAACAATTTTATTGTTATTTGATATGTTATGATATGCAAATTGCAATGCTATTAGACCCCATCAAATAAAGGTTATGCTTCTTCTGTGCTTGAAGGATAGAGTGAATTGTTTAACAAACCAATTGGAGACTATGTATTTATTTCTCAATATTCTTTTCTGACTTCTCAGGGTACATCCATCATGAATTTCCCTGACCTCTAATATTGGCAGTTGCATAGGTTCCTTTCAAACATGATCTTGGTTCTTCCATCATCTTAAATTAAAGCTTTATAGTAGTTTCATGTGATCATTTGCTTCCTAAACTTGATGTAAGAGTTCTCATGGAATGCAACTCTTTCTTCTTCCCATTTTCTATTCCCCCCAGTGTGTGCCCAATTTTTTTGTTATTCCTTCCTATTTTTTTTCTCTTATTTCAAAGAGAACCAGAGCTTCAGTTCCTAGCTATCTAAGAAGGTTAGGCAATTCTAGTTCTCCTTTCCCCTGTTGCATCAGTAGTCACTGTTTCTTAGTTTTCTTTGGCATAGTGAGATCTTTTCTAAACACAACAGTGTGTTAGAATTACTGCTGTCAATGCTCCAGGATCTTTTGGCACCCAAGGTGCTACCTGCCACACTAGGTGCTTACTTGACTGACATCAACTGTTTATTCAGGAGTTATTTTTTCGGTTATGAAGTTAATTTGCGAAACTAAAGTTTATTAATAGTAATATTATTCACCTTGGTTGTTGACCTTTTGAAAACATTCACATGGAGGGTATTATTTTGTAAGTTGTTGGGTTAGTTTTGAAGACGTTGCTCCGGATTACACAAGACACGTCTCTTTTAGAGGATAAGAGGGTTTCCATGAATATTATTAGTATTTTCAATGTTTTTACAAGATTTTGGTTCTTAAAGTTAATATTTCTGAAACTGCTATTTGTTGAAGTTATTGCGCAAGAGGATACCTTGGATGAGTATTTTTTTTTGGGTGTGAGAGAAAAGATTGGCCTATGACCTATTGGCTACATGATCCCCTCTCTCTTTCCTTGCCTTGTCAGATAGGAGTTTTGCAGGATAGCGTACTACAGCTTGTGCTTGGTGTTCCTTTGCTTGGGAATCTGATAGTAGTATACTCTGGTATTCTGTAGTGTCTGAAGTGTCTTAAAAATTGAATAGTTTGATGGATGCTTTCTTCTATTTAGGAGTTCGTTGCATTACTTTTATCTGAGCATCTTATATTCCATAAGTGCTCCTTTATTTTCCCTATCTGTTTAGGATGCCTATTGGGGTGGTTGAGAGACTTGAGAGGATGATGATTAATTTTCTGCCATCTGGTTTAGTTCTGGAGATAAGGATTATTTGGTCAGTTTGAAAGGTGTCTGCTGCTTTTAACTTGACAGGAATTTGGAAGTTGGTAACTTGAAAATCATTGAACTAGTAAGGATATCTGTGTGGATATTCTCCTCAAAACCTCATTTGATGAGAGTAAATGCAACACATGCAAGTCGGTGGAAATTCAGTTGTCATAAGTACAATCTTTTCTAAATTTGTAAATGGATATTATATCCAGTTTGAGGAAGATGGTTTTTCTGAACACCTTTTCACTTTCTTTTCCCTGTTCATATTACTTATCCTGTCTTCATATTGCTCTGATATCTCAGTTTTTTGTTCTTGATAGGATCCCCTTTCATGGAATTTCATTTCTTCATTAACTTTAACAATAGGGGGACCTATGATATCTCTGATTAATTGGTTTGCAGATCTTTAACCAGTGTCTCCTTTGCAGTACCTTGGTTATTGTGATGAAGATTGTGTATGATAAAGACTGATTGTGAAAGTGTATATTCCTGGACTTCGTAGTCTCTTCCTGACTTTCTGAATTTTCGAACTATATGCAGTCAACACAAGACAGTGGGTTTCCAGGCAGGGGAAGGACACTTGGTTCTGGCAGAAGTCAGATGATTCCTGTTGCAAATCCTGATGGGTGCCTGCAGGATAGACTGTTGGATAACAGCAATCTTGATCATTCAGCTGATACGTCTCCAGTTAGTGGAGGAAGGCCTGTGGAAGGCCCTCCTCAGCCTCAGGTCATGATAATTGCTTTTCAGCTTATGATTTTCTCTTTACAAGGTGATGTGGGCCTTTGACATGGCTTTGGTTATCATATGGTCCATTAGATGCAGGGTTATGTTGTCTCTGATGAAGAGGTCCAAAAACTTGTTTCAATGGGGTTTGAAAAGGTGAAATCCCTTGACTCTTTTTATATATCCTTCTCTATCTCATGGTTATACTAACAGAAAATAGAATCCTGAGACCATTAAAACACCGGCATAATACCCCGAAGGAGAGAACATAAATCATCTTAAATAATAGAAGTAATTATATATATCTGATAATTTGCTACTTGAAGTAATTCGTTGTTATTGGATTGATTTCAGCGATGTTATGGACTTATTTTGTTTTCTTCTTTTTCCTAATTCTCAGACACAGGTAGAAGTTGCACTTGCTGCAGCAGATGGGGATGTAAATGTAGCAGTGGAAATTCTGATGCAACAAGTGCGTATACAATGATATTTCTCAGTTTGAGTGATTCAGGTTGGTTCTCCTCTGATTTTTGAATTTTGGTGCTTTATCCTGATACAATGCAGGGTTAGAAAACAAGTTCACGTAAACTCTCGAGCAAGGAGCCAAAGAATTTTCTTGGTTAAGGTTGTGTGCTCAACACATTTACCCATTTCTCGGCTGTGTACATTGTTGAAGACCGATCTGACATCATTCAACAGATAAAGCGTAGATTTTGACATGGGAAAGTATATTTTGTATGCAAACGAGAAAAGTGGGTTAATGATTGCATGTGAAGCAATCTACTTCTTGTATGTGCTTCAGGCCTTAAAAATGTGACTGGAATGAACTTTAGAGAAAATACATATGGTAGTTCGAACACTTTCTGATGCAAAGAGTGCTTAAGCAGAAGAGCTACTCCTCTCTCTCTCTCTCACTCGAGAAAAAAAAAATAATAATAATAAGGCGAAACATTAAAAGCGAAGCCTGGGTGTGGATCAGAAGGGATCTGGAAAAAGGCAATAGAACTACAAAGAATCCAGAAAGATAACGAGGCAAGTGGAATGATAGGTCCAATTGGGGGACGTCCTATTGGCGGTTTGGCATTTTCATGGGCTAGTCACTGGGATTAAGCTAATTGGTCATAATACCCGCAGTGGCACTTTCTGATGACAGAGTTTTGGTCCGTTGTAAACAATCCCTGCAGGCTTCAATGAGATTTATCAAGGGGTTCAAACAGAGATATTATGACCAATTAGCTTAATCTACCTTCAATTGGCCACGCAAAGCACTTTCCTGAGACCACTTTTGAGCAAAGCACCTTAAAAGAAAAGTGCCACTGCGGGTAGTACATACATACAACACAAGCACTTTTATGCAAGATAAAAAGGCATGCGTTAACATGAAAGTTATCTGCATTCTCTCTCTGCATTCCCATTGGCGATAAGAACTGATTAGCCCGCAACAGAGGCTTTAAGCATGTTCTAAGGTTGTCCTTAACGGGCTGACGACTGCAATTCTTGATAAGTGACTCCACACCACACCACACCACGGTGGGTATTCCTGTCTAAAAGCAATTCTCGATAAGCGATAAGAATGAGACTTACAAGCACAAGAATAGAAGTTGTAATTATGAGCAGCTATTTGATGTGAATTGTTTAAGTAAATTGTATTATTTAAATCTTAATATAATAATTTGTAATGTTTTCTCCTTTGATCATTGTGAAGAATTGGATTAAATTGACACTTTTTTTCAATTGGTTTAAATAGTCATATTTAATAACCTTAATAAAAAGTATCTGATAAACATATGATTTATGATAACTAAAGTTTAGGGAACTTTTAGTAGTTGGAGACACTAAATTATGAAGATACTGTCTACTCAAATTTTTAACGCACCCTCTCGTGTTTGCATTAGTTCTTGTTCTTCCAGGCGTTTGGAACTCTTCCTTGGCTCAAAGAATATTCTATGATAATAAGCAAAGCATTCAGACAATATTCTTAATGCATATTGCCATGTCCCATCACATATGAAGTTTTTGCAGGAGACAATGAAGGGCATTGTTTCTGTTGTGATTGAGAATCGCCACCAATAACTTAAAACTTGCGGAATTCATCAGAAGATGCTTGAACATGCAATGTCCCACGGCTAGCAGTAGATCAGGGGAACTGTTAATGCTCTTGATAGAAACTCAGCATCGTTTCTTGGCAGCTGCGCTTATTTCTTCTACTTCTAGCTTCTCAGTGAGCTGTGGATCAGGACTGTCTAACAGTGGTGCAACTTGGTCAATCCTAGCACCGCCCAAGATTTCCCTTATTTTCTGCGCTTGTTGTAGCACCCTCCTGCACTCCTTTTTCATCTTTTTCATTTTTCTCCTTAATCCAATAATAATCAGCTATGTACTTGTAAGAAGATTGCTATGTAAATGATCTGATTTCTAATTAGGGGACAGGAAATTTCTGGACATTTGGCAAAAGAGAGACAATTTGCGAATAACTTGTACAATAATTTTCACGTCTTTCCTTCTTTACGTGGGAGAGGAAAGAGAAAAGAAAGAGAAAGTTGTCAAAAAGAGAGAGAAGTATAGATTTTATTATTATTATTATTATTATTATTATTATTTTGGCTTTTCCCCTTTTTATCTTTCCCCCAACTAGGATAACCTTTAACCCACATATTAATTATTTTATTTATTTATTTTCTTTTTTTTAGGGGGGGAGGGGGAGGACACTTTGGAGGTATGTGTTACCTATCCTAATTTTTTTTAATTATTATTTTTTAAGGGATGGAGTGGAGGGCAGAATATTTGCCACACACATTTGAAAAGGGATGAAACATAGGGAAAAAAAAAACTCTTTTTTGTACTACATGCCTAATTTTTTTTAAAAAAATAGAGATTATGAAAATTATAAAAATTTATGTATTCACAAATATTTAAACACTAAATCTTGTAAAAAATACTTAACAAAAACTCTTTGTCTATCTTTACAGAAACCATACTACACATGTCCTAATCCTCAATTTTAAAAGCCTTTTTATTAATATTTAATCACCCCAAAGTTGTAAACAAGTACTAAATGCTCATAGTAATCTACTAATAAATGATATATAATCCAGCCACACATAAGATTGTTGGTTGGGCGCTTGCAACTCTTTAAAACCAAACTAAACCAGATGAATCCAACCCAAACATCCAATATAATCCACAACAAACAATCTACTCTAGATGACCAGTTTCGAAGGGAGACTTACCATGAATGAAGTAACAAAAAGATATACAACATAAAGATCATAACACCAAAGGCCTTTATTTTAAGTACATAAGAGCTATTCACATTATCAAAAGGTCATAACACATAGTATTTCATATTTAGAAGTAACACTCTCTACTTGCTGGACACCTTAGCAGGAGGCTTCACAATGAGAATAGGACATTTGGCATGATGTGCACAATAATCACTTACACTGCCAAGAAATGCCCTGCAATCAAATAGAATACCATTAGAGGGCATTATAGATTGATGAAGGGTTTGATATTTCGTGCAAATCCATTAAATTCTTGCACAATTCCCTCCAAAAATTCTTCTTCTATCTGAATTTATGTTTTTAAATGCATATAAATTAAACCACTAAAAAAAAAACTAGTAAGTTCTTCTAGTTGTGCTTTCAGTTCAAATGATCGTAGTGAGGAGTCAAAACCATAGAGCAGTGCCATGAGGCACAGATGAAGAGAAGGGATATGAGATGACACTTGGCAACACTAAGCATGCTTAAAACTTGCACATAGAGAAAATTGTCCAAGTAAAAGACACAACAACACAATATGTCCGCACTATTCAAATACTCATATTGATTTCTTGTCATTTTAATGGTCAAAACGATGTCATTTGAGATCTCCCATCTTTCGTTGCATTCATTTTTACTTTTAAATATATATATATATATATATATATATATATATATATATATATATATATATAAAATTTATATAAATATATTTATTAATAAGAAGCCACCCCAAAAAAAAAAAAAAAGGGGGATCTTTTTTTAATTCAAAGGCAAAAAAAAAAAAAAAAAAAAAAATCTGTAGAATTATGTATTGATCATGCAGATGCCACCCAGGATCAAAGAACATGGAAGTCACCTTTTGATCATGCCGAGGCCACGACTCCCGACCACAAGGAGATCAATGTTCATTTGTTCCACTGCCTGACATATCATGTCCTTTGGGTCTCCATGTAGAATCAGAGTCTCCGCTTTCACCTGCAAACGATTTAGCATTTAATGGCAATACACACCATATTTCAAATGGGTAGTCATAGAATCACAATGCAAATGGGGCATATGCTTTGAAGGCATAGATAGCTTTTACTTTCCATCCATCATTTAGTCATTCTACTATCATTTCAACATAATAATTATTCGGGAAAATTGTAATAAAAAATCTAGGTATTGTGTGATGAGATAAGCAATATGTGGGAACTTTACCTTCTTATCTTTGCAAATTTGTAATGCGCGAGCTAATATCATAGCAGCATTCTCTTCCTGACCCTTTCTCACAGAATCTATAACTATAGGTGTTGCGAAAATAGCTGCTAGAAAATAGTTACAAAAGAAAAAGTCACTAAAAGAAATATAGATACTTATATATGTAGGTACATTAAATAACAACAAAATTCTTCTCACAAGCAATGGTGGAAAATTGTACCCCCTTCCCCTTTAAAAAAAAAAAAAGTCATGAGGTGGAAATTGTATGTTTAGATCAGATTTTGGGAAGAATAATTTAGTCTTTTTTATTAAGAAACTTAACTTTTATTTGTAAAATATTATATATATATTTTTTTTAAAAAAAATTCAACTCAGCTAAAATAGTTAGCTAAGACTAATTGAAATTTACCAAATGGGACCTAAAGAACAAAATTTTTCACCCCAAAAAGAGTTACAAAATAGAAGTCACTGTCTTATCACCTTATCACCACCTTGACAAAATTGAGATCTGAAGAGAAGTTTTAATAATCTTTTTTTTTTTTCAAAAACATCTTTGCTTAAAAGATCTTTGAGAAGCTAAACATTTGATTATTTATGCTCATAACACCAGAAACATTTAATAATTGTGCAATGGTCCACTTCAATAGAATTTTGGGGAAAATATTTTAGAAGTAGGCACTCATTTTATAAAATAACACATTTGCATTCACCCTTATGGAGATTGATCAATAACTCTTTCAGGTTGGGGGCATTATATGATAGAAACGAGACCATCTCTATGCTACTTCGGGAACCTTTTTCTTTTGAGATTAAGGGGAGGGGGGAGGGGGAGATTATGAAACCTTAGACCATTGGTGGGGAAAGATAACTTAGTCGGGTCGGGTCCATGACATGGTAGAAAGCATATCATGATTCTGCTGTCAATTATCCAAATTGCCTCAACAGCTGAGCTGGAGTAGCTCGTGTGGCTGTTGAACACAAGGTCGGAGGTGGTTTGTTTAAACTGGTTTTTGAGATTTTTTTTTTTTTTTTTTAATTAACATTCGTAATCAACTCGAACCGGAATATATACATGGAAAATCAAAGAAAAATGAACGAACCGGGTCCTGCCGGATAGACGAAGTTTTGGAAAGGGGGCTGAACGTTAACAACATAGACCAACTCTACCTCCGACATAGGATCTGCCACGTCTGCAGGAGGACACAGACAATGATCGAGAGCCCACTTGAGGGCATACATACTCAAATCACTCTCGTCCACAGCTACCATCACCTTCATCTTCTTCTGACCTTGCATCATCAACTGCGTATGCTCCTGCTGCTGCACCGTTTCCTGCGGAGCTGCACTTGTCTCTATATTTTCCGTCCCCTCCATCTCTCTCTCTCGGTTTTTTCTTTTTCAATTCTACAGCTTTATGTTTTGGGGTTTATGGGATGATATTGGAGTTCTTTTTTTTTTTTTTTGGTGTTGTTTGCAATGCATTCCGATGACATGACACGTGTGAATGCATGAGCTAGCTGTCAGCAAAAGCACCAGATGGCTTTTGGCTTCTTGGTTTATCTCTTTTCTCCTTTTTGAAATATCATTCTTATCTAATAATAATCTTGATGTTATTGAAGAAATATATCAACTGCCATGCGAGTGGCTAGGCAAGAGTCCAGTACAAATAAAAAAAAAAAAAAATGAAACAGAAGTCCCAAACATAAAGATCTAATGTTAGAACATCATATGAATGCAAGCTGGTGTACAAAACAATTGAGAGAAGAAGACACAGATTCATGCAGCGATGTGAAAAATCGCATGGCGGACAGATGCTGATGGCGAATTCGATGAAGCACGACGGAGTCGAAGATGCACAATCGAGTGGCTGGTAGTGATTGAAGACGAACAGCGAGAGCTCGAAAGCGACTGAAGTCTGAAGCAGAAGTCGATGGTGTTGAAATTGAAGGCTCTGGACCTAAGAACTATGAATTGGGCTGTGACAGAGAACTTTGCAACCGATGAAAAGAACTGGAACAACATTAACAACGACTGGAATAAGAAATGTAAAGGCATGCAAAAGCTAAAATCATAAAAATTGAATGTCGAGAGAAAGGTTTTCGAATCCGACTGCTGTCACCATCCGGGAGATGATTCACGCGATCTCTGTTCTGTTAATATATATGCGCCAATCCCCCCAAACCCTAGGGCATAGAATTTCTTCCATTTTTCTTTTCGATTCGTTGCAATATTTCTCTCCAATTCTTTTCTTCTTCATATTGTGTTTCTCATTCTTGCACAGCCTTATTCTTTTATGATATTTTACTCCTCTTTTTTTTTTTTTTTTGGTTACAATCGGAAGAGCGTTGCTGTCGGTGAACTGTGGGACATATTTTACTCCTCTCTTCACCTGCGTAAACCGGATCTTCGATGGCCAAGCTGGGCCGGATCTTGAGATCGGGCTTTCCTCGTGGACATGTTGGACTTCATTTTCTTCCCTTGATCTTGAAATGGACTTGGACCTGATTGACCCTTTTTTTTTTTTTTTTTTTTTTTTGAACTCGGACCAGATTGAACTTTCTTAAGTCATGGACATGAATGCCAATCAGTTTCACCCTTTTGTTTTTTTTTTTTTTTTTTGTTCCCAGCTTGGTCACTATCTGATATTCGAGATTTTATTCTGACTAATCTAAATCGATCTATTGTTAGGTCTTTTATGGGAGGAAGTTTCTCAATGTTGGCTTTTACGTTCCCATAGTGATTCGAATACCATAGTTAAGTGACTGAAATCATCTTTCAACTATACCACCGAATATTGATGCCAATCAGTTTCACTTTAAATGATATTTCTTCATCCTTCTTGTAATATACTCAAGTTTGAATTTCAGTATACACTAAAAATATATATATATATAGATATAATTTTTTTTATCGATCGGTATCCGATTTTTACTTAATCCGATCCGAGTACTGTGGAGCGCATTAAGGGATTAACTCTCTTAAATCCTTTTTTTTCTATTCTCTGGATTTAAACTCGAGACATCTACGGATAGAATGTCCGATTATTCAATCTAAAAGAGTTTGATCATAGACATAAAATTTGAACTCATTCGATTTCATTTTGAATTTTGATTTTTTTTTCAACGAACTCTTAATGTCGAAAAAGATCAATTTTTTTTTTAATATTCATCATTTATTTATTTTTTTAACTTGATTCTTGATTTCTACTCAATTTTAAACTCACAATTGTACGATTTGAGTAGAAAATCTGTTAAATCTTATTCAAAATATATAAAAAGTCTCATAAATTAAATATAAAGTTGTCTCATTTAAAACAAACGAAGGAATTCTTTGAACTTTTTTATTTTAGGTTCTATTCAACTGAGAAATATAAATCGTTTAAACTAAACAATCTGATAAAATTTAATCAATTTTGGAGAGATAAACCATTCCATAAATAAATAAGCAAAACCTAGTTCACCAAAGGGAAGAATGTAGGCCAAGGGTGAGATAACCAAATTTGCGTAATCGACATCTCAAGGATATTGTCAATGTCAGACCAAGCTGCCAAGACTCCAGAGGCTAGGAAGTGAGGAAATGAGACCAACTGCCATTAACAAGAGAAATATTAAAAAAAATGATGAATGAGTCGGTCGACGAGATCTTGCTGATTACCAGACAACATAGCCAACCTTGTAATAATGATAAATAGTTGATTTTTTTTTTCTTTTTTAAATAGATTTGTTTTTAGACTTATGTTAAATGCATACTGGGAAATTATTCTCGTACTTAAAGTCATTTAAAATTTGAGTTCACTGTCACTTTCTATGGTTACACAAAAAATTATTTAAAGATTAATACAGAAAATAAAGAAAAAATCTCTGAAATCTATAATTATATTTGGAGTTGATGCATGCTCATACAATTATAGGAGCCCAAACTTTACTATGCTACTAGGTTACAGTCAAGTTCAAAAGAAACCGAACTACCTCTCAACTCCTCGACCTCTTGATCTTTATCGAGTTGACCCCTATCATATAACGAGTCATACTTATGATTACTCGATAATAAAGAAAATCTTTAACGAGTTTAAACTTTTTCCAATCAAGTATAAATTTATTGCAATCTCTTTCAATAATAAAGTAAAGTTTCTAATGATTCAAAATTTCACGAATTTACATGACAATAATAGAAACTTTTTTATCTCGAATCCAAATCTACAGAAAATCTACCAACATAGTTCATATAATCTCGAAAAATCTCATATAATCTCTTTATAAAGCAAGTAGGGTTTTGATACCCCTAAAGACATGTGGTACTTATCAAACAGAACACACTAGATACGCATCTCTCTCTCTCTTCCTCTACACATAGTACACAGAGACTACACAAGACCCATGACTCTCTTAATCTTTCTTTCTAAAAACCGTTATTTCTGACTTGAATTTTAAAATCACATTAGTCGAGTTTTTTATAAGTACATGCATCAAAGCTCATACCACAAACTCATCATGTTGGTTCCCTACTCGAGAAAAAAGTACGATTTGTTGAGATCATTTTTTGATATCAACAGGAGTATTATTATTTTTTATTTGAATGGAAACTTTTATTGTTATCTTTAAATTTATATAATAATTCACAAACCATGTGATACAAATTTAAAATTTATCCCGTATAATTTATAAATATTGAACCTCAACTCTTATCCCCAAAAAATTTATCTAGTTGATTTATAATAAAAATAATAGATAGGGTGTTTCTTAAGTGTAACGGCTATCAAGTCAATTTAGTAGACTAACACAAAAAAAGCAGTCAAAATATATATTTTATATATATATATAAATAGTTATGATAACAGCCAAAGAATCTTCACACTTTTACCCTTTTCTTAATAAAAAATTTGGCTCATGCCCTTTGCCCACGTATATATATTTTTATTAACCTTATTCTCGGGCCCATTTCAAACCTAAAAAATTTAGTTAACGTTGATGGCGTGGTCACATAGGTCAAATTATTAGAATTATTAATCATTGGAACAATGAGCGTCGAGATATTTTCACGTCAAGCCAGGCGAGTTTACCCCGTTGTTGTGAATCCATTGAATACCTTGGAGTGATCCGATTTCTCGGTATTGATATTTTTATTTTAAAATAATTAAATATATTAAATTAATTAATATTTATATAAAAATTGTTATAATTTTTATATTTATATATTTTCATTTTTAATAAATTATTTATGTTTAATCATTTTCGATTTATATGTTAAAAATGATTATGTTATTATTTTATAAAATAATTTATATTTTATATATTTTTTTAAATTATTATTTTTTACGTCATTCTGTAGTGATTGTACCCATCGCTCGCGTGGTACTGGGGAACGTATGCAATCCTAGGTTCGACGCGAACTCCATTGCTCTCACTCACCTGACCCGATTCATTCGACCCGTTACGTGGCGAATTATCATTGGGAATTTCACACCGCCGAGGGACGGGCGAGTAGCGGAGTTGAGGACGAGATCTCAAAACCCAAAAGCCTTCTTGGCCCTGCTTTCACGACTGCCCTTCTCTTTTCCCGAAATACCGAGTATATCCCCCAAATCTTTCGGGGAAGAGTCGTCTCTCGATCGCGAGCCATCCCTCCCTCTCTCCTCTCTCCTCTCTCCTCTCTCGTGTTTGTAGTGGCAGAGACCCAAAAACAAGTTTCTCTCTCTACACTGTTCCTCGCTCTCTTCTGTGTTCTGTCGATTTCGCTTTTCAAGTGAATCTGTTACTGTACATCAATGACTCTCATGACACCTCCACCGTTGGATGTAACTATTCCTACTCTCTCTTTGATTAGGTTTTTTGATGCCGTAGGGTTTTATTTAATTTATAAGGGTTTGAATGAGTTCGATTTGGATTCGTGTAACTGTTTTTGGATTTGAGCGTTTTGTTTGGGTTGATACGGTGGGGGGGATTCTGGATCAGACATTTGATTTGCTTCTTCTATTTTTTTTTTTAAATTATTCTTTTTTACTTTCTTTATAGCAGCAGGAAGATGAGGAGATGCTGGTTCCTCATTCGGATTTGGTTGAAGGTCCACAGCCTATGGAAGGTATTTTCTTCACATCCTAAGAGATTGGTTTGGTTATTAACATGAATGACTTTGAACAATTTAACTAGAATTTATGTAATGTTTTGTAGTTTCCATACCGCTTAATTTTTTGATTAATTAAATGAAAACTAGGGTTTGTAGTGTGGATTTTTGTTGTCCCCAAAGGGACAACCTAGGGGCAACAAGCCCCCTCCCCCCCACCTCGTGATTAGGGGTTCGAATCCTGTTGCAACCAAAAAAAAGTGTGAATTTTTGTTGTTTTGCATTTGTTATTGTAGCGCAAGCGGAGACCACTAGCCTTGCAGATAATCTGCCAGTGGATGATCCTCCTACATCGAGATTTACATGGACAATCGAAAATTTTTCTAGATTGAACATTAAAAAGCTATATTCAGAGGTTTTCGTGGTTGGGGGCTATAAATGGTATGTCTTCCCCATGTCTGAACTGGACCTAATATACCTTTAATTGGCAAATCATCAATATGCTTGTAATTTGTATTTTGTTTTTCGGACAGGAGGATTCTTATATTTCCAAAAGGGAATAATGTGGATCATTTATCCATGTATTTGGATGTTGCTGATTCGCATAACTTGCCGTATGGTTGGAGTAGATATGCACAGTTCAGCTTGGCTGTAATTAATCAAATTCATCAGAAGTATACTGTTAGAAAAGGTATCCTCTACACTGTACTATTGGTCTTGTTTTGGTCAGTGAGACTTTGGGATGCTACTTCCCTTTTTCCTTTTCTTTTTTCTTTTTTTATTTTTTTTATGACCATTGCTGCAAGAATGTCTACTACTCTTTTTGATGTTTTTGATCAGTTGTAGGTGATTTAGGTGGTAGTGAAACTTTAAATATGAGATCCCTTTACCAGTGTAGTATCACAGTCAACTTCCTGACTGTTCTGCTACTGCTGTACCTCATTCATCACAATGGAAAGAAGCAAAAAAGGATTATGACCTCAGAAAATAGAAGCATAAAAGAACGTAAACGAATATGTAAAGTATCTGATACTACCTTGAAATAAAGAGAAGAATTTAAGGTTATCAAACAAACTAGAGAGGGTGTCAGTACTAAATTAGAGTAACGGAGGGACACGTTAAAATTTAGAGAATTTAGATTGAATAGATTTAAAACTGAGAATATGAGATATAATTTTAGTGACAACCATCAGGATAATGAAAAAACGATTATGTTAAAAGAAAGAGAAGTATCAAAGAGTGAACGATTTAGATATCTTAGTTCCATCATTCAGAATGATGGTAATATAGATGGAGATGTGAATAATAGAATTCAAGCGGGTTGGATAAAATGGAAAAAGACATCCGGAGTTCTCTGTGATCGCACGATGCCATTATATTTAAAGGGAAAATTCTATAGAACCGTAGTAAGACCAGTATTATTGTATGACACTGACTGTTGGGCCATTAAACAGCAACAAGAGTAAAAAATGGTCGTAACTGAAATGAGAATGATTAGGTAGATGTATGACAAAATTAGAAAACATAGAATTAGAAATGATGAGATACGTAATAAGTTGGGAGTTTTCAATTGAAAATAAAATGCGAGAGTACTGTCTGAGATGGTTTGGGTATGTGCAACGAAGACCTAAGGATGCATTTGTTAGGAAGACTGAGAATTTAAATATAGGATAGTTAATAAAATGTAGAGGTAGGCCGTTGAAAAGTTGGATGCAATGTATTCGTAAAGACATGATAGTTATGGATTTAGTTGAAAAGATGGTCTTAAATAGGAATGAGTGGCGTAGGAGAATCTGCATAAACTAAATCAATTCCTTTTTCTCTCTTTATATATATTTTATTTTTATTTTTATTTTTTATTTTTTATTTTTTATTTATTTATTTTTTTCTCTTCTCTTCTTTGATATTTGTCTCTCATATGGCTAACCTCAAATTTTGGAATAGAAAACGTAGGTTGTTGTTGTTGTATTTTTTTGGGGGTGGGGGCCACTTATCTTCTGCTTTTACTTCTATTTCTTGGTTGCGGGGATGAGGATATGGAAGGCTTTTTATCTTTTTAATCAGGAACTAATATTGAATAGAGTGAACATATGTTACTAGAGATTATTGGGCTCGACAAACCCTCTAACATGCTATTTAAAAGCAATTCAAGGTTCTGAGACCTTGTGAGACAAAGTATGAGCCCTGAGGCAGCAATCTTTTTGTTTGCACATTGTTATTTAAGCAAAAGCATCTAAAATACTTGTCTAATTAATAACATAAGATATATAATATTGAGCATGCTATTCATCAAAAAAGGAAAAAAAAATATTGAGCATGCTGGAAATTTTTGATTTGTAACCTTCCCCCCCACCCTTAGATTTGCATTCCTAAACTCCACTAGGTTAAGTGTCGTCTCCCTCTTTCACAATTTTGGGCCGAAGGCCTAGGTTAGCCTCCTAGTGTCATAATGTAATTACAAGAAATAAAATGATTTTGCTAAAAGATTTACTTATAGCAAAACATACCAAAAAAAAGTTATCATTGGTATGTAGCTCATTTAAAGATTGCTATCTAGACATCTGGGTAGTATGATGCTTCATGAGTAGAAAGTGAGGTACACGTGGTTCGATTTGATTGTTTAGTTTCACTTATTTGTGACTGAACTGAAAATCTAGGTTTCTCTATTAAATGAATCTCTCGGACCAAAAATTAGTGAGAATTGTTTAAAATCGAGAAGGTTGATTTCGGTTAGTTGTCAGTTTTTAGTCTGTTTATTTTCATTATTTTGGTCTCTGTCTATGCATCTCAAGTGATGGAAGCACTGGGAAGCAAAAACTGAACCCTAATTAGTGAAAAAAATCCAGATTCTACAAAGAGAATAATAAATCATTGTGAATTGAAATTGGAAAGTTGAAGGTTGAAATTGAAATTTATAAGCTTCAGACCAAAAAGTTGAGTCCCAAGAGATTTGAAACTCCAAAATCATATTTTCAGGGTGAAGTTAAGAGAAGGGGGAAGTGAGGCAGAGAGCAGAGATATAGAGATTGAAGAGGGGAAGAGGAGAAGAAAAAAAAGCAAAAAAAAAAAAAAAAATGCTTACCTCCGCGACCCTTGCCCCCAATTGGTCTGAGACCTTCTTGATCTCTTCCCAACCCTCTTACTGCGGTAACCAACACATGCAGTATGAGTTCAGCCCTTCTCGAGCTTAGTTCCTCAGTCGATCTTTGCTTCTCATCTTGACTTAGAGTCAATTTTGATTGGTCTCTCAATTCCCTAGTTGATTCCTCTCTCACTGTGAGTCTTTGTCTCTTTCTCTAAATCGAACAATAGAATTGGAAGCATCGAACAAGCCCTAAGGCTTTTCTTGTATAATATATGTCAAATATATATTTTTTTTTGGTCCTTATTGTTTTGTAAGCTGCAGGGGGCCATTGGTTCTAAAACTAAACTGTCGGTCAAATCAGTTTTTGTTACGAGTTAATATTTGAATTAGAGTGTAAAGAAGATGCTAATCTGGAAAATAACTCTCATTGATAAAACTAGACCATTTACAACCAAGTTCAGTTGCAGAGCCATAGCTCTACCCTCAGCTTAAAGCTGTCCAATTACAATCAAAATTCCCTCCCCTTGCTCACCACACTATTCCCACATTTATTCTCTCACTGCAGCCCACGGTTACTCATAACAAATCAAGATTCCTTTAGGCCATTGGTTGCTGCACACCTTTCTTTCGTTGATAGACTTTCAACTTCTTGGATTCCTGCTCAGCAGCCACTTGTTCCCCCTCAGCCACCTCATTGTCCACATGGCTTCCATCAGATTTGTTTCTAGCTTTGACATCCTCCTCAGTAGTGACTAGTTCCTCCCCAGCCTGCAATTGATCCTCCACAGCCTGCAAGTGCTTCCTAACAGTTTTTGAATTGCAAACCAACACTGATCGACCAAAAATTGGTTTTTATACATAAACCACTGTTGATCCAATTTGAAGGGAAAACCCTGTCTTGCAGTTTGGACAAGTCAGTTTGGTTGGTTTCCAGCTTGAACCCTAGTTGGAAGTTATAATAATGAAATTTGTTTCGTGGGTCAATGCTTAGGAAGCATGGATGCTAATACTAGTAATGCCTTGGAGGCTAGCTGATTCTTTTTTTGGACTGGAGTTTCGGAACGATGTCTAGAAGGATTCAATTCTAGGAAACACACCACAGTTATTGCCTCAGAGGATAATACGAGGAACAAAGTCTTTTTAATA